>CM067373.1:27394519-27679519 GCA_034401795.1 Chaetoderma sp. LZ-2023a | reverse complement strand
CTTTGTCGTTTTTACAATGCGATCTCTCTCATAGGCCCATATACGCTTATAGCCCAACCCAGGTGGGCATGTTCAGGGAACGAATCCAGGACGGGCGGCACGTACCCAGCTTAGCTGATACGGTCGGCACCTGACCGGTCGATCCGAACTACACTACACTAGGGTAAGCTATGCTATACGAGTCTAGGCTATGTTATACTAATCTAGGCTACAATATGCTATAGTAGTCTAGCCTAAGCTATTGTAGTCTAGTCTAAGCTTATACGAGTCTACGCTAAGTTATACTAGTTTAAGTTATGATATACTAATCTATGTTAAGCTATGCTATACTAGTCTAGGCTAAGCTATACTATATTAATCTAGGCTAAGCTTTGCTATACTAGTCTAAGCTACACTGGACTAAGCTAAGCTATATTGGGCTAAGCTAAGCTACACTGGGCTAAACTCAGCTAAGCTATACTGTGCAAAGCTATACTAGGTCAGTCTAAGATATGCTATGCTAAGCTAAGGTATACTCGGCTAAGCTATCCTAAGATATTCTCGGCTAAGCTAAGATATACTCGGCTATGCTATGCTATGCTATGCTATGCTATGCTATGCTATGCTATGCTATGCTATGCTATGATAGGCTAAGCTGTGCTAGGCTAAGCTATGCTACTCTACACTAACCTATGCTAGTCTAAGCTATGCTAGTATAAGCGAAGCTATGCTAACCTATTCAAAGCTATGCTAGTCTAGGCTAAGCTAAGATAATCTAATCTAAGTTATGCTAGCCTAGGCTATGCTATGCTAGTAAACTAAGCTGTGCTAGTCTAAGCTGTGCTAGTGTAAGCTAAACTAGTCTATGCTAAGCTAAACTATGATAGGCTATGCTAGTCTAAGCTAAGCTATGCTATGTTCAGATAAGTTAAGATAAGATAATAAGTAAGTTTACATTTTACAGTCTAGTTTTCACAGAAGTGCTCAGCGAGTTTTGCATCGCTTAGCCCCTGGTCATGGAGCTTTCAGCTTTGTTGTACCTTAAGCTATGCATTCATATTACCTACACTGTCCTCGCAGGTAGGTGGACTGGAGCAAGGCAGAGTGAAGCACATTGTTCAAGGACACAACACAGTGGCCCGGCCAGGAGGGAAACTGTCAACCTTTGAGTTACCAAGGCTCGCGACTAACCACTCAGCCACTACGCCTCTACTCTAGATAGTCTAATCCAAGTTAGTCTAACCTAAGCTGTGTTAAGCTATGCTTAAGCTATGCTAAGCTAAGCTAAGCTAGTCTAAGCTACGCTAGTCTAAGATAAGCTAATCTACACTAAGCTGGCTTACTCTAAGCTAAGCTATGCTAGTCTACACTAAGCTAAGACATGCTATGCTAACCTAAGGTAGTCTAATCCAAGCTATGTTAGTCTAAGCTTAGCTAAGATAGTCAACGCTAAGATATGCTAGCTAAGCTGTGCCAAGCTTTGCTAGGTTAAGCTAAGCTACGCTATGCTAGTATAAGCTAAGATAGTCAACCTATGCTAAGTTATGCTAATCTAATCTAATCTATGCTAGTCTAGGCTAAGGTATGCTAAGCTACGTTAGTCTAAACTAAGCAAAGCAAGCTATGCGTGTCTAAGTTAAGCTAGGCTAAGCTATTCTGAGCAACCTATGCTAAGTTGTACTAATCTAATCTAGTCTATCTTACGCTATGCGTGTCTAAGCTAAGCTAGTCTAAGCTATGAGATCCTTGACTAAGCTAAGCTAGTCTAAGCAAAGTTAGGATATGATAGTCTAAGCTAACGTATGCTAGTCGAGTCTAAGCTGGACTAACCAGGCCTAGGCAAGAATATGTAATCTATGTCCTAGTTTAGGCTAAGCTAGCCTGGATGCTAGGTCTGGTAGCCTAATGTGACCTGGCTAGGCTACACAAGTTTTGTGTAAGCTAGCCTAATCATAACTATAGGGTATGCTAGGCTAGGCTAGGGTATGATAGGCTAGGCTATGTCTAGGGTAGTCTACGCTGGGCTGGCTAGACGTGGATTATGCTATGCTGGGCTAGGCTAGGATAAGCTAGGCTAACCTACTGGCTGTGTATAGGGTATGCTAGTCTGTAGGCTTTGCATAGTGTAGTGTAAGCTGTCCCGGCTATGTGTAGACTAGGCAAGTAGAGGTTAGCTCATTCTAGGTTAGGCTATCCATGCGCTACCCTACTTACCATACCCTACCGAATAGCACTTATTTTAATAATTATATATTACGGGCAGTCTTGCTACAATCTCTCTGATTCCTGTAGCTGTATACATATCTGTATATCTACTGGTTATTAGGTACCTCTAGTGGTTATTAGTACGTCTCATGGTTAACAGGTACCTCTAGTGTTTACTGGAACCTCTAGTGGTTACAGATACCTCTAGACGTTATTGGCGTCTCTAGTGGTTACTGATAGCTCTAGTCGTTATTGGGAACCTCTAGTGGTTACCACGTAGCCTACATCTAGTGGTTATTTATCAGGTACTTCTAGTGGTTACTGTACCTCTTGTTGTTAGTAGGTACCTCTATCTTAGCCTAGACTAGCATAGCTTAGACTAGTATATTTTAGACTAGCATAGGCTGGTAGAGAGTAGCATACCTTAGCTTAGGTTAGTGTTGACTATCACAGCTTAGCTTAGCATAGCATAGCTTAGCCAGGTATATCTTAGGTTAGCTTATCCAGGTATATCTTAGGATAGTTTAGCCAATTATATCCTTAACTTAACCTAGTATAGCCTAGCATGCCCTAGTTAAGCTTAACTCAGTATAGCTTAGATTAATTTAGCCCATTGTAGCTTAGCTTAGTTTAACCCATTATAGATTAGCTTAGCCCAGCATAGCTTAGCCCGGTATATTCCAGTATAGTTTACATAGGCTCGTATAGCTTAGCCAACTACAGCTTAGCTTAGACTAGTTAGCAAAGCGTAGCCTAGACTACTATAGCATAGCTTCGCCTAATATAGCATAGCTTAGCCTATACTCGTATAGCTTAGCATAAACTACTATAGCTTAGCCTAGACTAGTATAGCAAAGCTTACCGTAGATTAGTATATATCATAGCTTAGCTTAGTCTAGTATAGTGTAGCATAGTCTGGACAAGTATAGCATAGCTTAGCCTAGAGGAGCATAGGATAGCTTAGACTAGATTAGTTTAACTTGGACTAGACTAGTATATTTTATACTAGACAGCCATATCTTAGGCTAGACAAGTGTAGCATATCGTATCATATGCTAGTACAGCATAGCTTAGCCTAGACTGGTATAGCATAGCTAGCTTAAACTATACTAGCACTAGCTTAGACTAACATAGCTTAGACGAGACTAGTATAACTTAGACTAGTGTCGCTTAGACTAGTATGGCATAGACTAGTATGGCATAGACTAGTATTGCTTAGACTTGTATGGCTTAGAAAAGTATGACATAGCTTAGGATAGACTACTATAGCATAGCTTAGAGTGGGCTAGAATAGCATACATTATACTAGAATAGTATAGCATAACGTAACCGAGACTAGTATAGCATAGCTTAGCCTAGTCTAGTATGATATAGCTTAACCTAGCCTAGAATAGCATAGCTTAGACTAGCATAGCACAGCGTAACCTAGACAAGTAAAGCTTAGCCTAGACTAGTATAGCATAGCTTAGACTAGAGGAGTATAGCATAGCTTTGACTAGACTAGTTTAACTCAGACTAGACTAGTATAGCTTAGATTAGACTGCATAGCTTAGGCTAGACAAGTGTAGCATATCGTAGCATATGCTAGTACAGCATAGCTTAGCCTAGACTAGTATATCATAGCCAGGTTAAACTATACTAGTATAGCGTAGACTAACATAGCTTGGACTAGACTAGTATAACTTAGACTAGTGTCGCTTAGACTAGTATGGTTTAGACTAGTATGGCTTCAGGGGCGGATCCAGGAATCCACGAAGGGGTGGGGCCAATCGGGGGGGGGGGGGGGGGGGAGGGAGGGAGGGGGTAAATCTAGATGCTCTCAGAATGCATCTCCCGCATTTCTGGAGGTAAATATGATGAATGAGTTGGAGGTGACAATGCCCATTTTTCATGGACAAGTTTCAAATTTTGAATCTTACAAGATCAGCCGGGACTGCCCTTGTAATGTTTAACATTTGGAATTAATTTAACTGCCATATGTTTGTCAACAGGCCAACTGAATAGTACTACAGTCACGTTAATGACAACAATTTCCAGCATTATGTTATCATGTTAAAAGAAATATGTCTATTATATTATCATCCACAAATACAGATAGAGTACAGTTTACGGATAATAAGGTTGTGACTGCAGCACACTAACGTATCATTTTATCCATCTATTCATATTCATAACTTAGTCGTGCATATTACCAACACAATTGTGAGGCGTCCATTGGAGAATCCTAATCCGATGCAATTTTAGTGTTAGTATTGTGAAGCTAGTGTCCTCAAAATATAAGAGTATAGTTGTCCAATTTGATTCTTCAATGTTCACTTCACCCCTTTGTTGATATTTTGGGCTACTTATAATATAAATAGGTGAATAGATTGGTAGGTGGACGGATGAATCGATGGATGGATTGCATTGTTTCACTTTTAAATGGTTAGTGCGCAGCAGTATCATATAGGCTACACATCCTAGCTTGCCGCATAAGCAGTTGGCATATGAACTTTGCTCAAGACGACTTCTAAGAAACATTTTAAATGGTTTATTTCTTAATATGTTTTTGACACTATTGTCACATGATATGATGATATAACAATCAGACATCTCCAGAGTATCCATCTATCATCTGACCACGTATGGCGGCATAATCAGCTCAACACTTGTAGGATGCCATCACATCAATTACATCATAAAGTGTTAGAAGGCCCGCCATCAAATCTTGAATAGTCTGACACGTTGTATGGATGCCTTATGGATGTTGTGGTGCCTTTGTAATTCTTTGCTATTTAATAAACATGATGTTGAATATTTTGAAGCTAGTTTGACTGGGCGCTGTTGCTGCCTTATGTAGCAACAACACCCAGTCGATTAGTTTCAAAATATTCAACAACTTACATGTGTAGGCTTCTCTAAATTGATAGTCATGGTGTTAAGAAATCGATCGATCCCAACATGAGCTAGGTGTGAGTGTAGCTTAGCTAGAGATGGGCGGGGCATAGCTAAAACCGGAAAGGTCCATTCCTACAGTTCGTCCATAGGGGAAAACAAATGGCGCTGTCTTTTCTGAATAAATTTACTGACTATGTTATCAATATCGATATGTGTATCATAGTACATGTTCATTAAGACCAGCGATGTCAGTCGCTCCTCTCCCATTGTTGATCGTAACTGAGTTTTATGCCGAGGAACGGCAGAAGACGACCTCTCGGATTCGCAGCTGGTAACCGGGATGATGCATGCAATCTGGAGGCCTAGCTGTTACATACAGTTAGAGCTTAGGAACGATGTGATTTCACACCACTTTCCTATCTCATACTACAGTTAAGCAATTCAAAAGCTGCCTATGGAATATGTAACTTTAGATATTAGGAGTGATGTGATTCCACACCAAATCCCAATCTCATACTACAGTTAAGAAATTCACTATACACGTGGAACACATAACTTTAGCTATTAGGAATGATGTGATTCCACACCCATTCCCTTCTCAGAATACAATTATACTGGTATGTACCTAGCTTAAATATAAATTACATAGTTATAGATATTGGGAACGAAGTGATCCCACACCCATTCCTTTCTCAAAGTACAATTATACTAGTAAGTAAGCTTATACAGTCTAGACATCAGGATCGATGTGATTCCACACCCAATCCGTGTCTCATTTTGTAGCCTCAAGACCAATGTATCTGACTTAGAGGGCATAAGCTGCATCATGATCAAATTTCATTTCCAAGTTGTTCCAGAATTTGTCGAGTCTGCTCTCAAGGCATTTGACACTCAGTGCACTTACAACCTCCTGTGGTAGTCCGTTCCGGACATCAGTGACTCAGTTTACAAAGGAATATTTCCTAATGTCCAGTCTAGCAAAGTTCTTCTGTATTTTATACTCATGCCCTCTGGTATCTGAAATGTTGAGCTTGAAGAGGTCTTCTGTGACGTGTTTATCATATATACCATGGATGATCTTGTAGATTTCAATAATGTCCCCTCTCATTCGCCTATATCTCAGTGTTGGAAGCTTTAGTTTGCACAGTCTATCTGCATAGCAAAGTCCCTTTAGCGAGGGTACACATCGAGTTGTATGCCTTTGTACATTTTCTATGAAATCTATGTCACACCTCTTATAAGGCGACCATACAGCTTCAGCATATTCAAGTGGAGATCTTACTAGTGCCTTGTAAAATAATGTAAAACTTTCTTCATCCAGGTATGTATAGGTTCTGCGGATGGCTGCCATGATTCCCATGGCCTTATCTACCTGGGTTTGCATATGGCATCTGAAATTTAGCCAGCAGTCTACAACAACTCCAATATCTTTTTCCTGCTCGACTGATCCTAATTCCACGGTCTCTCCTTTACAGTCATACAGCTTGTATTTTTTGTTTTCATTTACGGATTTGTGTCCAATTTCAAGTACCTTACATTTTATCAGGGTGAAATCGTAAGAGCCAAGTTTCAGACCAGTGATGAAGTGTGGGTATGGGACAGTCCGAACTCGTTTAGGGATGCTTCGGCAGCATTTTATACAGCACTCCCACTGTACCACAAGCGTGCATCCAGAGGCTCTCAGCTTCTCTCTCAGGACTGTCTTGCGGTATCTTTGTTCGGCATCCTCACCTCGCTGGTATTGTGGACACTGTGCCAGTGACAGCCATGAAACTGGTAAACAGTGTTGGTGGTCAGATCATAACCATCTACGGGCGTGCCCTCGATCCAACGCTCGCCACCGTGCCCACACTCTACATGGTGTATGTGTACGCCTCTGTTTCTCGACTCATACTCGATCCGGAGGAGGCTTTTCTATCTGTGGGACATTTTTCTACCTAACCTACCTATCCTACCCCACCTATCTCCTATCCCACCCTGTTGCTATTCCAGCCAGCTCGTGTGTGTGTGTGTGGGGGGGGGGGTGGTGTGTGTGTGTGTGTGTGTGTGTGTGTGTGTGTGTGTGTGTGTGTTTACCCCACACTGGGGAGTGTCACGTTGGGGCCTTATCTAACCTGGTCATATTACACCGGCCTAGCATCTTAACCAGTTTCGAAATTTCAGGTAAGTGGAATCCTATGCAATACTCTATTGATTGACCCACCACAATACTACTAAAATCTCGCCTCTTAGTAATCTTATCTCTGAGCGTGAGTATTGCGGTTACTGCGCTTATCAGTGTGATGTCACTTCGAGATAACGCAGTAACAGCAATGAGAACACTTAACTTATCAGCTATAATTACTAATACATACATGGCCGAGGTAGTTAAGGCATGAGATCCTTGTTTTGTGTTTATTAGCAAACTTAAAATCACAGGTTCAAATCTCGCTTTTACCATTTGTGGATAACTCGGCCATTTCTGGTCCGTTTTTAAAATGGTAAACAGTTTTGAAATTCTCGCTTCATTCCGGTCCTAATCTGTGCCAAGAACGCCGAGAATGAAGTGATTTCTTGGTACAATATAAGCATACACTCTCTCACAATACTGACATGTGGATCTGACATGTGCGCATGCGTGATACATGTTCTTACGGACTTAGCCATACCTCTCTTATATGGCTTTATACACACGCACGTACTATCCTATCCAGGTGGCATGTATCGCACCGCCTTCGCACACACATCTGAACGCCCATTTAGAGACAGGCATCCACAGGGATATACACCACCCACAGGTACTGATCGCCACACATAATAGGGTCTGAACGCCCATTTAGAGACAGGCATCCACAGGGATATACACCACTCACAGGTACTGATCGCCAGCACCACACATAATAGGGTCTGAATGCCCATTTAGAAACCGGCATCCACAGGGATATACACCACCCACAGGTACTGATCACCACACATAATAGGGTCTGAACGCCCATTTAGAGACAGGCATCCACAGGGATATACACCATGATTACTGTTGCACAGCTTCACGCTATTGCAAAGCAATCTGGCCTTAGAGGCTACTCTAAGGCCAAGAAAGCTGACCTGCTCCAGATGATCAGACAGGTCCGTGCCGAGGAGTGGCAGAAGCGACCCTCCCGAGCAATGAAGATGGGAGGGTTTCCAGCGCTTACCAAATATGATCCTTGGAATCCCCACAAGAAAGTGCAATGGATATGTGAGCTGCGTCAGTTGGACGAAGAGGTGACTGCTAGCTTACGAGCCAAGACTGTACAGAGGTGGTTGGCGGCCCATCCACAGGAGCGCTTCACTCTCCAATGCAGGATCGCTAAGCGATGCCGAGGTCTGAACCCAGCACGGAGCATAAGGGGGCCAAGTTCTGAACCCTTAGCCCGGAGCATAAGGCGAGAAGGCGAACACATTCTCGACCAGCGTCTCGGCGAAAGGGAGACAGAGGATAGAGGACACTGGTCAGTATGCTGGACATTCTTCAGAGGTCTAGAAGGAAACCTCACAGGCCAGATCATGCAAAAGATCCGACAGACTATCCAGAATGCCTTCTACCTCCGCTACACCCATACCTATCGCATCCATTACATCGAAGGCGGTATGGTGATGCTCTTCCACAAGAATGCTCCAGTTATCCCGTGGCTGAACACGATAGGATCAGCTCAGGACTGGGTGGCAGCAAGAGAGAAAGCCCCCCCCCCCCCTCGACACAGACAATATCGATGGACCCAACATCAAGTGGGCTTTCGTTCGATCAATCAACGTTGAGGTCAGGGCTGTCATCGACCGCCAACCTCTGCTTGGGACAGACCCCCCTCCCAGACTGGCTATGACAGAAGAAGAGTATGACTGCCCTCGACACCTACATGGACAACATGTGTCTCTGGAGATGTCTAGCAGTCCACCAAGGAGCGAGAGCTGATAGAAGTACAGCTCCAGCACGAGAGCTTGCCACACAGTTATACGGTAAGACAGTACCTGATGTCCGCAAGACCTCGCTGGATCAGCTGGACAAGGTAGAGTTCTTTGCCAAGATCGGGATTTGCGTGTATGAACCAACTGAAGAGGGCACCTGGCACATGATCAGGAAAGCGGCTCACTACCGTGACACCATGACCATCGGAGTGTGGGACCACCACGCCTTCTACATCAAGAACATCTCCAAGCTGGCACAAACACTAGTCTGCAGTCACTATCAGCAGAGGTTTACACAGGCATGTAATCTTCAACGCCACGCTGATCACTGTACAGGCGGCAAAACAATAATCGTGTGTCCTGGCGAGAAGGTTGAGGCACCACGGTCTGCATATGAGAAAGGTACCAGTACTGCTGAATATTCTGGACCTAGTGGAATTTGTGGGAGAATTTTCTGCATGAGGCAGCAATGTCTTCTATTCCAAATGTGTACAGAAGATTGCTTACGTCATAACCAAATCAGTTTGTCGCTAGAATCATGTTGGCCATTGTTATCTTTACTGTATCATTAACCATAATCATATTTAATTAAATTAATTTTATTATATTATATTTTATGTGAATGTCTGGCTCCTGGGTCTTACAGACAACACATCCCAAGGGACATAGCTCCTCTTGCTGGGTGTTTTGAAGAGGACTTGTTCGGGGGCTGTGGTTGGCTAAGCCACCAACAACTCTTGGTCGGGTGGCTTTTCTGAATATTCAGCGAGTGTGCAGCTTCTGTGTTAAATCCTGAGTCAAATTGGACCAGCACTCCTCAAGATATACACAGATCCAGAACGTGATCATATCTAAGAGCTCTAAAAAATCCAGCCATGACAAACACACTAAGAAATAGACTCGAACACAGATTCACATAGCCGGTTTACTCTCTTTCCTCTAGGGAAAGAAGGTGATAGACAATAATAATAATAATAATAATAATAATAATAATAATAATAATAATAATAATAATAGTAGAAACAGGATGAACTCCACCCCACCCCACCCCCTTCATCCCCTAGCCCATTCCAATGAGTGAAATATGTTACCCACAGTATGAAGAACAATAAAAAACAAGTGAACCATGTTTGTCAAATGTCTTGTCTTTTTCTCTTTTTTCTCTCTTCTTTTTCTATGTCAAATCCTATATTATTTGTCTGTAGTTATGTATAATATATTGTCATAATGCCGTATGTCTACTTACGTCAAATCATGTGTAACTTGTATGTTATTCTATGTCAGGGGTCCACAAGCTAATAGGCACAGCCTCCAGTGGACTCCCTGTTATCATATTGTAATTTGTAATATTTACCAAGAGAATAAATCAAATCAAATCAAGAAAGCCTTCTATCCGCCCCAACCATCCAGTTCAGCGGCTACTCGTATAAGAAATAAGAAAGGCCAGCCACTGGCCGGTATCCTGGGGAGGTTCTCCGGGACAGTGGGGTCCGCACGGGAGTTTTATATTCTTGGCCATGGCCATGGCCATTTGTCTAAATGGAAATCCATTTGGGGGAGGTCCATTGGCTTATAGGCATTGACTTTGATGGATTCCTGTAATCAATGTGTATATAATCATAAAATAGCAGCAAATAGTATATTTACTTTGATTTGATTTGATTTGAATGTCCTGTATGTAATTGATATTAATTAATTGCACCTTTATTATTAATTATGGGTTAATTAAGACTTAGTGTGTATAGTCACAATCACCAGTTCTTCTAGACAGTCTGGGTGCGCCTAATGAAAAGCCGGGAGTTACAGAATAGAATAGAATAACGCGAAAGCGAGGCAGTTACCTTGAGAAGTTGACATTTGTTAGCAGTGTCAGGGTTGTTTCTGATCTTTGCAGAGCGTTTCACATAAAATAAGCATGGCAGCAAAGCCGATGTCGGACGTAGATAAGCGAAAACAAATCAGTATCCGAGGCATTGCTCAAGTCGAAAATGTGACAAATGTCAAGAAAACCTTCAACCAGCATCTCCACTACACACTTGTAAAGGATCGAAATGTAGCAACACCCAGAGACTACTTCTTTGCACTTGCGCATACAGTTAGGGACCATCTCGTTGGAAGATGGATAAGAACTCAACAGTATTATTACGAAAAGGATCCAAAGGTATGTAGGCCTAATTAGACTGTATGTCACTCCAGTTTTTTTAACAATAATCAATCGCTGCATCGAAATTGTGTCAGTCACTCAGTGACCTTGACCTTCACCTTCATATATCAGCCGATATAAATAGAATTACTAATGGTATAGTACAGTGCTGTAACTTAAGCATTTTGAGGTGAATGTCATCAGGGCATGAGAATTAAAAATGAGTATCTGTACTAATACTGGGCAAAATTCATACTGAACATCATGCCCAGATGTGCGTCTGGATAAAGATGGCCGCTCAGTCTCGGGAATAAGAGCAGTTTATATATACTATCACTATGGGTACCGAAGTTCGTGAATCTAAGCAAGTATTGCACTTGTGAAAGAAACCCCTTAAACAGATCTGCGCAAGAATTTAACACAATGTGAAATAACACTTCCGAATACAAACGAAAAAATTTCAGTACAAAACAAGTCCCAAGCATTTGAACTGACCCACCTCGACAGGTTATGTGTGAAATAGCTGTACCGAATTTCGTGAATTGGTGATTATGCATCTTCAGCTGTCTGGTACATGCTTGTAAATCCTTAAATGTTGAATGTTTCAACTGCTAATTTTGCCCGTTTTAACCGAAAAATTTGTCCTACAAATGAATGTATAAACTATAAAAGCAGTTGATACATTTGAAGAGAAGAAAAATCCCCAAATGGGTGCCGCTTTCGTTAGGTAGTGACGTCACATGAAATTCACAAATATTAATGAGCTGAAGAAATGAGCTAACGCTAGGGTCTTTAAAACATGTTCAGCAGGCATAAAGGAAAGAATAAAAAAGAAATTCTATCGTTAAAAAAACCCATGTGTGCACTTTATATGTTAATTTTGACATTTTGGTAAATGATTAATAAGCACCCACCCCTTCTCTAGAGTCTCTCCAATAAAATTTAGACGCGCTCCCGCCAATCAGGCTAATCCGACGCGCCAAAAATATTTAACCAAAGCCGGTGGTAACTTTGGATTGTAAAAATTGCAAATTTTCGTGCTAAATAAGCGCAAGTAAGTAATCTAAGAAAGTGCATTAAGGAAGCTTGCAATTTTTATCACTACCATCAGTAATTGTATGAAAAGTTTCTTGTTTTGACCGTATTTTGCTCAAAACTTTGTCAGAAGCTTCGAACTGTCAATCAAAACGTGGCTACTGTGTAGATGCGTTCCATGCAACGTTACATCATAGAACGAGAGCGATAAAAACAAATTCACGAATTTCAGTACTCACAAATTTAAGCAACTCAACCATACATATAAAGGCTTAGATGGTCACCTCCCGGATGTAGCTCTTGAACGTGTCTACATCTAGTGCTGAGATGATGCTGTCAGCCAGGCCATTCCCGATCGGCACAGTTCTTGGAATAAAAGAACTCTGGTATTGTTGGATGCTAGTCTGGATTGTCTGTAGCTTTTGTGAGTGACTGCCCCTGGTGGCTGATATCGACGCTTTCTGAGGATGGTATTCGGGTGGTGTTGCTATATGGCCATTTAGAACTTTGTACATGAATGTCACATTTGTTTTTCTTCTCTGTGCGAGTGACTCCCATCCTAGGCTTGTTAGCATGCCGGTAACACTGTCTTGGATATTTGTAGACAGGTCGAGCTAGCACAAATCTTGCTGCTTTCCTGTGGACAGCCTCGATGGATTGACATATCTTTTGTTGGTGGGATCCCAAACTGTAGAGCTGTATACCAGTTTTGGCCTGACTGGTGTCTAGTAAGCCCGCTCCTTTACTGATTTAGGGCACCCACGAAGGGTTCTGTTGAGGAATTCAAGAACTGTGTGAGCTGAGCTTGTGAAGTTGGAGATATGTTTGTTCCATTTTAGGTTACTGGCCAACTCCACCCCGAGGTATGGGTTTGATATGGTCTCTTTTAAGATCTGATCTTGCATTGTGTAGTGAGTACTGTAGCTGGATCTACGCTGGGTGACTTGCAGGATGTTGCACTTTGCTATGTTGAACTCCATTTGCCACGTGTCAGTCCATGACATAAGTGTGTCCAGGTCCTTTTGCAGAATCTGTTGGTCTTCACTGGATTCGATGGCGCAGTAGAGAAGACAGTCGTCTGCGAAGAGTCTGATTGTTGAGCTTATGTCGTCGGCAATATCAGTGATGAAGACTAAGAAGAGAATCGGTCCTAATACTGAGCCTTGTTGAACACCAGATTACCTGTTGAGTTGGATGATTCTCCATTAAGGATTACTCTTTGGTGCCTGTCGGTGAGGAAGTCCTCGACCCAGCAAAGGACATCGCCTTGTATGCCCACATTGATGGGTGGCCACATTATTCTGCTATTGTGCAGACACAGAAAAAATAGCATACTTATGAGGGCACTCAGGGCAGGTGACTGACAAGATCTGCATGCCCTTGGAGATTTTTGCATGCACCTAAGTGTTGTATTTACTACCTCTCGGAGAGATCCTTCAGGCGAACCTCCAATTTTCGAGTGATTTGAGCAGACTGCCAGTGAGGGTCTCGGTGACATCCAATCTGGTTATGCCACACCAACTTCTACTACTGTAAGCATCAGCTATGGTGTCGACACCTGTACTTCTTTTACTGTAAGCATCAGTTATGGCGTCATGGAGACACTGATGGCAGGTCTGACATCCAGGGCTTCCACTAGAACGTGTTATGTGAATGACGTATGGAATGGCGCAGGTTTTTACACCTTGATCACATGCCTGAATGCGGGATCAAACTCAGCTCTTTGGATTGGAATTCCATGCATGTGTAGCACAATGGTTTTGACAATCGAGTCAAGCGGCAGAGTTGGGTTTTGGACCAAGGTCCATTCAAGTTTGTTCAAGGGAAGTTCGTATGTTAAAAAACATGGCCGCCATCAACCATTCAAGATTTAGCGTTTGTTGGTCATATTGGCTTTTTTGTATTTGATGTATTTTGATGGCGAAAATTGTTTTATATATGCTTATCAGTGTGGTGAGTTCAAATATGCTACTTTCGAGACTGTCGGATAAACGGTTTGGCTGCCATCTTGGTTTGTTTTACCGCCATAGGCTCCCATAGTAAAGCAATGGGGAATTCTTTAAACGACTTCTTCTCAAGAACCACTGGGCCAATTTCAATTATATTTTGGAGGAAGCATTCATAGGGCATAGAGATCTAAGTGTGTTCAAACGAAGCGGATCGGTCAAAATCCAAGATGGGCGCCGGCCAAAATGGCTGATTTTTAGAAACACTAAAAAATCTCCGAAACCGCTGGAGGAATTGATTCAAAACTCATAGCACATCATCTGTGGCAATGATAGACCCAAGTTTGTTCAAGGCAACCTGATTGGCCGATTTGCTTGTTTTCGCGAAAATGACTTCTCCCGAGCCGCTGAAGGGATAGAGCTGAAATTTTGTAATATGCTTAGGGATCAAGGACCTTTCAAGTTTGTTCAAGGGAAGTTTGTTCATTAATAAACATGGCCGCCATCAACCGATCAAAATTTAGCGTTTCTTGGTCATATTGGCTTTTTTGTATTTGATGTATTTTGATGGCGAAAATTGCTTTATATATGCTTATCAGTGTGGCCAAGTCAAATATCCCACTTTCGAGACTGTCAAATAAATGGTTTTCCTGGCCACTTGGTTTGTTTTCCCGCCATAGTCTCCCATAGTAAAGTCTTTAAAAATCTCGTTCTCCGAAACGGCTTGGGAAATCGATTCAAAACTTATGAAACCTCATCTAGGCAGAGGTAAGCCAAGTTTGTTCAAGACTACTTGATTGACCGAATGATTTAGCGGCCATCTTGGATTACCTAGTTTTCACAAAAATGACTTCTTCCCCAGAACCGCTGAAGCGATAGGGCCAAAATTTGTGATATATAATTAGCGACTAAGGGCGATTAATGTTTGTTCAAGAGAAGTTGATTCGTCAAAAAACATGGCCATGGTGGACCAATCAAAATATAGTGTGTTTGGCAGCCATATTGGATTTTTTTATTTGAGGGATTTTGAGGCCGAAATTCTTTTTATATAAGTTTTTGGGTACAGTCCCCAATTATATGGCTAATTCACATGGCAAATTTTATTGAATTCCACGAAATCGTTTCTGAGGAGATAGTCAGACGGACAGTAGCAACTGTAAAATGTATCTCTATTTTTTAACTTTGGCTGGAAGGATCCTATGGTGGTAGGATCCAGAAGTTCTATTGCAGATTTTGAGTGGTCAATATTTCCAGCAGCATCTTGTAAATCAACCCTATGCCTCATTAACTACTTGGCCGAGTTCAAGCAAACTCAGTTAGGACCTAGATTGGTATGCTTCAGAACTTCTATACAGAACTTTGATTGGTCAATTTTTTTCGCTGGCCATTTGGAACTTTCCGAAAAAATGGCGGGAAATCCTTTAAAAAACGACTTCAGTAACTGCTTGGGCATTTTAAACCAGACTTGGCTGGAAGGATATTAGGTAGGTAGGCTTCAGAGCCTGTATACAGAATTTTGATTCTAGTGGCCATCTTGGATTTTCTGAAAATTTCTGGAAATCAGTTAAAACTCATTAACCCTGGCCTATTTCAAGCAAACTTCCGGTACAGTTGTTTATAGATCGAGAACTCAGTCGTGCCTTCATCCATGCTTAATATCGGGGCGAAACGGTTTGATTGTCTGGTTTCCTTCCGGATCGGTCCAGCAATTTCCCCTCAATCTCTACCCCCTCAGGCCCCTACTCCGTTGGCGGATCATCAAGTTTGTGTCTGCTTCCCAGCGTTTCAGTGGGAGGTCGCTTTTCTCTGTTTTGGGACAAGTGGCAATCCCTTATTCAGGACACCTTGTTGGTGGACCAGGTAGGCAGGTACACTGGGGTTATGCTCTGATTTGGATCCAGGACCCTCCTCTCTCCCTTTCTCCAAAATTGACCCCAGTTCCTTCCAATCAAGGGAAACTACTAGCTTTAGACGAAGTTTCCCAGTGGAGTCTAGATCTGGGTTATTACTCTACTACATACATGAGAGTTCAGCCTATGGTAGGTTAAATCTTTGTAAAATGAAATGATCTCTATTCGCTCTGAAACATTCAAATCTGCATTAATTTTAATTTGACAAGGGGGATATGACTGAATTTCCTACTTTGCATGGTGAAGTCACTCTCATGTATGCCACTATCTTCCTGGTGTCAAAGAAAACAGGGGCCGGGCACCCCATTATCAATCTCAAGAACCAGAACCTGTTCATTCTCACTCCAACGTTCAGCAGGTCTTTATTTTTTTATTTACATCCCCAGACCTCAGGATGTATTCTTTCTTGATCAATCTCTTATGGTCCCTCCTTGTTATCGTTGTCATCCTATCTATCGTCTCTTTAGTTTTATCTTTTTGATTTTTAGCTCGACTTAGCAGTTGATATCTCATCTTTGGTTAGGCATACTGGACCCAAACTTGGACACCTATCTTATTATGACACGACGTCGCATAGTATGTTTGGGGTGAAAGGGCAAGGTCATTGTGACCTTGGTAAAAACGTTGTTCAACATTAACATTTTCAATTTAGCTCAACTTAGCAGTTATACCTCAACTGTGGTTAATCATACTGTACCCAAACTTGGCCACCTGCTTCCATATAATGTGGGGTCATCACATAAAGACCTTGGCATCAGACGGTCCAAGGGCACTGGGACAGTGGTGAAAACTTTAACTTTTCAATATTAACATTTTGCAATTAACTCAACTTAGCAGTTCAAATCTCATCTTTGGTTAAGTATACTGAACCCAACCATGGACACATACTTCTTTGTAATTGTAGGGCATCACACAATGATGTTAACTGTTAAGGTCAAAAGAGCAAAGGTCAAGCTGGTTATTGTGAAATTGGTAAAAACTTAGTGTTTTCAGCATTAACATTTTGTGTTTGGTTCAAATTAACAGTTCATATCTCATTTTTGCTTAATCTTGGCAGGTTTGGGTTTTGGACTGTCCAAAACTAACGTTGAGCAGATATTGTCTAAAACCTGTCTAAAACTTGTCCACAAGGGTTTAAACCTGTGTCACCAAACCCGTCTAAAACTGTCCAAAATTAATGTGAACATATGCTTGTTAAATGATATATGTTTATTAGTCCCCTACCGGTAAAACCGGGGGTGGGGGTGATGTGTGGAACTATAGGATTGCACTCCGTCTGTCTGTCCATCTGTTGCAGTTGGGTTTCCGCACCTTTTTTGCAGTCCTTCAAGGTATTCAACTGAGAATTGGTACATTGCTTTGTTATGAGAAGTTCCACACCAAGTTTCAAGTCTCAGGTGTATGCGTCAATTTTTGATGGAGGTATGCCCCCTTTCAACTTAAGAAATATGAATCAGATCATGTTACCCCACTTTTTTCGCACTCCTTCAAAGTATTCAAGTGAGAATTGGTAGGTTGCTTTATTATAGTAGGTTACAGAGCAAGTTCGAGTTTCAGACACTTGTCAATTTTTCATCGAGTTATGCCTCCTTTCGACTTATGAAATACAAAAATATTAGTTTTCCTCACTTTTTTTCGCAGTCTCAAATATTCAACTGAGAATTGGTACGTTGCTTTGTTATGAGAAATTACAGAGCAAGTTTGAGTTTCAGTTTGCGTAAATTTTGATGGAGTTACATTCTCTTTCAACTTATGAAATATGAATCTTTTTGCGTGCTTCAAGGGATTTAAATGAGAATAGGTAGATTGCTTTATTGTAGGGAGTTATAGAGCAGGTTTGAGTTTCAGACATTATCATCAATTTTCCATAGAGTTATGCCCCATTTCGACTTATGAAATACAAAATAAAATATGTTGTCCACAATTTTTTTCGCAGCCCTTCAAGGTATTCAAATGAGAATTGGTACATTGCTTTGTTATGAGAAGTTACAGAGCAAGTTCGAGTTTCATACATTTGCGACAATTTTTAATCGAAATGTCCCTTTCGACTTATGAAATACAAACATATCAGCATTCAAGAATTCTCCTTCACCATATATAACTGAAACTTGGTATATTGCTTTAAAATGAGAAGTTACAGATCAAGTTCAAGTTTCAGCTGCTTCTGTCAATTTTTATACCCCACCAAAAGATTTGGCGGGGTATTATTTAATGGCGCCGTCCGGTCGGGCGTGCCGGTGGCAGAGTGGTTTCTGGATGATATCTCTGTTACCGTTTGTCAGATCGCATTGAAACTTCATAGGGTGGCTGGACTAGGTCTTGGGAAGAAACCTATCGAAATCGACGATGATCCGAAAGCCAGCCAGCGGCGCCCATCTTGAAAATTGGTTTCCGGATGATAACTTCGTTACCATGTATCGGATTGCTTTGAAACTTCCTGGGGTGGTTGGAGTACCTCTGGGGGAGAAACCTATCATGTCTATTTAAATGCAAATGGTTCAAATGCTAATGGTCCAAGTGAGAGTCACAGGCCCTTGGGCATCTTGTTTTGAATCTTATTAGGGTGGTTGTACTAGGTATGAAGAAGAAGCATAAAAATCTACAATGATCTGAAATCCAAAATGGCGGCAAATTGGTTTTCAGATGATAGCTCCAGATGATATGAATGTTAAAGGCTTTTAAAACATGATTCAATATTAACTGCTAGGCCCATTTCAACCAAACTTGGCTGTGCGCCAAAATTTGATTAGTTTCAAAATTTTCAACAGCTTTCCCCTATAGGTGTCTCGATTCACAGACGTACATAAATATACAGACAGTACATCACAGAAATACCCTAACATGCTTCCAAAACACATTAAAACTATATACTTTTGAATATTGGACATAATTTCATCGTAAGTAAGCTATTGCAATGAAGTCCAAAATATTTAACAGAACATTTCTTACATCGTGTTCAAAATTGTACAAACTAACATGCTTAGAATGGATTTTGTTTTGAAAACATGTTTAAGGTTTTAACTTCTTTATGAGCTGTACTGTATGTACAATCGCGCAATTATACTTGCTTACTGCATGCCATACTTAACTGTTGTAACTCTGATGTCAAACTTTTAAATTTTCAAATTAGATTAAAAGATGAACAGGTATTCATTTTTCAACAAGTTTGGTGGAAAATGGCGCTGTCGTAGACAGCAACATCGTCCACCAAAATTTAAAAAAATGTACACCAGATTCTTCGTTCTCGAACCAATAAAAAATAGAATTTTGACATCAGAGTGGTAAGGGTTAAAAGGTTTTTGGCTGTCCTCTCCTGACCCTGATGGTTGGAGTAAGTTAGGTAGGTTGGGGAATTCTTCTTTTTTACCTGCTGAAAGATAACATTACAAAATTTCAATTTTTCTTCTTTGAACTAGAAATGAGCCCATTTTGAGGAATGGAGTCAGTTAAATCTCCCAATGAACTTACATCAGAAAATAAAAAAAGATTTTCACAGGAAACTACAAAAAAGATTTGGGCAGGCAGTTTTTATTTAGGGTCAGTCAGGAGAGGACAACCAGACCATTATTAGCTCACCTGGCCTGAAAGGTGTCCGTCCGTCCATCCGTCAACCTTTCCTTTAAACGACCTCAAGAACCGCTGGGCCAATTTCAATTATATATGGCAGGAAGCATCCTTAGGGCATAGGGAACCAAGTTTTTCAAATGAAGCCAATCGGCCAATTATGCCGGCAGCCATTTTGGATTTTGGCCAATTTTTAGAAACGTCTTTAAAAATCTTCTCCGAAACCGCTTGAGGGATTGAAGGAAACCTGATGAAATATGATCTAGGGCAAGAGCTCAACCAAATTTGTTCAAGGGTACTTAATTGGTCAAACAGTTTGGCAGCTATCTTGGTTGACCTAGTTTTAGCGAAAATAACTTCTCCAGAACCGGTGAAGGGATCAGGCCGAAATTTGGCAGATATGATTAGGGACTAAGGGCAGTAAAGTTTGTTCAAGAGAAGTTGATCCGTCAAAAAACATGGCCGCTGTGGGCCAATCAAAATATAGCATGTTTGGCGGCGATATTGGATTTTTTTATTTGATGGATTTTGAGGCCGAAATTGGTTTTATGTAGGTTTTTGTGTATTCTGATCTCATATTTGCAATTTTCGAAATTGTCGGATGAACGGTTTGGTGGCCATCTTGGATCATTTTCCCGCCAAAAGCTCCCATACTAAAGCAATGGGAAATTAAAAATATCTCGAGAACTACTGGGCCGATTTCAATTATATTTGGCATGAAGCATTCTTAAGGCATAGAGATTGTAGTTTGTTCAAACGAACCCGATCGGCCAGTTTGGCCGGCGACCATCTTGGATTTCGGCCGATTTTTAGAAATGTCTTTAAAAATCTTCTTCCAAACCATTTGAGGGATCGATTCAAAACTCACGAAATATGATCTATGGTAAGCACTGAATCAAGTTTGTTCAAGGGAACTTGATTGACCAAATGGTTCAGCGACCATCTTGAATGACTTAGTTTTCACAAAAATGACTTCTTCCCCAGAACTACTGAAGCGATCAGGTTGAAATTTGTGATGTATAATTAGCAACTAAGGGCAATTAATATTTGTTCAAGAGAAGTTGATTCGTCAAAAAACATGGCCGCAGTGGTCCAATCAAAATATTATAGTGTGTTTGGCAGCCATATTGGGTTTTTTATTTGATGGATTTTGAGGCCGAAATTCGTTTTATATAGGTTTTTGGGTATTGTGATCTCAAATTTGCAATTTTTGAAACTATCGGATGAATGGTTTGGCAGCCATCTTGGATCATTTTCCCGCCAAAAGCTCCCATACTAAAGCAATGGGAAATTTTAAATGTCTTCTTTTCGAGAACTTCTGGGCCGATTTGAATTATATTTGGCAGGAATCATCCTTATAGCATAGAGATTTCATTTTGTTCAAACGAAGCCAATTTGGCCGATGGCCATCTTGGATTTTGGCCGATTTTTAGAAATGTTTTTAAAAATCTCGTTCTCCGAAATGGCTTTGGGAATCGATTCAAAACTTATGAAACCTCATCTAGGCAAAGAGGTAAGCCAAGTTTGTTCAAGACAACTTGATTGACCGAATGGTTCGGCAGCCATCTTGGATGACCTAGTTCTCCCGAAAATGACTTCTCCAGAACCTCTGAATGGACCAGGCCAAAATTTGGTAGATATGTTTAGGGACTAAGGGCCATGAAAGTTTGTTTCAGGGAAGTTGCTCCATCAAAAAACATGGCAGCCGTGGGCCAATCAAAATGTAGCATGTTTGGCGGATATATTGGATTTTTTTATTTGATGGATTTTGAGGCCAAATTTGGTTCTATATATGTTTTTGGGTATTCTGAGCTCAAATTTGCAATTTTTTAAACTGTCGGATAAACGGTTTGGTGGCCATCTTGCATAATTTTCTCGTCAAAAGCTTCCATGCTAAAGCAATTGGAAATTTAAAATGTCTTCTCGAGAACTACCTGGCCGATTTCAATTAGTTTTGGCAGGAAGCATCCTTAGGGCATAAGGATCCAAGTTTGTTCAAATGAACCCGATCGGACAATTTGCTCATTGGCCATTTTGGATTTCGGCCAGTTTCAGGAAGTGTCTTTAAAAATCTTCTCCGAAACCACTTGGGAAATCTTCATCTAGGCCAAAAGGTAAGCCAAGTTTGTTCAAGAGGACTTGATTAACCAAATGGTTCGGCGACCATCTTGGATGACCTGGTTTTCACGAAAATGACTCCTCCCGCTGAAGAGATCCGGCCAAAATTTGGGGCATTAAAGTTTGTTCAAGGGAAGTTGATCCATCAAAAAAACATGGGCGCTGTGGCCCAATCAAAATGTAGTGTGTTTGGCGGCCATATTGCACTTGCAAAAATGTCCACAAACTCATTTAAAAGACTGCTAAACCACCCACCACCAATTTGGACAAAAATTGATGGTGCTCCAGGTGAGCGATACGGGCCCCTTGGACCTCTTGTTTAAGGACACACATGCATGCAAAATAGTATGCTGCATATATTAGTGTGTAGGAATATACTAATAATGAGCGAGCTATTTATCATCATCAATGAAGCTAATCTGTTAATGCTTGACTGCATGCTGGTCTATTAACCCTCTAACACTCATATCAGCCAATAACGGCTTCTGCAGTGGTCTTGAGAAATGCCCATTTGCAGACCAAAAGAATATTATTTTTGAAAATTTACGACGAATGACTGGCTCAATACCCGAGCCAGTCATTCCAGTGGTAAATTTTCAAAAATAGTCTTCTCTTGTTCCGCAAATGGACATTTTCTATGAGAAAATTTGAACTTTTCTTGTACAAATTTAATGCCTTTATATTTAGTTTTAATAAAATATTGAGTGGTTAATATATTATTAGTGGGTAGGGGAATATGAGATTTTCTTGAACAGATTCGAGGGTCAAAGGTTTAATGTTTGACTAGGTGCTGGTGTATTAAAGCTGACACTGTGGACTTCTTTCTGACAGTTTGAGAACATTTTGACAAATCTATATCTCATACAGTTCATTTGGTATGGCAGAAGTGATCAGATTTTTTATAATGTACATGTACTGATGATTATTTTGAGAATAATTTAACGAAAGGTTATTGCTGCACTAGCCATCAATACCTGTGAGTTAAATTACTACGATACCCAGCAGGTGACGATACATTAACCCTTTCACCGATGAATTCCCCAACATTAACCCTCTCACCGATGAATTCCCCATATCTCATTTTCAAGGTAACCGTACAGAAAAACTATTGCACATTTTGAAATTAATTTGACTGGAAGCTGGTGCTGCCTTATGGGTTTGTCGGTGAAAGGGTTAACCCTTTAATGGTAAAATTTTGTCCAAAGAATTTAAATATTTTCTTATTGAATGTCCATTTACAGGCCAAGAGAATACAATTTTTTTAAATTTATCACTGGAATGATTGAGCCAGTCATTTCAGTGGTAAATTTTCAAAAATTGTATTCTTTTGGCCTGTAAATGGACATTCCACAAGACCATAGCAGAGGCCGGTTTTGGCCGCTATGACCTTTACAGGGTTAAAATGTGGTTCCGTTTTAAAGAGTCCATTAGCGAATGCTATAACCCTTGAAATTCCAGTGTGTCTCAATTTCAAGACATAAATATTTTGAAACTAATTCAACTGGAACCTGTTTCAGTCAAATTATTTTCAAAATATTCAAAAGAATATTTCCTATATCATAAAGCATTTGTCATTTATGGCTTGTGACATGTGTGAGGGATAATGGCTTAATAAAGTTTAGAATGAATATGGATAATTTGATACACATTGCAATGTTTAGTATCATATAATTTATATATTTGTTCACGCTATCTTTGTTGACATTACTAACAATTTTATTTAAACTTGCAAGTCATTCTGGATACAGTAAAACCTTCAACTTTAGTGTACAAGTACGTAGTCACTGCGATATCTTAATATAGATATTGCATTCCCTAAAAAACTTTGGGACCGTAACATCAAAGTTATTTAAAACAATTAATCGTTTGACTCCATACACATGGTTTTCAAAAAACCATATGTTGTGGCCCTGCAGAACAAGTGATCTTAATTAATGCTCTCCCAAAGCTTGGAGATTTCAAGTTTTTCAGGCTTGTTTTAACCCCTTAAACCTAAAATCCAAATTTCTCTTAGAAAAATGTCCATTTGCAGACCAAGAGATATTATTTCTGAAAATTTAGCACTCCCAGAATGTCTGGCTCATTTATTGAGCCAGTCATCCCAGTGGTAAATTTAAAAAAAAATCTTGGCTTGCAAATGGACTTAAATTCTCAAGAACACTGCAGAGGCCGGTTTTATTCAGCTTGACCATTAACCATTTCAACCAAGAATTCCTCATCTCATTTTCAACGCCACCGTACAGGGAAAACGGTGAATATTTTGAAATTAATTTGCCCGGAAGCCTTAGGGCAGCAACGGCTTCCAGTTAAATTAATTTCAAAATATTCAGCAGAAAATGTTTTATATTGTAAAGAATTAACTTTTTCAGTGATTTGGCGATGATAGGATTAAATGCTAACAATGTTTAGTTTACACAACCCAAATCCCTGATCCGACAGTGAACCAGTCCTGAGAAGCATAAATATTTGTGTGCATGATACCAGTTACATTATCTATTTATAGACATTATTTGTTAGTTTCTGCAACTACCTGTCTGTGCGACTGCCTGTATATTTGTGTGTGATCACTTCTTGTCTGGAGAAGGCAGCTAGATCTTACAAATTCTATCTGAAGATGCGCATGCGCCTTTTTTCGGTGAAATTTGTCAATATCGGGTAGAGTTAACGGCCCTGAAAACTCAAGCTTGTGGTGAATTAGAATTTAGAATTGAATCAATACATCTTTCCAACATTGACGTCATTATAGCAGGATTCCCCTAAATCAAGGCTCAGAGCACCACTGCTGGCTGGTTAAAAGCCAACAACAAGCAGCTGACTCGCATTGAGTTACCATTGCACTAAGATTCACCACAATTACAACCAATCCTATGATAAACTAGTCACAATATAATTTAAGTCATACATCATTGGAATAGTCTAATTATTATTAACTCACCTGGCTGGAATGGCCAAGTGAGCTTATGGCATGGCGACCGTCTGGCCGTCAACTTTTGCTTTTAAAATGCTACTCCTCATTAACCGCTTGGCCGATTTCAACCTAATTTTGTTGGAAGGACCCTATGGGGGTAGGCTTCAGAACATGAATACAGAATTTTGGTTGGTCGATTTTTTCGGTGGCCATCTTCAATTTTCTGGAAAATTGCAGAAAATCGTTTAAAATGCTACTCCTCATTAACTGTTTGGACAATTTCAACCAGCCTTAGCTGGGAGTATAGTACACTGGTATGTTTCAGAACTTGTATACAGAATTTTGATTGGTCAATTTATTCGGTGGTCATCTTGAAATTTATGAAAAATAGTTGAAAATTGTCTATTCATTAACTACTTGGACGATTTCAACCAGACTGGCTGGAACGAGCCTAGGGCGGTAGGCTTTAGAAGTTGCATATAGAATTTTGATTGGTCAATTTTTCTGAAAGTTTTCCGGAATCATTTTAAAATGGTACTCCTTCAATCAATAGCCTGATTTCAACAAAATTTAGGTGAAACGATCCTATGATGGTAGGCTACAACATATTAAACGAGTCTTGATTGGTCAATTTTTTGGTAGCCATCTCAGATTTTCCGAAAATCATCCATCATGTTTATTTAAATACAAATGGTTTAAATGGCAATAGTCCAGGTGAGCGCCACAGGCCCTTGGGCCTCTTGTTATTATATTATTTGTTATATTTTTTAACAATTTCCACGGAGTTATTTGCATATCTAAAATAGACCATTATACCTAGGTTCATTAAATCAAGTGAAAAGTAAGAGCTATTTTAAAATTACAATTAACTGGATAGAATTTGATAAAAATACAAAAACTAATACATATAAATGTCTACCCATAAGCATGCCTAAGTGCATTTTGTGTGGGTGTGGATGCTTGGACCTCCACCGCCATTGGCAATCTGTAGGTGAAACTAGGCGTGAATTCAAAATATACAGCCAAAACAATTGGCAACTGCAAAACGCGAAGCATTGTGTACTTTATCACCATCCTAAACCAAATCAGGTTTTGAAACAGTGTCCACCTGCGCATGGGCATAATGGTACACGGATCTGTGGACGCACATGCACACACGCACGCGCGCGCGCACACACACCTACGCATAACCATAAGCATACCTAAGTGCATCTTGCGTGAGTGTGCGGGTGTGGGCACGTGAGCCTCCACCGCCATAAGCAATATATAAATGAACCAAACCGTGAATTCAAAATTAGAATACTGGAACAGTTAAGGGATATAGGGCAATGGAAAGACACACCAGTAGCCTGCCACTTCAACTTTCCTAATCATAGATAGAAACGCATGTCCTACCGCATTACACAGGTCTTGAGAGATGACCCCAATGCGGATGCTAACACCCCAGAAAAAGAGAAAGAAAGCCTACTGGATGCATGTACACCACACATTGGAGCTTACTGGCATCGACCATATTGGATAAAGGCTCATAACAAGCCCCCCATCCCTCTTATCCCCCCCTCCCCTCCCGACATTATAAGAAACTCAACTACAGGTTGTCAGATGGTTCACGTTAACTTAATTAAATAGAAATTGCATTTCCAGTTATTAACTCCACCTCTGTTGAAAGGATCTTTACCTGCACACTTGGCCTCAAGCCTGGACAAATTGAATCCTGTGTGTCTGACACACTGTGGCACATGGACTACTTTATACGGAGTGCAGATCCAGAATTGACTACAGTAGTCAGCTGATAAGCAAAACAAAAACAGAAAAATGTTAGTAGGAAATGTTCTGTTGAAATTCTTTGAAGACAGCAATCTGTCTAACAATCCAATTATATTCAAAATATTGAACAGAATGTTTTATCCTGATTTTGATCCGTGTTGACATTAGGTTATTTCAGAGCTGTACTGTACATGCCAATGCTATTCAACTTAGACCTGTACTTTACACAAATACTGTTAACCCTTTAATGGTCGAGGCAACCAACAACAGTATCTGCTGTCTTCTCAAGGAAGTTGGAATGCAGGCCAAGAGAAGACTATCTTTGAAATTTTACCAATGGAATGACTGGCTTGATAACCGAGCCAGTCATTCCAGTGGCAAATTGTCAAAAGTCTTCTTCTGAATGGCCTACAAATTGACATTCAATAAGCAAAAATTCAGATTTTCTTGTCCAAAGCTATCCATTTTGGACAGGCAGAAAGTGTCGGAAATTAATAAGGACCGGTTAGACAGGAAATTTGAAAAATGTTCTAAGTTGGAGGATTATAAGACCTATATTCATTGTCTGTGGACACCCTATTTTCGATTTCTGGCTAACATTCTACAGGCATGATGATTAGTTACCTCTCTGGGATCTAGAAATTGTTTGAGTGTAGCCTTCGTGACCATCTCGGTCACTTCTAACTGAGGGTCGCTGGCTACGTCACCCTGGTCAGTTCCTGTGGAGTCAGTTTGTGCTGAAGAAGTGATCGAGATAGTCACGATTGCTACATGTACACTCAAATAATTTCTACATCCCGGGGATGTAACTAATTTTCAGTATTGTGAATCATCCTAGGATCGGGATCAACACTTGGTAATATATTAGCATCCTTTTGCAACACGTTGTAGCTGCGTATTATATCACTTTGTCAAGGAAGAACCATTGTATATGATATAATGGTGTATCAGATTGCTTCTATGGCTGAATCCTGTCTTTGATCGATGCGTATCCTTGGTGAATAAAAAGGCTATGAATATGTCCAAACACATAGTATTTTATTTAGAATGCAGGAGATTGCTTCTCAGCACATCTAGTTTTATAAAATGTCTGGGTGGTGGTGAGGGTGTGTGTGCGGGTAGTGGTGGTGGGGTGGCGGCGAGAACACTAAACCCCCTGTCACATGGTCGTTTGATACTCCCCTCAGACCCTCCTCAGAAGAATGAACCTCCAGTTTTAATGGTCAAGATTGCGCAGAGCATTGAGATTTTTTGCTCAGTGAATGTCCATTTACAGGCCAAGAAAAGACGTATACACCACCAAAAAATTGGCAGGGTTTTATGTGATGACACTGTCCGGGCAGGTGGGTGGACGGGTGGGCAGCAAAGTCGTTTCCGGACAATAATTCTTACCGTTTATCGTATCGGCTTCAAACTTCATATGGTGCTTGGACTAGGTCTGGGGAAGAAACCTGTCGAAATTGATGATAATCTGAAATGCAAAATAGCCACCAGTGGCCATCTTGGAAAAATTGGTTTCCGTACGATAAATCCATTATGCTTTATCAGATTCCTCTGACACTTCATGGTGTGGTAATGGACTAGGTCTGGAAAAGAATGCTATCAAGGTTGATGATTCTCAAGCTAAGATGACCGCCAGTCACCTGTGGTCAGCTTGAAAATTGGTCTCTGAATGATGACTCCATTTCCTTTTAGCGAATCGCTTTGAAGCTTCATAGTATGACTGGACTAGGTCTGTGAAAGAAATTTATCGAAGTCAAAGATGATCCGAAATTCAATTAAGTAGACAGCCACCGGCGTCGACCCTGAAAATTGGTTTCCTGATGATACCTCCATAACTTTCTAGCAGATGGCTTTGAAACTTCATAGTATGCCAGGTCTAGGTCTGAGGAGGAAACGGCTGTTTTCTGATTCATTGGTTTGTCATCAAAGGGGGGTGGGGGGTGGGTGGGTGTTGCTGTGTATGATTATGCACCATTTGCAGAGCTCTTGTTGAAAACTTACAACTGAAATGACTGGGCTAAATTATCTAGCCAGCCATTCCAGTTGTAAATTTTAACAAATAATCTTATTTAATAGACATTCCTCAAGCTCCCTAAAGATGGCAGGTTTTGACCGGCTTGACCATTGAAGGGTTAAGCAAGTTGTGCTCACAGTTTATTATCGTAGTCACTTACTGGTGTCATCATCTAAGTTTCTGAGCTATTAGGCTAATTGGCTCTGTAGCAGTCTTAGTACAAATGTTGTACATGGACTGCTTCAAGAGGACAATCGCATGAAATCAAGCAAAGTAATTAATACATGTGGTATAGGCATGTCTGTATTGATCCAAGTGTTTCTCAGTCACTAAAAACCCTTAATGGTAAACCCGCCCAAAACCAGCCTTTGTATTGGTCTTGAGGAATGTCCATTTGCAGGACAAGAGAAGACAATTTTTGAAAACTTACCACGAATGTCTGGCTCGATAACCGAGCCAGTCATCCCAGTGGTAAATTCTAAAAAATAGTCCTCTCTTGTCTTGCAAATGGACATTCAATGAGCAAATATTTTTTATTTCTTGAGAAAATTTAACCATTAAAGCCTAAGGGTTAATGTGGGAATAGTAAATTACAGCCCAACTGAAAATACATTGTCATTTTGTCTGTTCAGTGGGTTTAGTATTTATTGGAATACAGCCACAAAATTAATAGTGGAACATTTAACCCTTTATTAGTCAAATTTGTTTAAAATTTTTAAAGTATTTTCTTATTGAATGAAGGGAGGAGAATACAATTTTTGAGAATTTATCACTGGAATGACTGGCTCGGTTATCGAGCCAGGCATTGCTGTGGTAAATTTTCAAAAATTTTATTCTCTTGGCCTGTAAATGGACATTCCACAAGACCATAGCATAGGCCGGTTTTGGCCGGTATGACCACTAATGGGTTAAAACCTCCCATGATCATAAAATGTAAATTACATCAATAAGGCGGATCTGATATGGTAAGTGATCAACATCTCAAGAGATGAATAGACACACTCAAACCACAATACTGCAGTGGATTACAGTACACTGTGGAATATGTGGCAACGAGATGGCAGATCAGCGTCTTGTAAAGGCCGGCGGTATCATTCGCAATACCATTTGTCCATTCCCTATAGAGAAGCAAAAACAAATGGGAAACATAAATTGAAAGCTGTATGGATACCACCATACATACGCATAACAATATCAATCACCTGGGGAGAAAACATCAGACCACTGTCTTTTGCCTCATGACAGAAGGTTGACACGGTTGAGCCCACCTAAAGCGGAGTGGTGTTGCAGCTACAGCGCAGTGTGAATGCAGTACTGGCGATCAGACACCAGCACATCCTGCAGAGGTCATGCAGACTAAGATTTCAGGTCCGACCTATGACATCAGAAAGAGTACCCAGTTCATGTCACTCATTGGGCTGAAGATATAGCAATGTCCATAATTATCCCCCACATTTAAAAAAACCGTTGGGGGTATTGTAATCGTCTCTGTCTGTCTGTCCATCCATCACGCTATCTCCCAAACCATTGGGTGGAATTAAATCAAATTTGGTATGTAGGTTACCCATATGATTCCGCTGTGTAAGACAATATTTCGATTTGGCTTACCCCCCCCCCCCCCCCCCCCAGGTGTGGGCGTAGCAGGGGTCAAAAGGTCAAATCAGTTGTAATGCAACTCCTCTGAAATCGTTAGACGGAACTCAACTAAATTTGATATCTGAGCTGCCCATATGATTGCGGAGTGCAAGAGGCAAATTAGATCTGGCTCTGCCCCCAGGGGAGGGGTCAAAAGGTCAAATTTTAACCTGCAGAAATTATTGTAACGCATATCCTCTCCAACAGAATTGAACCAAAATTGGTCTATGGATTACCCATATCATCGATATGGGGTATTTTCTCCTTTCAAAGCGGTGAATGTGGGGCTTTGCGATGACGCGTCATGGACCGATCAATCTAGTTATATATGGAATGCAGAAGAAGGAGTCTTCATATTCTAAAATGCTTATATTGTTGTAGTTTTAGTAAATGTGGTGTATGCAAATTGCAATGTAGCTGCTTCTTATGTTCGTATTGCCCATTTGACCAAGTCATCGAATTGCTTGGGCCTAGTATCTTTGCTTATTCGAGACAGAGCAATGGAGGAATCCACTTTATCCATCAATCATACGACGTCATAATCAACTATGTGATGTATAGGCTGACATCATAATCAATTACGTCTTGAATGGCATAGCTAAGTTCGTCACGAACGCTCAATTGATGACGGACTTAACGTTGTTGTACGAATTGCATATCTTTACTGTTTAATGAGTTACATTCTGTTGAATATTTTGAAATTAATTTGACTGCACACTGATGCTGCCTATCGCTGTTGCTGCCTGTTATCACTCTTGCTGCCATAGGCTGCAACAGCACCAGTCGGAATAGTTTCAAAATATTGAGCGGATTACCTGTATAGTTTTCTGGAAATTGAGATTCAGAGAGTACAGGGATCGATTGATCCCAACTCGGACAAAGTGTGAGTGGAGCTTAGGTAGGGATGGGCGGGTCATAGCTAAAACTGGAATCCTCCATTAGGTTGCGGGCACCATGAATAGACTCTATCAAAATACACCCCTGGAAAGCGGGAACCACCATTATACATGTATACACCTGTGCAAAAGTTAAGCACCACCCTATTTTTACGCACATGCGAGGGTATATTCATGTGCTATGAAGAAAGCAATAGCATAAACATTTATGTACCCATCCATCTTAGTGCAAGAGGTAATAATGCAACTAGAGGAATGCTGATTATGATGGTGGGGAAACACTGTATGTTTTTGTTTGAACATGAAAACGAGGCCTGAATATGGTTACGTTGACACAACTGACAACTATTGCCCTACAGTTGACACACGTGGCTAGATTGTCATTAATGGTGTCTGAAAACGAAGTTTAACATCTGTGCACGAGTTTGAGACTGTCATTATTAATACCGGGTATATCCACCTTGTGCCTGGATGACGGCCTGGACACGACGTCTCATGCTGGTCACCAACCGACTGATACGCCATTGTGGTATTCGTTGCCATTCAAGATGGAGTGCGTCTGTTAATTCCTGTAGGTTCTGCACAGGAGGATCCCTCCTCACCATGTTTCCCAGAATGTCCCAGATATGCTCAATAGGGTTCATGTCAGGGCTCCTTGCTGGCCATGGTAGGATTTCGATGGCATTCTGGCGGAGGTATTCATGCACAGCTCTAGCACAATGTGGTCGGGCGTTGTCATCCATGAATATAGGGTGGGTTCCAGGTGCATGATTTACAAAATGAGGGACCACAACTCTATCCAGTATGGAATCTTGATATCTTTGTCCATTTAGTGTTCCAGGTACAGTCAACAGATCCAGCTTACAATCAAATGAGATGCACCCCCATATCATAACGGAACCTCCACCAAATGGAACTTCTTCCATGATGTTACGTTGGTCGTACGCCGTGCGTCTGGACCTCCATACACGAGTTCGACCATCTGTGGCATGAAGCAGGAACCGACTTTCATCGGACCAGTGTACCCGTCTCCAGGATCTCATGTTCCAGTGTCTTCTTTCGTTGCACCACCTCAGACGCTCCTCTTTGTGGTGTGCAGTGAGGAGAGGACGTCTGACAGGTCTCCTAGCTTTCATGCCAGCAGCATACAGTCTCCTTTTGACGGTAGACATTGACACTCTATTGCGCGTTTCCCATTGCTGGCTGAGCACTCTGCTGTTGGTGAATGGAGATCTCCTAACAAGGCGTACTAGGGCTCGATCATCATGGGCAGTAGTCTTCTTCGGTCTTCCAGATCTAGGCCTGTCCTTCACCTCGTTAGTTTGCCCATGTTTTGCAATCAAACGACTGATTACAGTATGGTTAATGTTCAGCAGTCTGCCAATCTCTCTGCATGACATACCAGTGGTATGCATGCCTATGATTTGCCATTTCACACGATCACTTAACCTTCGTCTTGCCATAGCGGTTCACAATCAAGAGCTAATTCTCTCTGTACAAATAAACCAGGGTCATGAACACAAAATTCCTAATCTTGTCGCCTAAATCTGTATGTAATGTTCTACACCTCAAACTGGACTTTTACATAACTGAACACGTGTGCTGTTTCCCGCCACGCACGGACATCAAGCGGCGTGAAGTCATGCATGCATGTGCATTTCGTACTTGGAATTATGTCAGCTAACGCGGGGACAAAAAGTATGGCAGCCTAGTTGTACCATCATGTTTCTACGTTCTATTGTTTTTGCTGGTGCTTAACTTTTGCACAGGTGTATACATATATTCAGCTCCCATTCCAATGTTTAACTTCAGCTCAAGGAAGACAACTCTTGTAGGTTTATTTACATTAAATATAACATTTATTTCCCTTACTTCTGTATGATATCTTGAAATATTCACTGTCCAGCAACTGCCGTGAATACTTCCAAGGTGCTTAGTGCTTACTCCTTCAAGCCAAGAGATGGCTCACAAATGTCCACTTTGCCTGTGCAGACTGGTGACAGGGACATTTTGCTTGAGAAAGCCTCATCTGGATATAGATTGTTTTGTTTGCATTCTGTACATGTAGCAGCTTTTGCATTGTAAATGCATGCTCCTGCTGAATGTTGTTAGCATTATCAGAGAGTAGTTTTATGCAGTATATTAGCCCTTTAACACTTATATCAGCTAAAACCGTTCCTGCCCTGGCCTTGAAAATGTCCATTTGCAGACCAAGAGAAGACTATTTTTGGAAATTTTCTACTGGAATGTCTGGCTCGATGACTGCGCCAGTCATTCCTCCGTCGAATTGTTTTTAATAATTTTTTCGTAGAAAATGTCCATTTGCAGACCACTTGAAAATTTACCACTGGAATGACTGGCTCGTTTATCGAGCCAGTCATTCCAGTGGTAAATCTTTAAAAATAGTTTTCTCTTGGTCTGCAAATGGACATTTCACAAGACCACTGCAGACGCCATTTTTGGCTGCTATGAGTGTTAAAGGGTTAATGAATCCATTCTCAGTGGTTTGAGGTCATTTGTAAACGGGCATCTGTTTTTGTATTTGAGGGAAGTAGTTTTTAATGGTGACAGAAAGCACAAAGTGTCAGATCATCATTCATCTTTGTTAATATCTACAGCAGCAGGTCTTGTATATTTAACTTATTGTATTCTCTATATAACATAGATTATGTTTACCAGTTATGAAGTTATCTGATTATTTTGGAATCAATTTGACTGAAGCTTAATTGCTCTATGACAGCAATAACCGTTAAAAGTCAAATGGCTTTCATAATAATCAGTAGGTTTCTGTAGATTATGTATTAATTATTCTAGAAATTCTGCAGTAAAATGATTACAGTATCTGCTTATTAATATGATATTTTGAAACACACTTCATCAGGCTTGACCACTGTCCATCTGGCTCAACTAAGCGCATAATTTCTTGTAGTTTATGTAGAATGTACATACAATAAATCAAAATATACTTTGTATTTATGCATGAGTACAAAGGTAAAGAAAATAAGATTTATTTTTTTTCCACCTATGTCTGCATAAAACATGTCTGTATTATTAAACAAATTGGGTATTTTTTCTCAACTAGAAAATTATGTTTCATCTCTTTGTTGATATAATTTGGGAAAAGTTGTTTTCTTGTCAAAGTTTTCTTTTTCAGTCTCACGAAATCTTGATTTCAGATTGAAGATAAGATGTAAAGTTGTCTGTGTGAACCTTAGCACTGTGATTATTATAAATACTGTTTTGCATACATGTTCTAGTAAGGCCCCCCCCCCTCCCCCGCACTGGAAGGTGTGGAAGCCCTATAGTAATCACTGAGTCTGTCCGTCTATCTGTCCGTCCATCTGTCTCTGTGTGTCTGTCCATCCACAATATAGCCTAAACAGCATATCATACAGAACCGCTTCAAATATTTTAATGAAACTTGGTGTATGCCTCAGTTATGCTACGCAGATGTACCTTTTGAATATTTCACTCTTATAGGGCCAATATTTTTGGGGGAAATGGGCTCTTTAATGTAGAAACTCACAATTTTTGTCTCCTCATAACCACCATATTATGGGTAGATGTGTGTTCTGCAATCTTCTTTATTAGGGCCAAGATTTTGAGTGAAAATCTACTTTTAACCCTTTAATGGTCATACCGGCCAAAACCGGCCTCTGTTATGATCTTGTTAAATGTCCATAACCAAGCCAGTCATTCCAGTGATGAATTAAAAAAAAATTATATTCTTTTGGCCTGTAAATGGGCAGTCAATAGGCAGATATTAAAAATTTTGTGACCAAATTTGACCATTAAAAGGTTAATGCAAAAACTCTTAAGATTTTTTAATTCACGATTTGTGTAAATTTTCTCGTTATATTGAGCAAAAAAACTTGATTATTTTCAAAACAATTTAAACAAAGACCCCCTCAGCAGCCATTTCACAATTTGCGCATTCAGGACAATGATAAAGAAAATATTTTTAGCTCGCCTAGACAGAAGGGTGTAGGTGGTATGCTTCAGAAATTGTAAAAAATTAACAAAAATTTGATTGGTCGATTTCTCCTATTTCCAAATCTTTTGATTATAAGTAATGTTGTGGTATTCCTGAAGTGGATAAGTCACGGTGTTTTAATATGTAATTAACCAAATCTTTCAGCTTTTTCCGTGGCGACCATCCATCATCCGTCTGTCATCCCTCAACTTTTTCTTTAAATTACTTTACTTGAGAACCACTGGCCCGATTTCAATTATATATGGCAGGAAGCATCCTTAACGCATAGAGAAGCCGATCGCCCATCTTGGATTTTGTCGCTTTCTAGAAACGTCTTTAAAAATCTTCCCCGAAACCGCTTGACAGATCGATTCAAAACTGATGAAACATCATCTGTGGCAACTGTAAAGCTGAACTAAATTTGTTTAAGGGAACTTGATGAGGAAAATTTTTTGGGCAGCCATCTTAGATGACATAGTTTTCAAGAAAACGACATCTCCAGTTCCACTCTTAACCCTTCAATCCTCGAATTTGTTCAAGAAAATTTCAATTTCTTAAAGAAAATGTCCATTTACAGACCAAGAGAAGACTTTACAACTGGAATGACTGGCTTGGTTATCGAGCCAGTCATCCCAGTGGTAAATTTTCAAAAGGTCTTTTGGTCTGCAAATGGACGTTTCGCAAAACCACTGCAGAAGCCGTTTTTGGCTGATATGAGTGTTAAAGGGTTAAACAGATCAGCCTAAATTTTGGGAGATATGATTAAGGACTAAGAAAGAGCCATCAAAGTTTGTCCGTGGAAAGTTGACACTTAAAAAAACCCCATGGCCACCGTGGATCAATCAGAATTTTGCTTGTTTGGTGGCTATCTGGGTTTTCTTAAAATTTCTGAGACAATCATATAAAAGACTACTTATTAACCGGCTGGGATAATTTAAATTAAAATTGTTTAAACGTTTCTCACAGAAATTAGTAAATTCTTCCGCTGGTCATCTCGTTTTGTTCGTTTGTGCCAGTGGCCAATAATTCCAGGTGAGCGATACAGGCCCCTTGTTAAAAAACAATCTGGTCTGAACCAAACTTGTTTTGATGGACCGTCTGGGGTGGTAGGTTTCAGATACAAATTTGATTAATCAATTTTCATTCTCCGTGGTCATCTTGCATTTCTGAAAAAGGTTAGGAAATAGTAAATAAACTACAAATTAATCGCTGGGCTGATTTAGCCAATCATAACTAGGGAGACACTAGTGTAATAGGCGTCGGAATCTTTATGCAGAAATACGATTGCTCAATATTTTTGGTGGCCATCATGGAAAAAAATTTCTAAAATGCCTAGGAAATCTTTACTTAAGAAAATTATTCATTAAAACTGCCAGGCTGATTTAACCCTTTCAATGACAAATACCTGAAAAAGTAAATTCTTTACGATGCTAAACTTATTTTGTTGAAAATTTCAAAGTTAATTTGACTAGAATCCGTTACTGCATAAGACAGCAACAGCTTCCAGTTAAATTATATTCAACATATTCAATAGTTTTCCTGTATGGTTGCGTTGAAAATGAGATACAGGGAATTCATAGATGAAAGCATTAAAGCAAACTCTTTAGCTTCCTGTCCATTCTTTATTTGACTGTACTGAGTCTTACCTCGTAGCACACTTTACAGATTTATACAATGACATTCTCTCCTGGCTTTGTATTTGCTGGCTCCCAGTAGGGCGAATTCCAAGGCTGTCGGTGCTGGTGTGTCCCATGGCATCCTTAGCACATAGCCAAACATGGACAATCTTTGCTGGGAAACCTTTACAGACTGTAGCAATGTACTACACATCTTGTATAGTGCATCGTTGAAAATTATGCTGTCTGGCCATCGGTGTCCAGTGCTGGTGCATAGGTGTTTGCGGTGGCAGGCATCAAGTTTGTCTAGAGCTGCCTTTGGAGCTGCCCAGCTGTTACAGTTATACAGCATCAAGGATACGCATGTTGCGTTGTATAAATGTAGTCTTTTTGCCAAGGGCATCTTTTGTCTACGAATCCATAGTAGGGCTTCATGGGATTAGAAAAATGAATATCGGTATCGATATCAAGATTCATACCGGTATACCTTTAATACTGGTATTATTCCGATGGGGAAAAATGGAGTGAGGCTTGAGTAGTATGATTCCATATTCAACGTATCCGTGCTACTTAAATAGTCGCCGCCAAATTTCCACAATAAAACCAAAAAATTACATGAATCCCGATATTAAACGCTAAATTTTAACTGTCTTCAGTCAGATCATATCCCAAAACGGCTGAAACCCCCCCCCCCCCCAATTGTCCGTACAAATGATTTGAATTTGCCACAAAATTATAATTATTTCCGCGTGGAGATCGCGAGGTACCGCTAACCAGTGACCATCTCATCCCATATAAACTCGCCCAGTGAAACTGCGAACAGCTGAAGCTGTTGATATTTGACTGACAAATATCAATGTTATGAGTCAAACGCGTGGGATATGAATGTAAACATATGTTTTACTCATTTTCCTGGCTATCTGCATTGATGTATATGTTAGAATAAAAAATGAACTCCACGATGGCCTGTGCTTTATAGGATGAATTTGCAATCGGACAAAACTGCCAGGAAATGTGGAAATCTCCACACGGGTACAACTTAGCCATTGTAACACATACTAAATAGACTACCATATGCGGCGATTACATAGGCCTAAGCTCGCTCTCGTTAGAGTAGCTTGTATCGATCATTATCTTATGATACCCGCCAACATAAGAAGTGAATAAAGCTTGCGGGAATTGAGGTTTTTCTCATATTGTCGGCTTCCTCTTTACTTGGGCTGTTGGGCAGTCACTAGAAAGGCACACAATTCCAGGAAATCACTGACTAACCAAGCTGTAGTAATTCATATAAAATATCACTCAAAATATTCATTTCAGATTATGATTTTTGTAGCAAACAACGGGCCGAAATTATAAAATATTAACACAGGAAAAGATATGTTTTAGACATTTTTACCCATCCGATGTCCTATCATGGTAATTAAAATAAGTTTTATTCAATTTTTTCGCGAAAAGTGCGTTCTTATAACTTTATAAGTAGGCAACTTTCTTAGCCGTAATCGTTAATTTATCAATTACTCTAACTCTAGCCTCAAAACAAAAATTTGATAGCTCTGGATAAATAAGAAAAGCGTGATCATTAAATACAGGTAAAATATCATTTTCCCATACGAAGAGCAGTAACTTATCTTGCTAGACAGCTATATTGAAATATTACCAATTATGGGAAGCAGGTTATCTGCCTAACAAAATGTTATAACGGTTTTACCTTATATCTCGATATTTCGGTATCAGCAAAATCATATCAGTATGACTAATGGTATAGCTATGACATCGGTATTCGATATAATATTGGTATATCGTGAAGCCCTAGTTTCCAGAAGGACTGGAAATCTATGTTCCCCATGATGCAGTGTGTAGCAATGTCAGCAGTACTATGAAGCGGTGAACCCAGAATTTTGCTTTTTCTCCATGGTTCGCCGATGGTTCGCCGCCACAAAGTGGATCATCATTTTCTTTAGTTTTGTGCTTTGTAGGTAGGTATATGTGGGTGAACTCCGTTTCGGATTCATTCTTAAAGAGATTGTACATTTTTAGCTTGCTTACATCCATTTGGAGAGATTTGTCAAGGCATTTCTTTTCGTGGTCTATGAAGTACACGTCGTCACCATATTCCATCTCTAGCGGTATGCCCAGTATGGACAGGGAGGGGTGGGTGGGTGGGGTGGTGAGGTGTTGTGGAATTTTGGCGCACAGATTTCATGATAGCAGCAAGGTAACAGGTGAAATGCACCGGAGATGGACCATCTCACTGTGGGGAACCAATTGATGTCTCAAACTCTACAGACTTAGTGACTTTACTCTTACTCTCAGCTTGGTGTCTGCAAGCAGTAGTCTCACCAGTCATACCTCATCTTCATTGCAACTGGTTTGGTGTAGGACATCTGGTATCTTTGAGCATTCACTTGTCGACAGCTCGTGACATGTCAATGCCTATTTCGTGGAAATCCCAGTGGCTGGACATGACTACTGACACAAGCAGGCGTTGAGCCCATACAATGTCTGCATAGCTGCGTCGACGTTTAAAGCCACTGACATGATCCAGTGAAATCATCAATCGTGTCTCGAATGAGGCATAGAGTAGCATTGGATAGGATTTTCTGTATGCTGTTGAGGAGCACAATGTGCCACAGATTGGGCAGGGGTGGAAAGCGGCCAGGTGACTTATTGGGCTTGGGTAGTACGACAAAGGTGCCTTGGCCTACGGCATCGATGGGAAGGTGGTGCATAAAAGCTGAATTGATTAGGTGCATTTTGAGGTAATGTCACTTGCGTATTTGAATAGTTCATTGTTCATCCCACTGGGTCCGGATGCATGTCCTTTTTCAGGGCTTTGAGTGCCTTCTCAACTTCTGCTGTTTTAATGGGTTAGTAATGGCCTGGGATCTTCTGAGAATGGGCGCAAGGGCTCATCATCGTGGTCAGCGAACTAACTGTTCTTTGAACCATTCTCGAATTGCCTCAGCTTTGCCCAGGTCAGTCCCGATTAAGTGTCCTTCAGGGTTGTGCACAGTGAGTGGTGGTGTGTAGTCAGTAACTCTCATGGCTCAGGCACTTTCAGTCAAATTGTTTTCAAAGTATTTGGCATGTCCAGAGTTATGGACCAATGAAATTATTGTCAGTTAGCGGCCATGGAAAATAAAATTGAGCTTACTGTTTATATGGTTGGCTTTGAATAAATATAAAATTCAACTGGAGTGCAGTCAATGCAGTGCTATCACAAATCCCGAACGTTGAAGTTTTGACGCCACCCTTGGTCACCCATTAGGGGGTAAACCCCAAAATAAATGTCATCACCAGGGCTGTCTTATGTGTCCTGTTGGCCTGGGGCAAAATAATTGGGGTGGGTCACCCTGGAATGGTGAGAGGGGCTGTTCCACTCCCACCCACCCACCCACCCACCCACCCCCCCAAAAAAAGATTTTTACAAATCTTAGATGATCTGAGGTAAATATGGACCTTCGGTTGACTTAAATTATTATATATTTACCATGTAATTTTTTTAAACCAATAGTCCTTTCCCACTTGGGAAAATACCTTCCTGTAATGCATCGTGCATACCACTTCCGGCTGGTAACCGTGATAGCCGACTCGCAAACAGCATTACTTTACTATGGAAACCAGATAAAGTGCACTTTAAGCAGTGTATATGAAAAACTATGTTCATACTATTATTGAAGTCATACATCATTGGAATGCTATGCCAATTTTCTATACATTTCTGTACAATTAGTTTTTAAGGTTTTGTAAAATGAAATACAGGCGGTCGCAATTTTAAAATAGTCCCTATTGTCCACTTGATTTAATGAATCTAAGTTGAATGGTGTATTTTATATCCGCAAATAGCTATAAAATAATGCATTAATGTTTCTGCAATTGAATGCGCTTTCCAATGCTATATGATTTAAATAATATAATGATTTTAGTTTATCATAGGAATGGTTTAGATTGCGGTGTATTTTAGGGCAAAAGTAACTAAATGCGGGTCAGCGGCTTGTTGGCGACTATACCAGCCAGCAGTTTTGCTCTGAGCATTGGTTTAGGGGAATCCTGGCGTAATGACATCAATGTAGGAAAGGTGTATTGGGCTGGGGTTGTGATAGGTTTCAAAATTATGGCTACATGTATATCATTGCCAAAATCTTTTGAGAAAATAGTCTCACTCTGTTCAATCCTTTAATCTGCACATAATGGATTAGTTTACTGGAAAATATGGATTCTATATTAGGCTGGGAAATGTTGACTGTGGATGCTATACATTCAATGTAACACATTCCTGGGTAGGGGTGATGGGGGTGGGGATGATGGTGGGGTCTGTGAAAATGCAGAACCAAACCGACTGGATGGAGATTTATGGACCAAAAAAGAAGATGAATCTGGGGGAAAAGAAATACATGCATGGTACATGTAACCCTATGTACTAGTACTTCAGTTAATTATGTCATTTCGTTTAACACTTTCACAGCTCAATCCCCATAAGTATATTAGTTAAACATTAACTCACAACCCATTTTGTTGAATTCCAAATGGTTTCATTCAGTGTGAACCACATGCATATAGCTTGACAATTGGTACCTTACACACTGAATGGACTCATACAAGCATGATTATATTACGTGCACACCTGTACATATTCACACAGACACATACACATACATGCATGCACGCACGCACACAGACTCGCCCATGCGAGCAAGCATGCACTTTAATTAAAAGCCTTACATTTGAGCCTTTGTACATAATACATATAGATATTAAACAGGCCCTTAGATCTTTTTGAAGAATCAATGGTGTACAAGCATGTGACTAATAACTGACACTGACCAATCAGTTGACCAGTGCCCAGTACAGAACGCGCTAGCTATTGGTCAGTATGTAGGGAGGCTATCCTGTCCTACATAGCTTCAGGGGAAATGTGTGTCAGTATTATCAGTACGCATGCTCTCATTTATAAAGTCGGTCAATACATGTGCATGCTTATTGATAAGTTCAGACCTGTCTATAGAGAACAGTTCACTTTTGGGGCCAGTAAGACGGTTAGTGTTTAAAACTAGTGGTTATAAAACAACCTGCCATGGAAAATGAATTTGATTAATTAACCCTTTAACAACCACTGACCTGAAATGACAAATTCTTTTTTGATGTAGGGAATATTCTGCTGAATAATTTGAAAGTAATTTGCTTGTAAACTGTTGCTGCCATGGCAGAAACAGATTACAGGCAAATTACTTTCAAATTATTTAACAGCTTTCAAGTATGGCACGTTGTCTTGAAATTGAAGCACAGAAATTTGAAGGGTTAAATGCTCAATCAATCACCTTCCTGTAGTGACCACTTCTTGATGGTCAGTCCAGTGTCAATTGTAGATATTCATGAGTGTATATAGGTCAGCCTCAGCATAGATATGGAGACAGAGAAAGCAGCTGCCTGCTTAGGTCTAAGCTTCCTTGATTTAGAGAGAGCATTCACCTGAAACCAACTGACCAACTGACCAATATGTGATGGACTCATCTACAGTTACATTAGGGTGAAGACAGGACCCATTTAATCTTAGCCAGGCATGCCAGTGAACTGTACTGTACCAGATAAGATAGGCATACATTACTAGATCAACCCACATTAAACTGACCACTCTCCTGTTGTATTGGTCAGCTTTCACTATAAGCAGAGCTGTGGGAGATAAAAGCACAATATTGATTATTTATGAGCAGTTCTGGATAGTGGCTATTTCTGTGCCACTGACCAAGGGCTATTTCAGGCTGGCATGTTTGATCTAGGTTAACCTAGTCAGGTTTTGTGCTTAGTTTTTTGCATGATATTAGCTCAGATTGCATGGGCTGGTCCAGTTGTTGCAATTGACCGGGACCAGATGACTGGTTCTTCCACCAGCTCTATTTGAGAGCTTAGAAATCACACTTATTACCTGTAACAATGTAGCTTATATTTACTTTAAGTTGTCCGTTGTCTTGTCAGTGTTCTGACCACTAATGTGTACCACTATTATGTAAGAGAAGTGTAATTATTCTGTGAAGTCGGCATTACATCGGAGTGTGACTAGTGTAGAGATTAGTTGTTAAACATTAATTTGTATTTAGCTTACGCATAGATCATTAATTATTAATCGCATTCATCTAGATCACTGTTAATGTACATGTGCTCACCAATGTTGTGTGATATTTGAATCAATCTGAACAACATCCGACTCGATCTGAATTAATATTTTAAGTCTAATGAAAATGAAAGTGAGAGAATAACTGTGTAGAAAATAAAGCTGATTCTAAGATGAGCTATTTTGGTTATAAACTTTCACATATTCCCTATATGACTGTAAATGTCCTCTAGAGATAGGCTCAGTATTATGGAGAGAAGAGGTAAGGCTTACATATTCTTCATCTTGGAGATATATTAACCCTTTGATGGTCATACCGCCCAAAACTGGCCTCTGTTAGGGTCTTGTGGAATGTGCATTTACAGTCCAAGAGAATACAATTTTAGAAAATTTACCACTAACATGACTGGATCGATAATCGAGCCATTCATGCCAGTGAAAAATTTTGAAAAATTGTATTCTCTTGGCCTGTAAATGGACATTCAATAGGCAGTTATTAAAATTTTCTGGACCAAATTTGACCATTAAAGGGTTAATTAATCTTTAACCTTTTAACACTCATATCAGCCAAAAATGGCTTCTGCAGTGGTCTTGAGAAAAGTGAATTTGCAGACCAAGAGATAGTTTTTGAAAATTTACCACTGGAATGACTGGCTCGATAACTGAGCCAGTCATTCCAGTTGTAAATTTTCAAAAATAGTCTTTTCTATGAGAAAATTGAATTTTTTTTTAGCGAGTTCAAGGGTTAAAGGGTTAACCCCACTCAAGCTTGTCAAAATCAACTTCTGCAGTGATCTTTGTGAGATAACCGAGCCAGTCATTCAAGTGATACATATTCAAAAATAAACTTGGTCTGCAACTGCACACACATTCTTTAATGAGAAAATTGAAATTTTCTTGACCAAATTTGAGGACTAAAGTGTTAATGGTTGAGATTGGTCAAGAAAATACATTTTTTCTGCTTATTGAATGACCATTTGCACCACAAGACTACTTTTGAAAATTTATCACTGGAATGACTGATAACCGAGCCAGTCATTCCAGTGGTAGTTTCAAAAATAGTCTTATTGGTCTGCAAACGGACATTCACTAAGCAAAATGTTCATTTTTTGGGACAAATCTACACCAGTAAAAGGTTAACGAAACCGCAAGTTTGGTCATGATCCACAAAATCTGAGAAATCTGAAAAGGCGGGAAAATCCTGAATGTTTTTTCTTCAATATAGATTGCTTTTGTTACTTTATGTATGCTTGTTTTGTATATTTTATATTTGGTTACATGAAATTTCTTTATTGAATATGTTTTCCGTTTGCAGCGTGTGTATTACCTGTCTCTGGAGTTCTACATGGGTCGTAGCTTGTCCAACACCATGGTCAATCTGGGGATACAGAGCTCATGCGATGAAGCTATGTACCAGGTAGGTTTACTGTACTACTAGTAGATACGTTAGAGATATCTGCATTATAATATAACTATCTGCTGTAACGTGTTAATATTTTAAAATGAGCCAGTCATTCCAGTGTGAAATTTTCAAAAATCATCCTCTTTAGACATGCAAATATACATTTGTTAACATCTAGCCAGAATTTCATGAGAATGCAATCATCCATCCATGTGTTCGGTGTCCATCCATCAATGTTAACTTTAAAGTGTATCGCCTAAACCGCTTGGCAGATTTTAACCATATTTGGCTAGGAGGATCATGTGGTTGTAGGTTCCAGAAATTCTGTGCATAATTTTGATTTGACAACTCCCTGTGATATGTTAATAAGATTTTGCGGAAATCCTTTAAAAGGATCGCCTTCTAAACCATCCAGCAGATTTTAATCAAATTTGGCTTGACAGATCTTATGGTCAAAGGGTCCAGAACTTCTATTCAGAATTTTGAATGGCTAATTTGTTCTGCCTATCATCCTGGATTGTCAGCAAATTTTTGATTGGAAATATTAAAAATATATCCTCCTAAGCCACTTTGGAAGATTTTAACCAGATTCGCCTGGTAAGCTCAAGAACGATTCAGAATTCTGATTGGCAATTTTTTCAGCTGGCATCTTGGATTTTCCAACAATTTTTCTTAATCGATTAAAGCTGGTTTTAATCAAATTTTTGTTTGAAATATCTTATGGTGGTAGGATCCAGAACTTCTATTCAGAATTTTGATGTCCATTTATTGCCCATTTTTGATTGTCCCAAATTTTTTATGGAATCTTAAAACACTACTCCTTAATTAATGACCCGAACTTGAGTGGAACGATCCTATGATGGGAGGCTTCAAGACGGCTAATAGGAATTTTGATTGGTAAAATTTCTCAGTGACCATATTGGATTTTCCTCGAATACTTAAAACATGTCTCTTCTTAAACTGTTTGGGAAATTTTAAGCAAATTTGTCTGGAAGAATCCTGTGGCAGTAGGCGCCAGAATTTCTATTCAGAATTTTGATTTGTCTGTGTTGTCGGTGGTCACCTTGGACTATCCAAAAGTTTTCTGGAAATTCTTAAAAACATTTCTCCTAAGGCCCTTAGCAAATTCCAACCAAATTTGACTGGAAGTATTCTATTATGGTATGATCTAGCACGTCTTTTCAAAGTTTTGGTTGATCGATCTTTCTGGCTGCCATACTGAACATTAAAATGCTGCTGCCTAATCAAAGCCCGGGTACATTGGTGGAAGGATCCTAGTCTGGTATAACGCTTCTAACGAAAATATGGATTGGTCAATTCTTTTGATGGCCATCTTAGATTTCCACAAATGTCCAGGAAATCATTTCAAATATTACTTCTAAAATACTCGGCCACAATTTGTAGTGTTAAAACTTAAAATTTTCAATGTCTTGCCAGAACTGTTGAATCTCTGACAAAAAAACCTATAGGGCTCTACATTGAGATTACAGCGTTTCTCGTCCAGGTGAGCGAGGTAAACCCCTTGAGCCTCTTATTTATGAGAAAATTTAAATTTTGTTTACCAATTTCATGGAGTAAAGAGTAAAGGTAACAACTGAATATGAAAAAGTAGCTAGACTATCCTGACAAAAAATTTGCGGAAGTGTTCTACTGGGGGTAGCACTTTCCATCATTGTTTTGCACGCATTCAGCATGCTATTGACAGTATATAGAGAATGGAATGTATTATCAGATAAATATGATGCTAGCTAGTGTGTATTTGTTTCTAGATGGGCCTGGACATTGAAGAGCTCGAGGAGATAGAGGAGGATGCTGGTCTTGGTAATGGTGGCCTGGGAAGACTAGCTGCATGCTTCTTAGACTCCATGGCAACACTCGGCCTTGCTGCCTATGGTTATGGCCTTCGCTATGACTATGGCATTTTCTCTCAAAGAATTGATAATGGCTGGCAGGTATATATATGTTCATTAAAATTCTTAGAAGTCTAATAAATATTTGCTATTTCGGCTCTTCTGGCCAAAGATCCAGTCTTGTAGTCATGCGGTGGTAGAAACATTATAATGTATGTTACTCCTGATAATTGTCTCATTCCAAAGTTTCCCTGATTTATATCGCTACAGCCTGAAGTAGTGACTCATGGGTGGGGTGGTCGTCGACACAATACAGTGAATACACCTGATTAGTGTAATGCCTAGACGATTGAAATTCCATGTTCTTCTTCATTTTCTTTTTGTATGAATGACTCCACCTCAAACTCCGGCTCCAGTCCTCAGTAGCATGCCACAGGGCAGTATCCTTAGCCCTGCGCTCTTTGTTTACTACATCAATGGCATACTTGAAGCGGTTCACAATGAGGTTGCTCTTCCCAGACGATGTAAAGCTAGTCTCAGAAATATCATTCTAGATGCAGACAGCACAACTACAGATTGACCCGAGCAACTTAAGAGTGGGCAGGCAAATAGCAACTGCACATTAATCCTTTAACACTCATATCAGCCAAAAATGGCTTCTGTAGTGGTCTTGAGATATGTCCATTTGCAGACCAAGAGAAGACTATTTTTGAAAATTTGCCACTGGAATGACTGGCTCGATAACCAAGCCAGTCATTCCAGTGGTAAATTTTCAAAAATAGTCTTCCCTGCAAATGGACATTTTCTATGAGAAAGTTGACACAAATTTGAGGGTTGCAGCAACTAAATGCAAGGTTATGTCCTTGGGCAAATCTAATAACAGCCTCTCATACATGCAAGATGGCAGCCAAACTACAATCGTGGGAACAACAATGTGGAAAAAGTCCTGAGAGTGTATGTAGACATAAATTCAAATTCGACAAGCACACAGAGATCGCTGCAAACAAAGCCAATAGATATTCACTATAAAAAGTATATCCTTTGACTATTTCGCCCTAAATCCACTTGTCATTGTGTTCAAATGTCTTGTGCATCTCAAACTAGAATAGCTGTTAAAAGCTGTTATGCGGTCACCATTGTACTAAAATAATGTGCTGCTCCTCGAGAATGTGCAATGCTGTGTGTCCAAAATGGTTGCAGGCCTTGACAACAAGTCATACGAATAAAGACTGAAAGCACTGAAGCTGCCAAGCCTGGTGTTCTCTCACCTAAAAGGAAACCTCATCAGTGGGGATTATTCCATCCCATGACTCCAGCCCATGTATGTACGTGAGTGTGCCTGTGCATGCGTGTATATGTGTGTGCATGTATGCATGCATGCTTTAGTGCGTTGTGCGGCAAATTTTAATGAGCGGAAATTGATGTAATGCAACTTCTCAGAAACAGATTTGGTATGTGAGTTACCCATATGATTTCGGAGTGCAAGAGGACATTTACATTTAGCTCTGCCCCCAAGCTGCCAAGGTGTTGGGGGTGTTGGTCAAAATGTCAAGAAATTGATTGTAACGCAACTCCTCCAAACCCGTTGGACTGAATAAAAAACAAATTTAATAAGTATGTTGCTCATTGAGGAGGCGGTAGGTCAGGGGGCAACTAGCAGAGCTGTGAAACTGGCGACCCAGGGATCGCACCTGCGTTTGGCCAACTGACGATCGCTGGAAACATAGGCAATCTCCTTCACTCCTCTGTGCCTCGCTCCACCCAGGAGTATAAATGGGTACCAGTTGAAAGCTGGGGAAGTTACCAATAATAGACTGAAATAAAACCATCCTAGCTATGGCGTGAATGGGACTTGGAATCAGGGACTTTGATAGACGCCAATCAAGGCAATAACTTCTATGTTAGTCATTGTTCAAGGTCAGTCACATTCAGAGGCTGTATGTTTTCATCATATATGCACATTATGTATTATAAATGATTGACAGATGGAGGAACCTGATGATTGGTTGAGATATGGTACACCATGGGAGAAGGCTCGCCCTGAATACATGCTGCCTGTGAATTTCTATGGCCGGGTAGAGCAGACGGATAAAGGAGCAAAGTGGGTTGACACTCAGGTACGAAACAACACACAAAGTCAGCATCAGATAACTGATATTAAGAGACCACTTAAAATTAGGCTTGCACGATTAGACTTGCCTACCTCATATGTCCTGGAGGAAACTTGACCATTAAAGAATCTTGACCAGTGAATGTTTATGTACAATGCTATCCGATGGTCACGGTGTAGGAGGTATTAGCCTCCGCAATAGCTGTCTCAAGACAGGCAGATTTGAGAGAATTATATCAAAATGTCAGGGTGAAACAACAGTACAACTGTTATAGAACATAGTTCCTGTGGTAAAGGATTGAAACAAGTCAAGTCTGAATTTAAACAAGTTCTGTTCTGTGAAGTAGAATACCAGTGATGATACTTTCTCCCAATAGTCGACCTTATCCTGCCAGGCTAATTCAGTACCCATCAGGAGAACATGTGTACTATTCTGTTTGTCTCATCCAGTCTTAAGGGAGGCAACTCATACATGATTAATCTAGAACACAATGAAGGGAGGGCACTCTTCATAAATAAGAATTTGGATAACTCCAACTGAATTTTATAACACCTATAATATTGACTGTACAGTGCAAGCTTTTGAATATTTTGAAAATAATTTGACTGAAGGCTGATGCTACGGATGCAGCCTTGCAACACCAGTTTCCATTCCAATTAATTTAAAGGAAAGGACCAGGGAACTAAGACATCCACCAGAAACAGTGACTTTCAGATGTTTTCAAAAGGATCAGTAGTGAATTAACGGTAGTGAGATAATCGCTCTATATCTGTGCCTATAGTGAGTACTATTCATACCGAAAATATATTCAGGTCTACTTTCGTTATGTTTTGGTATGTGGTACCGGAACACACAGTTGACACACAACTGAGCGTGAAGGACCAGTAGCGTGACTAAGTGGTTCCGAGTTAAGCACTTCTAGAGCTAGTAAATGCTTTTTCTCAAATTATTCCGACTCATTTCCATTTTTAGCTTACCTGGCCTGAAAGGCCAAGTGAGCTTATACCGTGGCGACCATCTGTCGTCCATCAACGTCCATCAACTTTTCCTTTAAACGACATCTCAAGAACCACTGGGCTGATTTCAAATATATTTGGCAGGAAGTATCCTTAGGGCATAGGGATCCAAGTTTGTTCAAAGGGAGCCGATCGGCCAATTTGGGCGGCAGCCATCTTGTATTTTGTCTGATTTTTAGAAACATCTTTAAAAATCTCCGAAACCGCTTGAGGGATTGAAGTAAACCCCATGAAATATGATCTAGGGCAATAGCTGAACCAAGTTTGTTTAAGGGAACTTGACTGGTCAAATGGTTTGGCGGCCATCTTGGTTAACCTGGTTTTAGCGAAAAGGACTTCTCCAGAACCGCTGAAGGGTTCGGTCCAAAATTTAGCAGCTATTATTAGGGACTAAGGGCCATTAAAGTTTGTTCAAGAGAAGTTGATCCATCGAAAAAACCATGGCCGCCATGGGCCAATCAAAATATAGCGTGTTTGGTGGCCATATTGGATTTTTTTATTTGATGGATTTCTCCGAAACCATTTGAGAGATCGATTCGGACCTCATGAAATATGATCTAGGGCAGGAGCTGAACCAACTTTGTTCAAGGGAACGTGATTGACCAAATAGTTCAGGGGCCATCTTGGATGATCTCGTTTTCGCAAAAATGACTTCTTCCCCAGAACCACTGAAGCGATCAGGCCGAAATTTGTGATATATAATTCGGGACTAAGGGCCATTAAAGTTGGTTCGGAAGTTGATCCATCAAAAAACATGGCCACCATGGGTCAATCAAAATGTAGCGTGTTTTGGCGGCCATATTGTATTTTTTTATTTGATGGATTTTGAGGCCGAAATTGGTTTTATATATGTTTTTGCGTATTGTGATTTCAAATTTGCCCTTTTCGAGACTGTCGATAAACGGTTTAGCGGCCATCTTGGATCATTTACCTGCCAAAATCTCCCATACTAAAGCAATGGGAAATTTAAAATGTGTTCTTTTCGCGAACCACTGGGCCGATTTCAATTATATTTGGAAGGAAGCATTAGGGAATTAGTATTAGGGAATAGGGATCCAAGTTTGTTCAAATGAAGCCGATCGGCCAATTTGGCCAGTGGCCATCTTGAATTTTGGCCGATTTTAGGAAACGGCTTTACAAATCTTCTCCGAAAGCACTTGGGGAATCGATTCAAAACTCATGTAACATCATCTAGAAAAAGAGGCAAGCCAAGTTTGTTCAAGAGGACTTGGGTGACCAAATAGTTCGGTGGCCATCTTGGATGACCTAGTTTTCCCGAAAATGACTTCTCCAGAACTGCTGAAGGGATCAGGCCGATATTTGGGATTTATGATTAGAGACTAAGGGCCATTAAAGTTTGTTCAAGGGAGCTTGATCCATAAAAAAACATGGCCACCGTGAACCAATCAAAATGTAGCGTGTTTGGTGGCCATATTTGATTTTTTATTTAATGGGTTTTGAGGCCAAAATTGGTTTTATGTTTTTTGGGCATTCTGATCTCAAATTTGCAATTTTCGAAACTGTCGGATGAATGGGTTGCCGGCCATCTTGGGATAATTTTCCCACAAAAAGCTCTAATACTAAAGCAATGGGAAATTTAAAATGTCTTATTCTCAAGAACTTCTGAGCCAGTTTCAATTATATTTGGCAGAAAATTTCCTTAGTGCATGGAGATTTAAATTTGTTCAAACGAAGCCAATCGGCCATCATGGATTTTGCCAATTTTCAGATATGTCTAAGAATCTTCGCCGAAACTTTGAGCAATTGATTCAAAACTCATAAAATATCATTTAGGGCATGGGCTGAACCAAGTTTGTTCAAGGGAACTTGATTTGTCAAATGATTGGGTGGCCATCTTGGATGGCCTGGTTTTCATGAAAACAACTCAGTCTCCAGGACCGCTGAACAGATTGGCCTGAAATTTGGGAGATATGATATTGATGACTACGGGCCATTAAAGTTTGTTCAAAAGAAGCTGATACATAAAGAAAGATGGCCTCTGTTTTCTTGTTACAAGTCCGCTTAACTCATTAGAGTTCTAATTATTTTTAATGACCATTCTAGTTGAAATGCCTATGGTCCAGGTGAGCGATTGGGCCTCTTGTTTACCGATGGTAGTATATTTAATATTGTATGAAAATACCAATAAATATTTGATTGTTCGCTTTTCAATTTTTTTAAAAATTGCTAACAAAATACATGTCATCGTACATTGTCTATGATTTGGTGTTTCTATTATCTAATGTTGACAAGTGTTACTTTCATTCTACAGCTGTCTCATGGTCATCCACGGTTTCATGAGGAACTAGTTCTGTAGCTGATACTAATTAACCCGTGAATGGCATAATTTCTTCAAGAAAATTTCTTTTTCAGAATGTCCATTAGCAGACAAAGAGAAAATTCCTCTCAAAAATTTATCGCTGGAATGACTGGCATGGCTATCGAGCCAATCATTCCAGTGTTAAAAAAAAATACCAAGCTTTCTTCGTCTACAAATGGAATTTTTCAAGACCTTTCCCACTGTCGTGACAATTAACCTTTTCACCAATGAATTCCCCATATTTCATTTTCAAGGCAACCATACTGAAGAAGTGTTGAATATTTTGAAATTAATTTGAACGTCTTCCAGCCAATTTGATTTCAAAATATTCAGCAGAATAATTTTTGTGTCGTCTGCGAAGCAGAAAGCAAGACAGACAGGTGTCACTTTTCTGACGGCGGCGACGGCGTCAATAATGTTAAGTTTTTGCGTTTAGCAAAACTTAACAGCTTATATTTCAGGATTGGTTAATCCTATTGGAACTAAACTTGAATACATTGTTACATATAATGTTAGGAAGCAGGATCTTGACACTGAGGTCACATGGTCAAAGGTCAGGATTACTGTGACCTTGATACAAAACTGTTTTTTCAATTCTAAGTTTTTGCATTTGCATTTAACATTTAACTTCTCGGCTTATCTTTCAGTATTGTTAATCTTATTGAAACTAAACTTAAATACATTGCTACCTGTAATGTTAGAAAGCAGCGTGTTGACACTGAAGTCACAACATCGAAGGTCAAGGTCATTCTTACCCCTGCAAAATTTTGTTATTTTTCAATGTTAAGTTTTTAGGTTTAGCAAATCTTATCATGTTATATTTCGGGATTGCTTAACCATAATTTAGCACAACTTGAGAACATGGTTGCTTATACCAAGAGGATACAGGATGGTGCCATGGAGGCCACGGGTCAAAGGCCATTCTAATATTGCTATTTAACATCTGCTTCTTCAACCGTAAGTTTTTCCATTCTGCTAATCAATTATATTTCAGGATTGGTTAATCCTATTAGAACTAAAATTGAGTACATGGTTACCTATAATGTTTGGAAGCAGCATAATAACATTCAGATTGTAACATGGTACCCACATGATATTTTCAGATTGTAATGGCCCTGCTTGTTGATAAGATGGTACCCTCATAAAATATTTTCAGATTGTAATGGCCCTTCCTTATGACAACATGTTACCCACTTATGATATTTTCAGATTGTAATGGCCCTGTTGTATCATAACACTTATGATAGTTTCTGATATTTTCAGATTGTAATGGCAGTGCTGTATGATAACATGGTACCCACTTATGATATTTTCAGATTGTAATGGCCGTGCCGTGCCGTATAACATGTTACCCACTGATATTTTCAGATTGTAATGGCCCTGCTGTCGGAATATGCCGACAATGTGGACTTCATAAACGAGGAAAAGAAACCCCTTTACAAACTTATCCTAATAGCTGCAAGCAAACTAAAAATTGAGAATCTCTATGAATGAATCCAAAACAGAGTTCACCATATATACCGCATATACCTATCTACAAAGCAGGAAACTAAAGAAAATGACGATCCACTTCGTGGCGGCGAACCATGGTGTAAAGGTAAAAGCCTGGGCTCACTGCTTTGCAGTACTGCTTACATTGCTGCATGCTGTGTTATGGGGAACATAGCTTTCCAGTTCTGAAAGCGATGGATTCGTAGATCAAAGATGCCCTTGATAAAAAGGCTACGTTTATACAATGCAACCTGCGTATCCTTGATGCTGTATAACTGTAAAAGGCAGCTCTAAACAAACCTGATGTATGCCACCGCAAACACCTACGACCCATCACTGGACACCGATGGCCAGACAGCATAATTTCCGATGCACTATACAAGATGTGTAATATGTCGCCGCTGTCTGTAAATGTCGCCCGGCAAAGATGGTCCATGTTTGGCCATGTGCTAAGGATGCCAGAAGAGACACCAGCACAGAGAGCCTTGAAATTTGCCCTACTCAGAGCCAGCAAATACAAAGCCAGGAGAGGATGTCATTGCATAAATCTGCTAAGCATGCTACGAGGTGACCTCAAGAAAGCAGGACTTGGTACACTAAAGTCAAGAATGGACCTGGAGAAGCTAAGGATTTCGGCTGAGGACAAGACACAGTGGGCAAAAGCGAAGAAGGACTGATTCCAGCTGTAGGATGTTTCTACAACTACAGCCGCAGAATAAAGTAATCGTACATAATGGCCCTGCTGGATGATAACATGGTACCCACTTATGACATTTTCAGATTGTAATGGCCATGACTTATGACAACGTGTTACCCACATGATAATTTCAGATTGTAATGGCCATATGTATGATAACATGTTACCCACTTATGATATTTTCAGATTGTAATGCCCATATGTATGATAACATGTTACCCACTTATGATATTTTCAGATTGTAATGGCCGTGCCGTATGATAACATGTTACCCACTTATGATATTTTAGGATTGTAATGGCCATATGTATGATAACATGTTACCCACTTATGAAATTTTAGGATTGTAATGGCCGTGCCATATAATAACATGTTACCCACATGATAATTTCAGATTGTAATGGCCATATGTATGATAACATGTTACCCACTTATGATATTTTCAGATTGTAATGGCCATATGTATGATAACATGTTACCCACTTATGAAATTTTAGGATTGTAATGGCCGAGCCATATAATAACATGTTACCCACTTATGATATTTTAGGATTGTAATGGCCATACCGTGTGATAACATGTTACCCACTTATGATATTTTCAGATTGTAATGGCCGTGCCATATGTTAACATGTTACCCACTTATGATATTTTAGGATTGTAATGGCCGTGCCATATAAAAACATATTACCCACTTATGATATTTTCAGATTGTAATGCCCATATGTATGATGACATGTTACCCACATATATTTTCAGATTGTAATGGCTCTGCCGTATGATAACCCGATACCGGGTTATGGTAACAACTGTGTTAATACAATGAGACTGTGGTCTGCCAAAGCACCTAATAGCTTCAATCTGCAGTTCTGTAAGTTACCATTAAGTTTAAGTATGAATGGTACACTTAATGATTTACAATGAATGAGGTATATACATGTAACTGTTATCAGTTAACTCAAGAACTCACACATTGCTTGTCTCAATAATTAACCAATGAAAGTCTTTGTTTGAAGATGGCACTACCATGAGGTGAATGGATATTCTAATTGTAAATAGATTTGTATTGGCTATATTAATCTTATGTTATTCTATGGATGGCAGGCATTATAGATAATTGAAAAAGGGTACTTGAATTTTAACATCTGCTTTAAAAACATTTGAAGCTGACAAGTGCACTGAAAAGTACGTGAAAATAGATTAAAGTGGAGGATGGCACAACATCATGATCCAAATGGAGTGTCAAATATGAGTATTTTTTCAATAATTCTATGTGGTATATAGTTTATGTTGCACAAAGAAATAGTAGAATGTTAGTCTTTCAATGAGCATTTAATTCCTCAATGGATTATCCGATCTCAATAAAATGCTTATCCCTACATGTATGCGGTAACAATCATACCATGCCATACTATACCATGACTTGTGCAATATCATACTATGTGCCTCGACACGCCATGCCAATCTTAGCACCTTGTTTCAAGACACTGCTACATATGATGTGTGATTTGTGGCAAAACAAAAAGGTTGGGCACGTGTGACTCCTAGTCTAAAATGGGACATACATCCTTGACCCTCTGGATTAGTAGGCCTTAAGAAAGTTGGTGTATGTCTTGAAAAGTCCTTGAATAATAGTTAAATCTCAGTATGAACCATATATGAGTCTAACAGATCATCGATGATTTTTGTCTCAATTGCTCCAATTTAAGAAACACAAGATAGTACAGAATAGTATTAAGTTGGTTACATTGATATAATTACTATGTAGACATTCTCAATGTTTCATTGTGATAATGGTTAGTTACCATAGCTGGACCAGCATGGGGATATAAGTATGTTACTTGTATTGGTCAATGCTGAATATTTTATTGTGGCGGTTCTGCTTTAAGTGTTAATGAATGTGCACAATTCTTGTTCTTTCAGTTAATAATGGAGAGTATATCCAAGCTGTCTGTGATAGGAATCAGGCAGAAAATATCTCACGAGTGCTCTATCCAAATGATAATGTAAGTCCTGAACCCACATCTCTATCCAAATGATAATGTAAGTTCTTAACACACATCTCTATCCAAATGATAATGTAAGTTCTTAACACACATCTCTATCCAAATGATAATGTAAGTTCTTAACACACATCTCTCTCCAAATGATAATGTAAGTCCTGAACACATATCTCTCCAAATGATAATGTAAGTCATCCCCCCCCCCCCCTCCATGTGCCCCATCTAGATGATCATAAGAATATCTCATGTGTGCTCTCCAAATGGTAATGTAAGTCCGAATCTCATGTTTTCTGTTTACAAATGATTTTTAAACAAATTAAATTTTTCCTATAGTATGGTCAGAACCTCATATATTTCGTATATTTTTATTGTTATTAACTCGGTTATCTAACCGATCCAAATCTACATGCACAAATACACACATGGTTAACAAGACGAATGGAAAGATGGATGGACTGACAAATAATAATCTGCTTCAGCTTACATGTCCTAGCACCATAGCAACAGAACAATTTAGACACTAAATCATGATGATGAAAAATTGTTTTATTTTCCATTCTTTCTTGTCAAAAATCCTCCTATGCTCCTATGTATGTATGTATGTATACATAGCCGCTCAATAAACTACCATGTCCTTTAGTCAGTCAGTCAATCACAAACGCTTATTCCAGACTATATCGCAAGGACTATTGATCTGATTTAGCTCAAATTTTAGCACAACGAAGGAACTTGACGCGCAAGTAAATTTGCAGACATAGGCAGTGATTCAGATAAAAGAACTCGTCAGGATTGGATCAAACTTGGGATCTGTGGATATCTCAGAAACCATTCATCTGATTTGGCTCAAATTTTAACACAGGAAATCATGTGAGCATACACTAGCATTGCACAACATTGGGCATGGTATGAAAAACTCACAGAAAGTCCGAAAAAAATTACAGAAAATAAAAAAAAAACCTACAGAAAATCAAAAAGAAACCCACAGAAAGTCTGGGGAAAACTACAGAAAATCCGGGGGAAAAACTACAGAAAATCCGAAAAACCCTCAGAATGTCCGAAAAAAACTACAGAAAATCTGAAAAACTCCAGAACCCACAGCTACAGAGATTCTATAGACAAACTGGCCTCTGTTGTGGTCTTGATGAATGTCCATTTGCAGGCCAAGAGTAGACTATTTAAAAAAATTTACTACTGGAATGTCTGGCTCAATAACCGAGCCAGTCATTCCAGTGATAAATTTTCAAAAATTGTATTCTCTCGGCCTGTATGTTGACGTTCAATAAGAAAATATTTAAATTCTTTTGACCAAATTTGACCATTAAAGGGTTAATGTGATTTTATCATCAGATGTTTGAAGGTAAGGAGCTGCGTTTGAGACAAGAATACTTCCTTGTAGCAGCAACTTTGCAAGACATTATCCGGCGCTTTAAATCATCCAAGTTTGGATCTAGGGATGCTGTCAGAACATCTTTCGATACTTTCCCAAACAAGGTAAGATCTAAATTTGGCGTTATTCCGCTTCGTTGTCATCAACAGGGAACAGGAATTAGGCTTTTCACTTCAAGAGTATACTTACCTCCCTAATACTCTTTGATATTGCTAAATATCGGCTTTCACTCAATAAACACTCAGAATAAAAACAGTTAGGTACCCCTACTGGGCAGGGAGTCAGATGACAGTCAGGCGGATGCCAGCCCCACCACCGCGCATGCGCCGACTAGTACTTCCTCTTTGCTAATTTATTGGCTGAGAGACAACTCATGTTTTCTATGCTCATAGGCTTTTCCTTAATTTCTGAAAGTTTTGGCTGTGTAGAATTCTATTTCACCTGGATTAATATGGCAGAACGTGTTACTACTCCAGTGGAGTGCCCAGGACCTAGCCATCAGGTGACTTCTATTATAATTTAGCGAGTTTTTCCCGGTGTAATGTGTTTCCGGTACTCTCGTTTATCATGATAAGCGCCTAAAATAACTAGTTTATTTCGAAATGGCGCTATGAAATACTAATCTCTCTTTGTGTTTATGTCCACAGGTATCTACCTAGGAGTGTTAGGACATCACATCTTCAGAGAGTTTGTTTTTCTCTCCACCAAGGTTCCATTTCCTACTAACATTGTAAGGTTATCTAACCAAAAATCTTTTCCCAGTGAGTTGGAGGCCTCAGATGAAGGTCTTCTCACTTTGCCCTCTTGATCCACTTCCTTTCCCCTAAGGTGGAGAGAGAGTTAAGAGGTCATAAGGTTGGTGGAGCGTCCGGTTCATCAGATCAGATGGTTTGTCTATGCTAAAGACTCAGGTACTCTAGTTATGATATGAGGCATTTCAATTATATTTGACAATATTTATAAAATCTTACTGCCATTTATCATTGTTTATCTGATGTTTGTATAGTCTGTGTAAACTATCCGGTCTAATTAGAATGTTCTGGATATGATTACAATTCGTCCTTACACCTGGAGGTTTTGTTTTGGATCGATTTAACTTCTTATTTTTGAAGTTATGACATCATAATCAGCCTTGCGCCTTACTATCAGTTATAAGTTTTGTCCAACGCTGATTTATTATCATTATTAGCTTGGGTCTTATGGCTCCTTCCTCCTTGTTTATTCGTGTTGTGTTCTAATTCAATATCTGTAATACTCATTGTCTTCGTCCTTTGCTGTGTTTCAGAGGCCTGGTTGTTCTTCATGTGGAAGATTTATCCTTGACAAGTTCTTCCCTCATTTATGCTCCCAGTGCAGCCCATGTGGTCCATTGCTTAAATGTGAGATCTGTAAAAGGTGGGGTGGGGGGAGCTAATGTCTGAGTTTCTCTCATTACAGACCAGGGAGAAGGCTCCAGAGGAGGAGAGGAAGAGTAAGAAAGAGGCTTCTGGTAAGGAGGAAGGCCTCGTCCGCTATGGATATGGAGGCCTTCCGTATTGAGATGATGGGAGAGATGAAGAGGACAATTAAAGATTTGGTCCCAGAGTTGCTTCGTGGCATGCTTCCTGGTCCAAATCTTTTGTTGTCCTCTTCATCTGCTCCGGAGCAGATAATCCCCGCCTCTGAATCGGTGCTATTTAGGGACCTATCAGTTTTCGACCATGATTCAGAGGTGGCCCTAATAGAGGGTGAAATCCACGGTAAAAACACTGGCAGCAGGCTTGCCGCGCCGGTTGTTCGTGGTCAGGTGTCGCTGGAACCTGCCTGCCTATCAGGCCAGGATTATCCGCACCCTGCAGGTACCAGTTCCTCCTCTGGTACCTCTCCTGGCCAGTCCGGGTTAGCATTCTTTGCTAACCTGGGGTCTAATCTTTCTGGCCAGGAAGAAGAGGATTATCTGCTGGGTTTTCCTTCTGGCGCTGTGGCTATGGACATTGACGTACGTGCACCCCTCGCGGGGAACACGGGCGACATTGTCCACAGTACTACTCACGCAGGAGTAGTGTTCACGGCGCAGAAGGTAGCCCGGGCTGGATCTGATGGCCAGTTTTACTGCATACCTCGGCTTGCCGATGGTGTAGCAGGTGCTGGCCAGGGCCGTGGTGTGGCGAAATCTTCCCCACGCAATGCCACGGCGCCTGCTCCTGGTCAAGCCAGTCAGTTTAGCATACCTGTTCTTTCAGGCCCGCATGCTTTCTCTGGCTTGCCAGGCGTATCAGTTCCTCCAGCCACATACACACCTGTGATTGCTCAGGAGGATGATGAAGGCCCTCGTCTTGTAGAGCATTCTCAGGTGGCCACGGGGGAAGACTGGTCTGACGCTTGTCAGTGGCTAATTAACGTCAGACCAGATCTTGCCGTGGTTCAGTCGGCCAGTCAACGGGACCAGCGCCCGTGGCTGGCAGGTAAACCGACTGTTACCGCTATGCCATCTTTGCCATTAGCTGATCATATTGTTGATATGTTCACTGCGGCGGAGACGTCTATTAGTGCACATGGATGTTTAGCGAAGGCCCCCCCTCGAAGTGGTAAAGCGGTGCCGTATTACAGCTGATCAATATCAGCTATACGGTGTAGTACCGAAGCCAAGCACGGATGACCGTGCAGCGCTGGGTGAAGATACGCGGCCAGGTTCCCGGTCTGACACGGGAGCACTGTGTTCGAACGTGTTGCGTTCGGCTAACACCGCATTACGTGATGCGGAAGAGAGTTCGAGGGCGTCTATTGCAGCACTTTCGCATGTCTCACAGTTGTTACAAGGGGTAGTAACAGCATCCGCATTACGTCAGCCTAGTCCGGTGACTGTCCAGAGAGCCATCCAAGATGGAATTAACTTGGCTTTGGACTGTTTAACCCGGTCTGTAACCAGGAGTGTCCGGGCGAGGCGCACGTTTGCTCTTGATAACTTGTGCCCATCCCAGGATTTGTATAATAGGCTACTGCGTATGCCTATGACAGGTCCTGGTCTCTTTGGAGGTGAGGGATGTAGGCATCTCCAGGAGACGGTTACCCTGGTCAATAACCAAAGGGCGTTACGGGAGCAATTTGAGGTTCTCCGTAGAGAGCGCGTTCGCGCAGCTCCCCCTGCGTGTCATCCCCTGCAGGCTCGAGGTGGCGGTGGCCAGCAGCGAGGGGGGCGCAGGCTCCTCCGGCGCAGCCAGCCAGGCAGCCGCCCGCGCACCACGGTGCGCGAGGATCTGGTCGTGGTAATCGTACCTGACAGGGTGATTACCACAGTAAGAGCTACTCCAGTGCATCTGCACCAGGAGACAGTGCCACTCTTGTGCTTCTTATGTCCACCTCTCTCCCTAGCTGGACCAGTGGGAGGCCGATTGGCCAACCACATGCAAGAGTGGGAACGGTTGACTCGGGACCGTTTAGTCTTGCGATGGCACATAGCAGTCCACACGTACATAGATGACTGGCTGTTAAAAGCACACAACCAGGAAAGTTTGTCCGCCAATCTGGAGATTGTTTTGAAAATTCTCACAGACTTGGGCTGGATGATCAATTTCCCAAAATCAGAGCTGACTCCATCCCAGAAGTTTGTTTACCTGGGAATGTTCTTCGATCTGGAGATAGGATATGTTTATCCTACTCAGGAGAGGGTACAGATACTCATCTCAGTAATACAGTCAGTGTGCAACAGTCGTCATGTCCTGGCACGGGTTTATCTGAGAATGCTGGGATTGATGGTTTCTCTGGAACCAGTCATTCCTCAGGCGGCCTTACGCAGGCGGCCGATACAGTTATTTCTCATGACACAATGGACCCAGAGCACAGGTTCACTGGACTCAAGCGTGTCAGTGTTGGAGCCTCTAATTCATCACCTTCAATGGTGGTTGGAGACAGAGAATCTCCTGGCGGGGGTAATGTTAACCCCTCCTCACCCTCAGTTAACGATGTATACAGATGCATCGATGGAGGGTTGGGGAGCTTGCCTGGAAGAATCCACGATATCAGGGCTTTGGAATCTGGAACAGTCAAAGGAACATATCAATCTACTGGAATTAAGAGCAGTAGTCCTGGGCCTGGAACATTTCTTACAGAAAGTTCAGGGCAAGAGTGTTCTAATTCGATCAGACAACTCAACGGTAGTGACTTACATAAACCGCCAGGGCGGAACGAAGTCACCCAGTCTCTGTATGATGACTTGGAAACTGCTTTGTTGGTGCCTGGATCACAGGATTACCTTGAAGGCAGTTCATATTCCGGGAAGGTTAAATCTGTTAGCAGACTCATTGAGCCGAAGGATGAGTGTTTTACCTACGGAATGGCAACTAAATCAATGTGTGGCGGATTGTCTGTTCGACCACTGGGGGAAACCCAACATAGATTTATTCGCAACGAAGAAGAATGCGAAGATGACGACGTACGTCTCTCCGATTCCAGACCCAAGCGCTTTCGCAACAGATGCATTAGCTATCAGCTGGGTGGGAATGTATGCATACGCATTCCCTCCAGCAATCCTGATTCCAAAAATTCTTCAGAAAATCAGACAAGAGGAGTGCCAAGTGCTTCTGATCGCCCCAAATTGGCCAAGCCGATCATGGTATACGGATCTGCTGGACCTTCTGGTCGGCAATCCGGTTCCTCTGCCTCTGATGGACAATATTATCTTCCAGGGCAAGAACCTTCACAACAATCCGTCAATGTTCCAATTGACTGCGTGGATGTTGTCAAGGAATCTAGAATTAAGGAGGGCTTTTCTGAGCAAGCAGCCATGTTCATGGCAAAAGCCAGGAGGGGGTCAACCTCCAGAGCATATAATTATAAAATCAACAGAATTTGCAGAATGGTGCTCAAAAAGATGTATTAATCCAATGGATTCATCTATTCAGGTAGTAGCCGATTTCCTCTGTCACCTGTATGATGCCTATAGCCTCAAGCCTAACTCTATTGCTGGCTATAAGTCAGCTTTAATGACAGTTATCCCTTGCTTGGCTAATAGGGGAAGTGATGAAGTAAATACATTAAATACTTTAATCAAAGGCATGGGCAATCTAAGACCAAGGAATCCCCCAGTGATTCCGTCTTGGAGTTTATCACTAGTGCTTCAGGTGCTAGCTGATAGGCCGTTTGAACCACTATGCTCCATTTCTATGAAAATGTTGACGCTTAAAACTGTATTTTTAATTGCTGCGGCCTCGGCTAGGCGTAGGAGTGAGATTCATGCCTTGTCAGCCGAGGCAGACCTGACAAGGCAGACCGTTTTGTGGTTACAGGGGAAGGCCTTGGGCTTCTACCCAAGATAAATTTCATGGCGAAAAACCAGTCTTTGAAATATCCAGGTCAACCTATAATTTTACCAGCTTTGACTTGGTTTGATCCTAATTCAAAACTATGGTGTCCAGTCTGAGCATTAATCCGGTACAAACAACGTACTCAAGATTGGTGGACGGACCCAACAGCGTTATGGTTGTCATATATTGAGCCCCATGACAGGGCGTCAAAGGACACCATTTCCAGGTGGATTGTAGAGTGTATTCAGTTTTGCCATAAATCCGCCACAGGTAAACAAGTTGACATGGCCAGGGCTCACAGTGTCCGAGGTGTAGTGGCTTCCACTGCCCTATTTAATGGGGTACCTGTGGATGACATTATGTCAGTAGCTCAGTGGCACTGTGAGTCAAGTTTTACCGACCATTATCTCCGTGACACCTCGAATCCTCTCGCCTTATCGATTTTGAAAAGCTAATCTAGGTGTACATATTTTGATGAGGTATCCTCATTTTTTATATATTTCACATTTAATCAATGGAAACATCTACTTTATGGGCTGCATCAGTCTTCACCAATGGGGAGATGATGACAGCAGTAATCTTCCACAAGGTGAGTCTTGTGTGTGTTGTCCATGGTTTTTTGTAATGTCACGTGACCCTTCATTATTAATATGGTAATGGTACATGGTTTTATGTGGTTCATCATTGAGAGTATACGAAAATGGAGCGTTTTCGTCTCTGTCCTATAGTACATGGCACATGTACGTAGAGAGCGTATGGGACATTGAGGTCATTCGAGTCTTCCTCCAAGGAAGGGGTGGGGGGGGGGCCGCATATGACATTCGGTCATCTCTCATCCATCGGTTTGTGTTAGCCGATGTTTTGTTTTTTTTTTTTTTTTTTTTTCAAATCCTGACTGTGTTTTCACACAGTTTCAGAAGTTTAAGTGCCTTAAACGCAGAAAAGCGTATAGGGAAGAGCTGGTCTTTTGACCTCGCCTCCCTCCCGCCGAATTCCCTGTCGAATACTGACAATATCAAAGAGTATTAGGGAGGTAAGTATACTCTTGAAGTGAAATAAACGAAATCACGGATTTCTTTTTTCACGAGAGAGTTGATACTTACCTCCCTAATACGGACCCGGCCTCTCCACCCCACAGAGGCTCGATCTTCAGGCTCTTAATAGTTGCATGTGTGTCAGCCAATAAATTAGTCAGAGGAAGTGCTAGTCTGCGCATGCGCGGTGGTGGGGCTGGCATCCGCCTGACTGTCATCTGACTCCCTGCCCAGTAGGGGCACCTAACTGTTTTTATTCTGAGTGTTTATTGAGTGAAAGCCGATATTTAGCAATATCAAAGAGTATTAGGGAGGTAAGTATCAACTCTCTCGTGGAAAAAGAAATCCGTGATTTCGTTTATTCTCTGGAGATATCTCATCTGCAATAAGTTAGCCAGCTCTAGAAATGTTATTTCAAGCAGTGTTTGCTTGTTAGTATAATCAGCTTTGGTATTCAGTTTTAATCTATTTTATAATAATAATAATAACTAGAACACATTTACTGAAGTAACTGTAAATCTGCGATGTTTGACCATTAAGGACCATCTAATATCATCTAACATGAACATGCATAATTAATGGGAATCCATTTCTGCAAAAATATACAAAAACTCATAACATTGATGCCTAACGGGTGAGATTGACATTGAGCTCCGAACACTCCGGTATCATAACCAGGCATATCTGATATACTGTTGGTAAAGTTTTCCTGAAAATCAAGGGAAAAGCCCTGAGGGGTCAAATAACCGGGAAATTTGCAAAGATAGTTGGGTCATTCTAAAACCTAAAATTTCACTCAATCTAACAATGTCACTCAGCTTGTATGGGTAAAGGGAGGTAATCTATGCCAAAAAACTGAAAACTGATAATCTTGAGGCCAAAGGGGTACCTTACCACCAGGGCCTGTGGCCCAGGTGTGGTGGAAATATGAAAGGACATCAGAGGGTACCGTCTAATATGTCCATTGACTTTCTCTGATGAAGAGGAGTTCATTTCTGCCAAATCGAAAATTAGTAATTTTGATGTCCAAGTGGTACCCTTCAACTTGGGATGTGCCCTGCAGATATTATGTTGAATTCTCGGCAAACTGGATCCAAATACTGTGAAATGTCAATACAGGCACTATGATGTACTACTGTCCCAAGTTTGGAGATGATTGCCCAAAAACTGTCATTCATCAGCAAATCTGTTTCCAATACATTTTCTTTGGAAGAATTGTTTTGTGATACAACTCTCAAAACCATGCTCAATGCACCAAAACATTTGGGTTGGATGTGTGTCTACAGATGCTGGACGGATGTTAAGTTTCAACATGATCTGCAAAGACTTAAGTGGAGTCGTTATCAGAATATCACTCATGTATTTCCTATAGGATTTTTTGGCCACCGAAAAGCGGATTTTTCAAAAACTATACACCGGATCCAAAATAAAAGTAAGAGCAGCCCAGGCCCTATGGTGTACTGAAATTATATGTTTCTGATAGAAATCTCAAACAGTACTCAGTGGACCAGAAACTAATTTAGGTGTCACATGTGTGTTAACAGATGATAGAAGGCTGTTCAGTTTCACCATGATCTGCCGGAAACTCTAGGATAAGTTGCGGTCTGAATATCAGTCCAATACATTTCCTATGGGCTATTTTGGGCAAGGAAAAGCTGATTTCTCGGAAACCAAACCTCAGCTCCAATTTCTATAGGGGGCCTATATATTTATATATGGGGCGTACTAGAACTGTATCGAGTTTAGAGGTGATAGTTCCAAAACTGGGTCATTTATCATCAAATCAATTTCCAATACATTCATTTCATATTTGTCTGCGTTGCAAAAATCAGAATATCTCATGAACCGATTGTGATATCGGAGTTCTCTAAATGGCATCTGAGAGGCAATTTCGGCTCGGATCATCTGCATGAAATGTTGAAACAACCCGACCATAAATCTGTAATCTATCGGCAAATCACGGAAATATTTGTCAGTGCGCAGATTTGCAATAACAGAAATGTAAATATGTTCACTAACGATTTTATATTTGTAAACAATAGTAATATCTAGTATCTAGTTATGTTTAAAATTCCAACCCTCTGAGAATCAAAGAAGTAAGAATTATAATGATGCCACAAAATTGTTTTTATGCATCATTTTCACAAAAAACGGTCACTGGATCGGGAAAATTTTTTGGGTCAGGTAAGTTTCAAGACAATCAAGACAAAAACCTAGGGACAGTCGCTGATCGAATATTGCTTCCATACATTTCTGGCCACGGAAATGCGGATTTCCAAAAGGCTTATGTGTTCACTAACGATTTTCATTTCTTAATCTATAGTAGTATGATGCATCTACGTATATACCAAATTTCAACCATCTGCCAGCCCTATAAATATGTATTATCTTGATTCCAAAAAATGTTGCTTATGCCAAATTTTCTCAAAAACGGGTCACCAGACCCAAAATATTTTTTGGGTCAAGAAATGCTAGAAGTATGTGTAGTTTCAAGGTGATGGAGAAAAAACTCTTATTGCTGTCTGTATATTGCTCCCATACATTTCCTATGGGTCTTTTTGCCCATGGAAATGCGGTTATCTTGGAACCCATACACTCGATCCAAAAGAAAAGTAATAGCAAAGTAGAGCCCATGGGGTACTACAGGATGACCAAGTTTGAACTTGATCAAATCAAAACTAGGAGGAGATTGGTTGTAAAAAATCCTTGGGAATAATAATAATAAGAATAAAGATCCTAAGAAAAAACAATCTGTGATAAATCGCAGATTAATAATAATAATAATAATAATAATAATAATAATAATAATAATAAAACTGTATGATGATAATTGTTTTTCATTTAGGTTGCTATTCAGTTGAATGACACTCACCCATCAATGGCCATTCCTGAACTGATGAGGATTCTGATTGACATTGAAGGTGTGCCATGGGATCAGGTAAATATTGAGCTGAATTCATCCTTCAGCATCATTGATATATGTTCTAGCAGAATATTTGTCACTATTAACACCACATCATAATGTCGCAAGGAAAATGAATAAAAAACTTGTTAAATCCAATAAACTTGTCGTCTGATCTCGTAATATGGGCCATTTACCAGTCAACGTGTTAATCCTTTACCACTCATATCAGCCAAAAATGGCTTCTATAGTGCTTTTGAGAAATGCCCATTTGCAGACCAAAGGAAGACTATTTTTGAAAATTTACCAGTGGAATGACTGGTTCAATAATCGAGCCAGTCATTCCAGTGGTAAATTTTCAAAAATAGTCTTCTCTTGTTTTGCAAATGAGCATTTTCTATGAGAAAATGGAAATTTTCTTGAATAAATTCGAGGGTTAAAGGATTTATAGTTACGTTGGAATATTTGGAAACTATTTGACTTGATCTTTGGCAGCATCTTACCTGTACTGCACATGTATGGTTCTGGGGACATCAGCCCCAATTAGCACTGGGTATAAAATGATATAAGTTTGGTGAAGACTCGAGTATATTTATGATATTCTTATTGTTATGCTGTTTGCAGGCGTGGAATTTGGTCGTGAAAACATGTGCTTACACGAATCATACAGTGCTACCTGAAGCTCTTGAACGCTGGCCTGTCCGTCTACTAGAGAATCTGCTGCCAAGACATCTTCAGATTATTTATGAGATCAACTCAAATTTCCTCAAGGTACTCTCCAACAGATGAATAATTGAAATCTGAAATAAGACATGCTTCTATTTGTTTTTAACTTGCCTAGTAGTTATTATCTAATAGTTAATATCCCAATTAGTGATAGAGTACCCAGGCCGGTGTCGTTGATGGTGTCAGTACCGATGATGGTGTCAGCTTCTTCCCTTACATAATTTGCACAAATATGTGTCTTCTGGGGATGAATTAAATTGTTTGCAATTTCTATGTACTTCTTGTATGGAATGAGTGTACTCTTTAATGGTCAAGCTACCCTAATAATAACTTCTGCAGTGGTCCTGAGGAATGTCCACTTACAGGTCAAGAGAGGACTATTTATGAAAATTTACCAGTGGAATGACTAGTTCAATAAACGAGGCAGTCATTCTAGTGGTGAATTTGAAAAAAAAGCTGGTCTAGCCTGCAAAATGGACAGTCACTAGCTGAAATTTATTATCTTGACAAACTCTGAGCCTTAAAGAGTTAACATAAATTTGTATTTATTAACACTAACCCTCGAATTTGTTCAAGAAAATTTAAATTTTTTCATAGAAATTGTCGATTTGGAGACCGAGAGAAGACTATTGTTGAAACTTTACACTGGAATGACTTGCTCAGTTATTGAGCTAGTTATTCCAGTGGTAAATTTTCAAAAATACTCTTCTTGGTCTGCAAATGGACATTTCTCAATACCAGTGCTGAAGCCGTTTTTGCCTGATATAAGGGTTAAAGGGTTAATCTTGTTTCTGTGATCGTGTGAAACTTTATATTAATGTCTCATTGCTATTTATAAGTGAATGACAGGTGTTTTCTTTGCTTCTCATCATCAGGAGGTGGAGAAGCATTACCCAGGTGATGTAGATCGTCTACGTCGTATGTCTCTAGTCGAAGAGCATGGTGAGAAGCGCATTAACATGGCGTACCTCGCGATTGTCGGCAGCCATGCTGTGAATGGAGTTGCACAGATCCACTCAGATATTATCAAGAGGGATACGTATGTACACAGTTATAGACTAACAGCCGTGCATATTTTCACACTCGCCCACTCACTCATGCTCGCTCGCTCGCTCACTCACTCATGCTTGCTCACTCATGCTCGCTCACTCACTCACTCACTCACTCACTCACTCACTCACTCACTCACTCACTCACTCACTCACTCACTCACTCACTCACTCAAATGACTTGTTGGCCAAATAATCCAATGCTTTAGAAAATGGTTCTGTAAACGATTACCTCTCTTTAATGGAGTCTCAAATGTTTGACAGTTGTCTAATTACAATCTATCTGCCAACAGTCCACAATGTGATTCCTGTGGTATCGAGGTCGACGCGTACACCAAATGGTAATACGATCGAATTGTCTATCTTAAAGATAGGTGATCTTACATACCAATCTTACAAAGCATTGGCGATGCCAGGTAGTGCTTACACTGAAAGTATGGTAAGTAGTTAGCTTTATGGTTCAGTCTTGAGGCTATATCAAGTAATGCCATAGCTATCTTGCTACCACAAGTAACTTTCCGTTTCAAGATCATATTCAATGTGATTTTTCATAATGTCTTGAAGCTTCCATAGGACAGAAACATCACACTTGATATGTTCTCTGCCATACCAGATCCTGCCTCCCCTATGTGATGCGATGCCGTACAATACAATACCATCACCTGTGCGATATCGTACCACGACAATCCAAATATTGAGCCACAGCCACATATGATGTAGTGACATAAAAACAAAATGGGCTCAACATGCGGGATACAATCTTTAGTCAGGGGAATTAATGAATTGATAATAAAATCATATTGTGATACACATGGCAACACCATTCTAACCATGTAGGAATGTAACAGTGTGCGTGATTTTCTTTTCAGATTCAAAGACTTCAATGAGATGTTTCCTAACCGCTTCCAGAACAAGACAAATGGTATTACTCCTCGTCGTTGGCTGCTGTTGTGCAATCCTAGCTTGTCTGATGTCATCGCTGACGTAAGTATTTTCATGTATGTGCATGTTCATGTGCTGTCATGCATGTGCATGTGTTTGTTGCACCAAGTCTCTAGATGTGCTTATTTGGTATGGATGAAATGTCTGCAGTAGCCATGTTATGCATTTGTGCATCAGTCTGCATTATGCTAAGGCTGTTTCAACTGTCAGTTTGGCGGAGCTGATCTATTCATTATAGGTATCTTAGTACTTGGTGTGCATGCATTTGTGTGCGTGCGTGCGTGCGTGCGTGTATGTGCATGTATGCAGTTATATCGATGCATTCTAATGCATGTTGCTATGACCTGCATAAATGGAGACTATGGTTGTTGAGGTACAGCACATGTCACCTCGAGTTAGTTTGTGTTAAAATTAACTATTGTTCTACGTATTTGTTGATATATTTACTAATTACCATTCTGTTGGCTGCATTGGAATTCTTAAAAGATGAGATGTGCTTAAATGATTTCTACAGTATCTAATGGCCTATTTTGCAAAGTAGGCTGGTAGCTACCTCAGAAGACATCTCATGGCATCAAAATAATCCAGCATCTGCTGGCCTGCAGTATGACTCATCAGTGTATTGCTAGATACAGTGCATGGCAGCATCGATTCATCAGTGTATCGCTAGATACAGTGCATGGCAGCATCGATTCATCAGTGTATCGCTAGATACAGTGAATGGCAGCGTCGATTCATCAGTGTATCGCTAGATACAGTGAATGGCAGCGTCGATTCATCAGTGTATTGCTAGATACAGTGAATGGCAGCGTCGATTCATCAGTGTATTGCTAGATACAGTGAATGGCAGCGTCGATTCATCAGGGTATTGCTAGATACAGTGAATGGCAGCGTCGGTTCATCAGTGTATTGCTAGATACAGTGAATGGCAGCGTCGATTCATCAGTGTATTGCTAGATACAGTGCATGGTAGCGTCTAAATGGTAGCATCGATTCATCAATGTATTGCTAAATACAGTGAATGGTAGCATCGATTCATCAGTGTATTGCCAGGTACACTGCATGGCAGCATCGATTCATCAGTGTATTGCTAGGTACAGTGCGTGGTAGCATTGATTCATCAGTGTATTGCTAGATACAGTGCATGGCCGCATCAATTCGTCAGTGTGGTTAGATACAGTGCATGGCAGCCTCAATTCATCAGTGTATTCATCAGTGTATTGTTAGATACAGTGCATGGCAGCATCAATTAATTGATATTGTGTACCTAGCTTGATCATTGACCAGCACACAACAAATATCAACTAAAGAACATTTACTGAATTAACTGTGAATCTGCGACGACTGGACATTAAGAAATGTTATAAGGCCTCTTCTAAAGCCATTGAATACATCTGGTGCTGACCATATAAAGACTCTAGGTGTCGTCACAGATCAAAGATCCATGTTTGAGCTTCCCATAGGTTTACACTAAAAGGTCATCTTGACCCTCAGGATAAAATAAGGTTTGTCTTCTAACATGGTCTTTGAAGTTGCTTGATGAAAGGCATGTGTATTTTGCCAAACTTATGCCAAACACGAAAATTGATCCGTCATGTTCTAGAATCTGGCCAACATTGAAGAGAATCGGATGAAAACTCTAGGAGAAAACATTGTTCAAATATTGCTCCCATGGGTTTACTATGTGGCACGGAAGAGCTGATTTCTCGAAACCTGTTGGATTGATCAATATTAAATTTGAGACCACATCAAGGCAATAAAAGACATAGAAGTTCACTAAATTTCAAAATGTGCCCATGGTGGTCACTCTGAAAAAACATATTTTTCAAGAAAGATTTTTTCCAACATTTTTCATCGGGAGTTAATTTTTGTAAAAGACAAAAACTGGCATTTCTGACCAAAATTTTCACATGGTGGCCACTGAAAAAAAAAATTCCCCCCCGAAAATGTCCTCCATTAGTAACATACCAACCAGGTATGGTAGTAATCCAATCAAAACTCTAGGTGTAGTCGCAGTTAAAAGATCCTGAATGGGGCAATTTTCCATGTATTGGGGTTCAAAGGTCTGGTGGCCATTTAAAAAATAAATCGTCAATGGTAACATCCTCACCAAGTATGGTAGTGATCCGATCCAAACTAGGTGTAGTAGCACTAAAGATCAGTATTGAAAATCCCTATACATTTCCTATGGGACTTTTATGCCCACTCAAAGGTGGGTAGCTCGAAAACCCTTGGGCCAATCTGAAATAAAAGCACAAGCACCCAATTCCAGGATGAGTAGCAGAAGTTGACCAAGTTTGGAGTTGATCGGATGAAAACTTGGAGGAGATGCGGTGAAAACTTTTTGACGAAGAATAAGAAAGTAAGAAAGAAGAAAGAACCTGAGTGATTTCAATAATGCTTTACAATGTGAGAAATAGTTGTTTGAATATTTCAAACTAAATTAAAATCTTGCACCTGCAGTCTCATTTGTGGCAAAATATGCATTGTCTGTACATAATTAATTAGTGGTTGCTAGGTAGTGCTTTGATACTTTATGTTTGAGTGGGTTACTCTTCTAGATTCATAATGTCTAAAACAAGCCTTGTAAGTGACTATGTATATAACATTGTCCTTTTGTCTTAGTTTTAGAAATTTTATTTTCTTACAGAAAATTGGAGAAACATGGGTAACCAACCTGTATGAGATGAAGAAACTGAAAGCTTTCATTAAAGAGGAGAGTTTCCTGAGAGCTGTGATGAAAGTTAAACAGGTGTGTGATTAAAGTTAAACAGGTGTGCGATGTGATGCAGGACAGGTGTGTGTGGTGTAATGTAGGATGAGTGTGTGATAAAAGTTAAACAGGTGTGCGATGCGATGCAGGACAGGTGTGTGTGGTGTAATGTAGGATGAGTGTGTGATGAAAGTTAAACAGGTGTGCGATGCAGGACAGATGTGTGTGTGGTGTAATGTAGGATGAGTGTGTGATGAAAGTTAAACAGGTGCGCGATGCAGGACAGGTGTGTGTGGTGTAATGTAGGATGAGTGTGTGATGAAAGTTAAACAGGTGTATGATGTGATGCAGGACAGGTGTGTGTGTGTGGTGTAATTTAGATGAGTGTCAGGAATGAACATTTTGAAAATGTATTTATGTGACCAAATCTTTTAACCCTTTAATGACTAAAATTAAAATATGTAACCGAGCCAGTCATTTCAGTGGTAAAATTTCAAAAATAGTCTTCTGGCATGTAAATGGACATTACTCAAAACCATTTCAGAGGCCGGTTTTGGCCGGTTTCATCACGAAAGGGTTAATATTATTGTTTCTATACATAGATAACTACCGTATATCGCCTAATAATCACCTCACCCTTAATAGAAGTTGTATGCCAATTTTGAAGGTTGACCAATCCTAATTTCTTAGCAGTTTTAAAACAGCAAATGTATCTAATAGAAGTGGCATCCAAATTTCAGCAGTGTATGTAAATAAAAAAAAAATTTGAGCTGAATAATGTAAAAATGTTAAATAAAAAGATTTGAAGCAAAATTTTGCAATAGTTTCGCAGAAATACCATCAAAATTACATCACTTCCTTGTATGATACAACTATCAATGGGAAAAAAGTTATTTTAATGGGTACCAAATATGCGGATCGGATTGAATGTATAATACTCGGTTACCATCACATAATGATTATATATATATATATATAAATATATATATATATATATATATATATATATATATATATATATATATATAGTACATTCCGAGTTCCTGAGTCCAGTATATTAGGTCCATAAAACGCAGATGATTCTACCGAATATTAATGAGCTTGCGCGATAGGACGAGTTTTCGCCGTCACTCATAGCTACTCGAAGCTCCCCTCCTATTTATGTGGATTGCACAAGTGGCTACTAATATTAGTGTCTTCACGCTACTGTAGTAACGACCTAAACTCATCCTCTAGTGGAAGCTGATACATCACGTGATTTATAGTGTCTCTCGATGACATTTTATGTCAAAATTTGGATTAATTTTGATCAAATAAACAATGTTTATTAAAGTAAGCGCAATATTTAGGCGGTCCCAATTAATAATTTCGCTCTCGCGATGATGGATATAAGGTATGCATTAAGCATAGGCGTAAGATGGTAAGAGTTTATAGCGTGAAAATGTGTTCTATTTTCGTGCTATTTTTGTATCATTTTTCCCCCCAATTTTTTCTTGAAATATACATAATAGAAGGTATGTAGTATTATGAAATTTTGTACACGTAATCAAGACAGCTTCTATAGTTGTGGCCTTGTGATCTACCATCGACCTATGTGACAGCCGTCATATTTAGTGATGTTATTTTTCCAGAAAAATAGTTTTGCGGAAAATTTTCCGATATTTTTCCAGAAAATTTTCCTAAAATTGGAAAAATATGTGTAAATTTTGAACCATAAAATATATATATATATATATATATATATATATATATATATATATATATATATATATATATATATATAGTGCGTGTGTGTGTGAGATTCCATAGAGTTGAACCCAGAAATAAGGTAAAAGTACACAGAATTAACATTTTCTTCAATTTTGAATGATATGCAAAAACTTTCCTGTTGAATATTTTGAACACAATTTGCTAGGAAGCCATTCCGCCTATAGCAGCAATAGCTTTTTTCAAGCAAATTGGGCTCAAGATATTTAACAGCATTGTTTGGAAATTTGTTATTTCTGAAATATAGTGATAGTGTAACCTGATGAAAGCCATTTTAGTCATGGCAATAGATGACACAAATATAAATCTATCAACATATTAATAGCAAAAGCATCAGTATTAATGCAATAGGGAAATAAAAATTTGCAATTGCATCCTTAGGTGACCGGAAAACTTTCTGGAAAAATACGTTGGTAAATTTTCCAGAAAATTTTCTTTTTGGAATATTTTCCACAGAAAATTTTCCGACTCGCCCGTCATCCTGTCGTAACGATTTCAAAATAGCAAAACAGTTCATGGAGTGGATGAGTCTTCATTAATGTTATTCAGACATTTTCACACATATTCTCCTTTCCGTAACCATCTCTGTAAATCATAGGATTTTTCTTGCTTTATGCAAGCAATAGCACAGTGTGAGTCAATGGATTGATCTGATCTGTCGCTCAAGTATATGATATAATCAATTATATCACATTTAAGCTGACATCACAAATCAAAATGTGTAATTGATGACGTATCTACCTCTGTCATGAACATTTAAGTCTGTCAAATGTGTGATTTATATGTCTATACTTTTTAACAAATATTCTTTTGAATATTTTAAAACTAATATGATTATATGACTGGGCGCTGTTGCTGACATAGGCAGCAATAACACCCAGTCAAATTAGTTTCAAAATATACAACAACTTAAATGTATAATTACCTTGAAAATGGGATTCGGAGGATTGAGGGGTCAAAGTATATATCATAACACCAAAAAACGTTGGAGGACCTTAGCTAGAAATAGGTGAGGCATAGCTAGAAATGGATCCCTCTATGACTGCAGATTTTTACTTATTTATGCGTGTGTTACATGATGTTATATGTTTTGCACCCATGCAGGAGAACAAGATGAAGTTGACATCGTATATCCAGTCAGAATATGGCCTGAATATCAACCCATCTTCCATGTTTGATATTCAAGTGAAGCGCATCCATGAGTACAAACGACAACTACTCAACTGTATGCATATAATCACACTGTACAATCGTCTCAAGCGTAATCCTAACATGCCATTTGTGCCAAGAACAGTCATGATCGGTGGAAAGGTATGTATAGGCTTGTTTAGTGATGGCATATTTCATCATCCACAGTTTTGTTAACCATTTACCACTTGAAATTTCACTGTCAGTTTCAACACTCATATGAGAAAACGGTTGAATGTTTTGAAACTAATTTGACTGGAACCTGTACAGTTGGTGCCACAGTCAGCACAGTGCCAAGTCATATTAGTTTCAAAAATATTCAACAGCTTACCAGTATAGTTAGCATGAAATTTATATTCTGGGAATGCAGGATTCCAGGGTGTTCCAATCTATTCAAACACGAGTACAAAGCAGGTGGAGCTTAGCTAGAAATGGGTGGAGCATAGCTAGAAATGGGTGGAGCTTAGCTAGAAATGGACCTGCCTTGTGTGGTGTGATGCAACTGTGCATGAAACCAGTGGCTCTATGGCATCATGAACCTATTGCATACAACCCCTGCATCTAGGCGTCCTACAACCCGTCTATCCCACACACGCTCATATGAATGTGCTATGCCACTTGACTTGTCATATGTATACAATACTGTGTTCAGTTAACCGTTGAAGCGCTGCTTATGTCATCTTTGCAGTGTGTCTACTTGTTAGCCGTTACCAATTTGGTATTCTGCATGAAATTACACACATGTTGCTTGCGAATGATCCACGTTTGATGGTGGCATCTAGTCGCAGAAATTTTTTTTACGCCGACAGCAGATTTTTTGCCCGCCGATTGCTGGTGATTGGCAAGTCACCAGAGTTGGTGACAAAATAAACACTCAGAAGCGCAAGTGGTTACAGAATAATAGCATAACAGATCATTGACTAGTTGAGAGTCGCAACACATGGCAAGAAGTTAAGGCAACACAAGCAAGAAATTTGTTGTACAAGATGGTTATTTGTACGAGTGATGAAAATGATGGTTGAGTGTTTTTGGCATTATTACTTTCATGCGATGGTTATAACATTGGGTGTTAAAGCAGTTTATTTTTTTCTTTTGGTCCTGAAAATGTAAGGCCTTGTTGGACAAGCTTGCAGGGAGAGAAATAATTATAAGTACTAAGTATAAGTAAATAATTACTGAGCCAATAAAATTTAGCAACAGTGAAGTTTGGTTTGTTGTATTAAAACTATGTGTCCATTTATAACCGAATTTGCAGGCATGTTTCGTCAATGTAATGTCTCGCTGATCATGAAGAAATGCAAACCATTTCTTGCATTTCTCGGCCGCACGCTTACTGCATGTGAAAATGTATTTTTCATGCACTGGCCCACATTGGTGGGTAGCGAAGGCAAAAATTCACCATATTGCAAAAGCAGATAACGAACGTTAACAGAAAACGCTTAAAATTTTACCCTACCGAACATGGGCCGCCGCCGCCCAGGGCTACCCAAAAATCAGCGCCATGAAGCAATGGGAAGACTCGCTGCTGGGCACAGCATTCATGCTGTTGCTTGACATTTTAATGTTCATGCCTCAACCATTTCCTGCCTTCGCCAATGTGAGCAGGAAACTGGACATGTTAATGACCGACCACGATCTGGCAGACTGAGAGCAACAACACCATGAGAAGACCGCTACTTAGTGACGTCATCACGACGCCACAGGTTTGAGACTGCGCCGCGGCTGTCCCGTAATTTGCACACCACTACCGGCACTACAGTGGATGCACAAACTGTCGAAACAAGACTCGATGATGCTGGACTGCATGCCCGTCGTCCACTTGTTGCTGTTCCGCTTACAGAGCGTCACATCGAGAATCGGTTTGCATGGGCAAGAACTCATCAGCGATGGCGTGCTCAACAATGGAGCCACGTTTTGTTCAGTGATAAGTCGAGGTTTTGTGTGGATGTGGCGGATGGTAGGCAACGGGTTTGGCGACGTTTAGGAGAATGGTATGATGCAGCCAACATCATTCAGCACGACAGATTCGGTGGCGGCAGTGTCATGGTGTGGGCTGGAATCCATGAAAATGGCAAAACAGATCTTATTGTGATTCGCGGAAATTTAACAGCTCAACGTTGCTGTGAAGAAGTTTTCTACTTCGAATAATACTTACCAGATGTACTATTATGATAATGTCTATTATCTAGTCTAGCTCAAAATAAACAATTAAAACTCCGCACTCTCCTGGTCCTGCCCATACTGTGTCCGGGAATACCATAGCCGCAGGTACCGAGTCTATTCCCAATCACAGTCAGATTCGTCTATTTTGCGCTTTTTCAAAGTCGTGTTTTTTAGAGTGCTCAAATTTTGCAATTTAAGCAGTTAATCAGTTGTGTTGGACGATTACATCGCTGGAATTATGGAGGAACTCGGAAAGTCATCACAGGGGCAGGTTGTATCAATCTAGAATTTATACATTCGTGCCATAATGACTGTTTGAAATTTCCTTAAATTGGCACATTGTTTTAAAATGATAGCCATTGTTGGAGTCGCTTCTGTACCCGTTAACTTTTAGTTTTAATTCGGGTACTCGGTTAATTTCTCTTGCGACTCGGTTCCTCTAAGATGGATGCGTCCTTAGCCAAGATGGCGGCGCCCATGTAATATGTCGTTATTGGCTTGGGGTATCCAGGCACTCTGTTATCGCCGATTTTAGCTCTCGCTTCATTGTCGAGGGTGTTTGTAGTGATCGGCGAGGTTTTCTTGGTTATTTAACGCTAGTTAAAGGCTGAGTTGTGTTTTGTAAAATTTTCACTCAAAAAAGTTTCAAATATTTCCTGCCTAAGACTTGTTATCATTAATTTAAGAGAAAGTTAATGTGTTTAAGAAATCTTAACTATCAAGTCTATTGTGCGTATTGCTCGTCGTCACTTGTCATGTGCAGCGTTTTAATTCTCCTCTGTGTTCGCAGAAACCAAAGAACCCGGACACTTTGTGCCAGAAGTGTAATAGGTTCATGAAACGCAAGTATCTTGGACATCACTGTGTGGCGTGTGCGAGGTGTAAGGTCGGCAGTCCGTGTGATGTGTGCGCCAAGTGGTCGTCAGCAATGGTGGCTGAGTTTGACAGGGATCGACGGGCGAGGCTGGAGCGCATAGAGAAGGATAAGGCAGTGAAGCGTCAGCAGGCGTCGTTGGTTGGACTGGAAGGTCGGCTGAATGAGAGGATGGATTCAGCACTGGGCGTATGGGCGGCCCAGTTCAAGGCCATGTTTGATTCATTACAGTCCACGGGTCCGGTGAGGCAAGCTGGTGCAGGGCAACCATTAGGTGGTCCGGCTAGTTTTGCTGAGGGCCATGCACCTGACCTTTCTCTGTCCTCGGCTCAAGAGCCGTCGGTAGAGGAAGAAGAATTCCTGTTGATGGAAGATTCCGGCATGCCGGATCTTTCAATGTCGGCAATGCCGAGTACGTCCCAGGGGTCTCCCTCGGGATTTGTACGGGTTTGCCAGGCGGATGGTGATGTCGACGTTCCGTCGGGCATTTTTCATCCGTCACTTGTGCAAACGGATATGCCGGCGGAGCCGTGGTTTGCGGTTCCGACGGCTATCCCGACGGCGTTGGGTGCGGCTCCTATCGGAGTTACCGTGCCAACCGTGATTAAGGCGGTCGTAGTCCCGGATCCCGTGTTGGAGCCGATGGACTGCGGAGAATCCGTATCCGACGGTTCGTTGGATACCGGTGCCGCTGGTAGTCGCGCTACGGATGCGCTCTGTCCGGGCAGAGACGTTTATCGTAGCGCTCAGCATGGATCGTCGGTGGCCCTCTCATCTAAGGGAGAGAGGGAAGATGAAAACGGAAGTTCTTTAATGGACGATTCCGCTTTCTGCGCCGAGGCTGAATGGGTGCAGGTCCTTGGATGGATGACCAATCGTCTCGGGTTGGCATCAGATCTAGGATCTCAGCGCGATCCGGCGATGGAGCGGATGTCAGAGCGTGCGGCTAGCGCTCTGTCCAGTGGCTCTTCGGCCATGCCTACACTCCCCTTGGACTCGCAGACTTCTGACATGTTGGAAGTTGCGGCATATCGTCTGGTTCAGCCAGACTATGCATTGCCCAAGGCCCCGAAGGGGATAAGGAGTAGGGTCCGTTTTCCGGAGCAGGCCTATCATCAATACGCCAGGGTTCCACGGCTTTCCGTTGCGGAACGTGAGGCGCTGAATAGGCCGTTGGCTGGGAAGGCCAAGGGGCGGTCACGTCCCTTGGTTTCCCAGACCAACAAAGACCCGTTTAATGAGCTCACGCTCATTGAGGATGCGGCTAGGGCAGCCATGGCTGCGCTGTCGCACGGGTGTACCGTCCTGCAGGGTATGCTGGACTGCACGGCGGAAGGCGGACAGGTGCCAGAGGCTGCTCCCGGAGTTGTTCGGGACACCATGCGCCTGTCTCAGGATTGCCTGGCCAGGGTGATCACAAGAACTTTAGCAGAGCGGCGGAGAATGGTTCTCGATTGTGTGGAACCAGGACCGGAAATGAGGGCAGCGTTATCTTCTGCGCCTTTCATTGGTCCAGGCTTGTTCGGCGGCTCGGCACGACAAGCGCTTTCTAAAGTTGCATCGATGGTGGCGGAGCAAGAGGTGGTCGGCAAGTCGTGGAAGTCGACCAAGAGGACTCAGCCGCAACAGTCCTACCGTCAACACAGACAGGACCAGCAGAGGCAGCGTCCTAGATCGCCCTTCCGTCCTTCTGCCCGTGATGCCCATAGGCCATCCGGAGCACAAGGGCCTGGCCGTTCGTCCACATACAAGCCCTCTAGTAAGAGGCCGTATGAGGACGACAGGAAGGGTGGCGGTTCGGGCCGTGGCGGCTACCGTAAGGATAGTCGCGGCGGCGGTTCCGGACCGTCATACCACAAGAAGCCGCGGGGCGGCCGTGGGGCTCGTTCCTGACGGGTTTCCGGCGGAATCAATACCGGCGGCTTTGGAAACAAATGGAGTCGAGAATCTTCACCCATGCGATGTAGCGTCTTGTCGGCTAATCTCGACCGACAACTGTGTGCAGATTCCTTCCGTCGGAGGCAGACTTCAGCTATTCCTAAGCCAATGGGAACAGGTCGTGCGCGACTATTTAGTCTGTCAGTGGATAAGAAACGGCTACGATCCGGACTGGCTCATCCATCAATCGTTAGTTCCGTTAACCTCGACTCCAATATGGACTCCTATTCCAAGGGAATTAGACCGTCTAGTTGCCATTCAGTCAGAGATAGAATCGCTTCGTCTGAAGAAGGCGATTCACCTGGTAACCGATCAGTCATCACTGGGCTTCTATTCGATTATGTTCCTAGTTCCGAAGCGTACCGGGGGGTGGAGACCAATTCTCAATCTCAAACCGTTGAACAAATTTATTCTTTCTCCCAGGTTTCAGATGGAGACGGTAGCAGCTGTGATGACAGGGCTCAGGAAAGGCATGTGGGCGGTATCAATAGATCTGAAGGATGCTTATTTTCATATTCCAATGTCAATTCCCTTTCAGAAGTACCTGCGATTTGCATTCCAAGACAATGTTTGGGAATTCAATGCTCTTCCATTCGGCCTGACCACGGCTCCGAGGGTCTTCACCAAGGTGGTTCTCGCCATGACTTCTTTACTTCGCAGGAGAAACATAGCTGTTCACACTTACATAGACGACTGGCTGCTAAAGGCGGGGAATCCAGTCACTCTGCGCAGCAATCTGAAGGTAGTCCTAGACTTATTAAAGAAGCTAGGATGGATTGTGAATCTAGAGAAATCAGAACTGACTCCATCCCAGGAGTTTGTTTATCTGGGAATTTTTTTCAATCTCAGGGACGGCGTAGCTTTTCCGGCGGAGAGCAGAGTCAGAAGCCTGATTGCAGTATTGGAGTCAGTTTCTCTAGGAGCCTATCTGACGGCACGTCAATTTCTCAGAATACTCGGTTTGCTAGTATCTCTGGAGAAGGTGGTGCCATATGCGGCGCTCAGGCGCAGGCCGATTCAGATGTATTTGATGTCGTTCTGGTCACAGAGAACAGATCCGTTATCTCTGAGAATACCAGTAAAAGAACCATTGATATTCCACCTTCAGTGGTGGTTGTCGGAACAGAATCTCCTGCGAGGTGTTCCTCTACAACCTCCTCAACCTCAGATGTCCATGTTCACGGATGCCTCGTTGACAGGTTGGGGAGCGGTATTGGACAATCAGTCAGTGTCCGGGGAATGGGATCGGACCAATGCGCAGAAACATATCAATGTACTCGAGCTATTAGCGGTGGTATTAGCACTGCAGAAGTTCGAGGGTCGAGTTCAAGACAAAATTGTCCTGGTAAGGACAGACAACTCAACAGTGGTGTCTTATTTAAACCGCCAAGGCGGGACAAGATCACCGGAGTTGTGTATGATGGTTTGGAACCTTCTGCTGTGGTGCCAAGAGAGGAATATTATTCTTCGGGCAGCACACATTCCAGGAAGATTGAACATCTTAGCGGATGCTCTCAGTCGAAGGACGGTTTGTCGTCCGACGGAATGGCAGCTCAACCAAGTGGTAGCAGAGGTTCTATTCAAACAATGGGGCAAGCCGAATGTCGACCTATTTGCGATGAAGACAAACGCAAAGATGGTCACGTACGTGTCACCGATCCCGGACCCGTTGGCTCTAGCAGTAGACGCACTGGCGATAAGTTGGAAGGGAATGTACGCGTATGCGTATCCTCCAACAATTCTCATCCCGAAAGTTCTGGCAAAGATAAGAGAGGGGATGTGCCAAGTACTACTGATCGCTCCTTATTGGCCAGGCCGATCATGGTTTACGGATCTGCTGGACCTTCTGGTCTGCAGTCCAATCCCTCTTCCAGACACAAGAGATGTAATCTCTCAGAACAAGGGTCTGTACCTTCACGACAGACCAGAAATGTTCAAATTGACTGCATGGATGTTGTCAAGCAGCGTGCAATTGAGGGTGGCTTTTCTGAGCAAGCAGCGAAGTTTGTTGCTTCGGCCAGAAGAGTTTCTACCACAAAAACATATAATTATAGAATCAACAAATTTGCACAGTGGTGTGAGAGAAGAGATATTGATCCCTTTTCTGCATCTGTTCAACACGTAGCAGATTTTATCTGTCATTTATACGAAGTTGACAAACTTGTACCTTCTACCCTAGCAGCATATAAGTCTGCATTAGCTTCTGTCATTCCTAGTCTCACCGTTGGGGGAGTAGAGAATGACACCTTGAATGAAGTTATTAAAGGAATGAGCAATCTGCGACCTAGACAGCCAATTCCTATCCCATCATGGAATCTATCTCTTGTTCTACAGGTTTTAGGGCATGCTCCCTTTGAACCGATTAGAACTATTGACATTAAACTGTTAACTATTAAATCAGTTTTCTTGGTTGCAGCAGCGTCGGCGAGAAGGAGAAGCGAGATCCATGCGCTTTCTGCCGAACAAGACCGTTTTGTCGTCACGGGTGAAGGTTTAAGATTACTTCCACGTCTTTGTTTCCTGGCAAAGAATCAGTCACTTAAATATCCAGGACAGCCGATCAATTTGCCAAGTTTAACTAGACATGACCCAAATTCTTGTGCTTGGTGTCCTGTTAGATGTCTAAAGATGTATAAGAAACGTACTTCTGAGTGGAGAGACGACCCGAAATCTCTGTGGTTATGTCTCAAAGCTCCCCATTTACGTGCTTCGAAAGATACTATTTCTCGTTGGATAGTTGACGCTATTCAGATGTCGCACAAGATCGCTACAGGAAAGCAGATTGATCGTGCGAATGCCCATGAGGTCCGAGCACTAGCAGCATCATCGGCCCTTTATAAGGGTGTCTCTTTAGAGCAGGTGATGTCTGTAGCACAATGGCATGCCGAGTCGTCATTCACTGATTTCTACCTTCGCGACATCTCCAGCATACTTAATCCAGTAGCCGTCGCCAATCTGTCGAACCTAAACTAAGCCACGTCCGACCACTACTTCGCACACATCACATAAGCCTTCCGCCTACACTGACCAAGCGCTATGCACATGACTGAGTACGACCGTGGATTGGGCCTAGCTCCTGTGATGATCAATAACAGATCGACCACTCAAAAATGGTGAGTGTTTACATTAATTAAGTGACTATAAATATATTTACTTCCAGTCGAAATACCAGACTGAGTAAGTGAATAGTCTGGTACAAGAGTATATTTATCCTCTCATACAGACATGAGACTCATTCCAATTTGAAAATCTAATCGATATACTGATAGTTTTTTTCAAAGATTTGAAGTTGTAGTAGCTTCTTTGCACTCTACTGGACTGCCCTAGCTGAGACTTGGGGCTGACACGGGTCTGGTGGGTGTTGCATCCCCATGGACATCCCTCTGGTTTTGTGCGGACAAAAGAGGGGGGGGAGCGCGGTCTAGACCATGGAAGTTTAGCACTCTATGAGTCAGATAGCAGAACCCAAGCGTATGCCAGGGTTTTAGTCTCTTCACAACCTTCTCTGTTGGATGGTTGATGAGTGCTGGTTCGAGCCTCACCTCCTCCCACCGGCATTTCCTGGCTGTCGAAATCCGGAGTTTATCATAATAGTACATCTGGTAAGTATTATTCGAAGTAGAATCAAAAAAGCATCCGCTTTTGTTTCTACGAGAATTCTTAATACTTACCAGATGTACTATGGCCCTGCCTCAGCCGCCCCGCTGAGGTGAGGCTGAGCTGCTTTCGCAGTTTGCCAAGGCAAATATAAGACGAATCTGACTGTGATTGGGAATAGACTCGGTACCTGCGGCTATGGTATTCCCGGACACAGTATGGGCAGGACCAGGAGAGTGCGGAGTTTTAATTGTTTATTTTGAGCTAGACTAGATAATAGACATTATCATAATAGTACATCTGGTAAGTATTAAGAATTCTCGTAGAAACAAAAGCGGATGCTTTTTTGAGTCACCCCTATTGTCATTCCTTTTATGCAGCATCATGCAGACTTTATGTTCCAGCAAGACAATGCCCGTCCTCATTCAGCTAGGGTCACCAGTGATTTCCTTGAGGCTAACAACGTTCCGGTGTTGGACTGGCCAGCGCGATCACCGGACCTGTCTCCTATCGAACACGTGTGGGACATTCTTGGCCGTATGGTGCGTGAGAACCATCTACATCTTCATAACGTGCGGGAGCTGGAAGCTGCACTGCTCCAGGAATGGGATGTGAATCCTCTTCGTGACATCAGGTGCTTAATTCGAAGCATGAGAAAGCGATGTACGGCGGTGGTTAATGCGCGCGGAGGTCACAACCGGTTACGACAGCTCAGTGTCATTATTTAAATTGGACCCTTCCGTTGAATGATGCCGTGTTAAAGGCGCGATGCTAGCATTACAGTAACAAGAGACTGTTGTTCAAATTGGAAAATGACCTATCAATTAAATAATATATTTGAATCAATTTATTGTTTTTGTTAAATAACATTTATACAGTAATATTCTCAATGTTGCTAAACTTTTCTGGTTCAGTATAGTATATCTTTTTTAAGCGAATTGGGATGGAAATGTTATTTATCTTTTTTTATCATGTTTCAGGCCGCACCAGGATACCACACAGCCAAACTGATCATTAAATTGATCAATTCTGTTGGGCGCATGATCAATAATGACCCCATCATTGGTGATCGTCTAAAGGTGGTATATCTGGAGAATTACCGTGTTTCATTGGCTGAGAAGATCATTCCTGCTGCTGATCTCAGTGAACAGATTTCTACCGCAGGGACGGAGGCATCTGGTACTGGGAACATGAAATTTCAGGTGAGCCAGGGATAAAACTCACTGTTACACACACTGATTCATTTGTACTAATACTCAGGGTCAAAATTGGTCATGAAAATGCAAATTATCCCATAGACAATGTCCATTTGCTAGTCAAGAGAATATTTTGCAAAATTTGTCAGTGCATTACAGTGGCAAGTCTTGTAAAATATTTTCTTGTCTCACAAACAGAGATTTCTCAAGAGCACTGCAGAATCCATTTTTGGTTAACTTGATCATTAAATCGGTAATCATCTTAAAGACCTTCAAGAGGCACCATCTCACGACCTTCAAGAGGCACCATCATACAACCTTCAAGAGACACCATCACACAACCTTCAAGAGACACCAACATACAACCTTCAAGAGACGCCATCATACAACCTTCAAGAGACACCATCATACAACCTTCAAGAGACACCATCATACAACCTTCAAGAGACATCATCATACAACCTTCAAGAGGCACCATCATACAACCTTAAGAGACACCATCATACAACCTTCAGGAGACACCATCATGCAACCTTCAAGAGACACCGCATACAACCTTCAAGAGACACCATCATACAACCTTCAAGCGACACCATCATACAACCTTCAAGAGGCACCATCATACAACCTGCAAGAGACATCATCATACACCCTTCAAGAGACATCATCATACAACCTTCAAGAGGCACCATCATACAACCTTAAAGAGACACCGTCATACAACCTTCAGGCGACACCATCATACAACCTTCAAGAGACCGCATACAACCTTCAAGAGACACCATCATACAACCTTCAAGAGACACCATCATACAACCTTCAAGAGACACCATCATACAACCTTCAAGAGACACCATCATACAACCTTCAAGAGACACCATCTTACAGCCTTCAAAAGGCTCCATCTTAGAACCTTCAAGAGGCTCCATCTAAAGGCCTTCAAGAGGCTCCAGTATATGACCTGCAAGAGGCGCCATCTTACAGCCTTCCAGAAGCACCATAATACAACCGTCCAGAGGCACCATCATATAACCTCCAAGTGGCACCATCATACAACCTTCAAGAGGCTCCATCTTAAAGCCATCAAGAGCCATCATTTTACGGGCTTCAAGAGGCGCTGTCTTGCGGGCTTCAAGAGGCACTCTCTTGGAGCCTTCAAGAGGAACCATGTTGCGACCTTCAAGAGGCATTGCCTATTGCACCTGACCAGTATTAGGACGATACCTTTTGTGAGTATGAGTCAGTGATGATTTCATATATATTGTATGTATAACCTACACTCCCTCTATCAACTTGTGTTAATGTGTAAACTATATATATATATATATATATATATATATATATGTATGTATGTATGTAGGGGATATTCATACTGAATACTGTGAATGTTCGTCAGTATGATATTCAACATTGAAATCATTCCTTCTTACATCACTGCAGCTGAACGGCTCTCTAACAATTGGTACGCTTGATGGAGCGAACGTCGAGATGTGTGAAGAGATGGGCCCGGAGAACATCTTCATATTCGGCATGAACGTTGATGAAGTGGAAGCTCTCGGCAAAAAAGGGTATTTATTTGCCATTCATGAACCAGGAAACATAACATGGCTGTCATAAATTATGGTTAAAACGTGAAACATTATAACATGTCTGGCATTGATTATGGTTAATATGTGAAACTTTATAACATGTCTGGCATTGGTTAATATGTGAAACATTATAACATGTCTGGCATAGATTATGGTTAAAACTTGAAACATAACATGTCTGGCATAGATTATGGTTAAAACTTGAAACATTATAACATGTCTGGCATAGATTATGGTTAAAACTTGAAACATTATAACAAGTCTGGCATAGATTATGGATAAATCTTGAAACATTATAACATGTCTGGCATAGATTATGGTTAAAACTTGAAACATTATAACATGTCTGGCATTGGTTAATATGTGAAACATTATAACATGTCTGGCATAGATTATGGTTAAAACTTGAAACATAACATGTCTGGCATAGATTATGGTTAAAACTTGAAACATTATAACATGTCTGGCATAGATTATGGTTAAAACTTGAAACATTATAACATGTCTGGCATAGATTATGGTTAAAACTTGAAACATTATAACATGTCTGGCATAGATTATGGATAAATCTTGAAACATTATAACATGTCTGGCATAGATTATGGTTAAAACTTGAAACATAACATGTCTGGCATAGATTATGGATAAATCTTGAAACATTATAACATGTCTGGCATAGATTATGGTTAAAACTTGAAACATTATAACATGTCTGGCATAGATTATGGTTAAAACTTGAAACATTATAACATGTCTGGCATAGATTATGGATAAAACTTGAAACATTATAACATGTCTGGCATAGATTATGGATAAAACTTGAAACATTATAACATATCTGGCATAGATTATGGATAAAACTTGAAACATTATAACATGTCTGGCATAGATTATGGTTAAAACGTGAAACATTATAACATGTCTGGCATAGATTATGGTTAAAACTTGAAACATTATAACATGTCTGGCATAGATTATGGTTAAAACTTGAAACATTATAACGTCTGGCATAGATTATGGATAAAACTTAAAACATTATAACATGTCTGGCATAGATTATGGATAAAACTTGAAACATTATAACATGTCTGGCATAGATTATGGATAAAACGTGAAACATTATAACATGTCTGGCATAGATTATGGTTAAAACGTGAAACATTATAACATGTCTGGCATAGATTGTGGTTAAAACGTGAAACATTATAACATGTCTGGCATAGATTATGGTTAAAACATGAAACATTATAACATGTCTGGCATAGATTATAGTTAAAACGTGAAACATTATAACATGCCTGGCATAGATTATGGTTAAAACGTGAAACATTATAACATGTCTGGCATTGGTTATGGTTAAAACATGAAACATTATAACATGTCTGGCATAGATTATGGTTAAAACATGAAACATTATAACATGTCTGGCATTGGTTATGGTTAAAACTTGAAACATGGCAGCATGTCATGGTTATATTTCTGGGTTCACAAGGTAGAGGTTTTGATTCTGAATTCCCAGATTATTCTGTGATTATATATGAAACTAATGGAAGCTGGTGAATAGTGTAACTATACTTTAACTTAAAGTAACATGCGGGTGGGGGGGGGCGGGGATGGGGGCGGGGAGCAGATGCATAGTATGACCTGTACTTTCCTCAAATACTCTCTTAGTACAAGTTACCAGGCAATGGGCATACCTTTCAGTGGCCACAAAACTTACCAGTAGGAATCTATTTTAGGGGCCACAACATGTCCTTATATCACTTATATTGAACAATCAGTAACATTTGACTTTACTCAAGCAAACCATCTCTCAAAAGTGTTTCCTGGTAGCGGTACATATGCACTATGGTTTATTATTTTTGCACAGTTACAATCCAAAAGAGTACTATGATAGAATACCTGATGCTAAACAGGCGTTGGATCAGATCAACAATGGCTTCTTCTCACCTGAAAACCCGGATCTCTTCAAAGACATTTTTAATGATATTGTCTACCATGACAGGTGAGCTCTACAGCGAAGCTAAATTTGACCAAGTTGTGTATGAGAATAAAAAGTTTAACTACTAAAATGTTTTATGTGGACAAGGTCACTTGGCCATTTAACATGTTTAAGACTTACAAACCGGAAACGACAAATTCTTTTTGATGTAACGAATATCCTGTTGAATATTTTGAAACTAGTTTGAATGAAAGCTGTTTTTGTCTGCTTATGACTTTCCAAAGGTAACCATCTTCTGCCTATGTCAGCAACAAGTTTCCAGTCAAATTAGTTTCAAAATATTTAACAGCTTTCGTGTATATTGTCCTGAAATTGATACACTGGAATTTTAAGGTATGTCCTCGAGAGCATGGTAAATTCAGATTACTGAATTCCGTTCCTTTTCCTATGATAACTGGTGCCCTTTTTTAGAAATAATGTTTCTGAAAGCTGTTGCTGTCTATGACACAGTAACAACTTTCAGCAACAGTGTTTCCAAAATGTACACCCACCTTTCTTCTACTGACTGTAACAATTAACCTTTTTACTTCAGTATGTTAACCATATTAACCCTCGAATTTGTTCAAGAAAATCTAAATTTTCACATAGAAAATATCCATTTGCCGAGCAAGAGAAACTATTTTTAATAATTTACCACTGGAATGACTGGCTCGGTTATCGAGCCAGTCATTCCAGTGGTAAATTCTCAAAAATAGTCTTCTCTTGCTCGGAAAATGGACATTTCTCAAGACCACGGCAAAAGCCGTATTTAGCTGATATGATTGTTAAAGGATTACGGGTTAATATCATGTATTAGAAGCATGTAGTGTATGCTGCTGTTATGGTGGGAGAAGGGACTGGTTAAATTAACACATTTAGTGACAGCTAGTATTTATGATAGACAGCTAGTATTTATGATAGACAGCTAGATAATGAATAATCCTGAACACGTATTCTCTTTTATTCTGAATTATGCAGTCATATTTATGAATTTGTCTACTGTGTTATATGCTTAGCAAAAACATTCTCATAGTACTTCAGTAGATGCCAAGATTGTCTTTAACAAGCGCTCTCACAGAATGTAGGAACTTGTAAGTCTAAGGCTGTGTTCTCACCAGAGACTTAACCCGGAATAATGCCATACCGCACTATGGCGGTACGCCGGCTAAGTCTCTAGTGAGAATACGGCCTTAGACAGTGGATGTTTCGCAGCTATCTTAACGAGTCATCGAGTTGTGTTCTCTCTATCATATCTCACTTTATCAATCATGTCATGTTTCAGGTTCATGTTGCTTGCTGATTTTGAAGCTTACATTAAGTGCCAAGATAGAGTCAGTGACGTGTATAAGGTTAGCAATGAAGTCAATAATACCACCTCTTATTAAGCATACTTTTTTCAAATCTTAATCCTTTAATGGTCAAATTTGGTTAAGAAAGTAAAAAAAAACCCTCCTTATTGAATGTATTTGCAGGACAAGAGAAAGCTATTTTAGAAATTTTAGTATTTGAATTTCTAATTTGATTATCATGTGATGGTGGGTTGGTGGGGGAGGGGTAGTGGCATTTTCTGTTGTTCTGGGGAACAGAAGCTCATTAACACATTACGCCTCAAATTTATTTACGGATATTTCAATTTTCTTATAGAAAGTGCCCATTTGCAGATGAAGAGACTATTTTGAAAATTTACTACTGGAATGGCTGGCTCGGTTATCGAGCCAGTTATTCCAGTGGCAAATTTTCAAAAATAGTCCTCTTGGTCGGCCAATGGACATTTCTCAAGACCAGTGCAGAAGCCGTTATTGGCTGATATGAGGGTTAAAAAGTTAATTGTCAAAATGGATCAAAAATATGGTTTCTCCTAGGGTGCCTGGCTAACCATATCAGTGGTAACATTTGTCAAATCTTCTAATGATCGACAAATGGATACGTCCTTAGACCACTGCAAAGAACATTCTGACCGGCTTGACCATTAAAGGATTAACAATGCCACAATAATAACTGAATAAAGGCTCAGTTCTTCCTATTACATTACACATAAGAAAGCTCGCTTCTATCAAACACCCAGCTATGTACTGTCCAGATTACCCTACCACACACCACTACTCCATGTCCATTCCCTCCCCAGCCCTGGAATGCCCTACCAATAACCATGTTCTACACTGTCATATACTGTACAATTCCCTATCCTACCATGCCTTCTCCCCTTTCACTTACTTCTTCATCCTAGATGTATGAAAACATATGTTACGCTATAATGGTTTGGGACCCCAGAGACATGATAGCATGATGTTTCTGCATTTCCAAACCTCTGGTATCATACCATATTTTAATGTACATCTATCTACTATCGACACATTTTATCATACGCTACCTTGCATTATCACCACCATGTACCACGCTATCTACCATACAGAGAAGTATTCCTGTCCAAAAAACATGGCTAAAAATGGAATAAAAGCGAAACAAACAATAACACTCTTATCTTCTAATGCTTGTTATCCCACCATTTGAAAAAAGGTCGGGATATTGTAATCGCATCCATCAGTCGGTCAATCCATCACGGTATCTCGCAAACCATGTGTGGAATTCAACCAAATTTAGTATGTGGGTTACCCAGATGATTGCACTTTGCAAGACATTTAGATTTGGCTCCGCCCACTCGGGGTCAGGTGACGGGGTATAAAATCAAATGCTCACACACTGGGCTCAACTATCATACTAACAAAAACATTCTGTAACACAATGAATGTGGTTTATTTAATAACGTGTAATACATGTTCTAAACAATACATTGGTGAAACTAAATGAGAATTTCAGATACGTATTAAAGAACATCTTAGGGACATTAAAAACAAAAAAGACACACCAGTAGCCATTCACTTCAATCTCCCCAATCATAACATCTCTTCAGTCAACTACAGAATCATTGAGGTGTTCCATCGCGATCCTGAATCCACGGAAGCAACGTCTATCCGTAAGGAACGCGAGAAATTCTGGATCCACCAGCTACATAGCATGGACCCAATTGGAATTAATCACGCTGATTGGTGACAATCTCTACCTGAAAGTAGTACAATAAATACAATAAAAAATCATAAAACTCCATCATACCATATCTGAAACCGTTGTGTGGAATGGTATGTGGGTTACCCATATGATTTTTGATTGCGTCACAACATTTATGTTAGTCTCTGGTCGCATGGGGTGTGGAAGAGGTTAAAAGGTCAAGAAATTGATTGTAATGCAACTCTTCTGAAACCAGATGTCAGAATTCAACCAAATTTGGTAGGTGAGTTACGTATATGATTTTGGCAAGAGGACATTTTCATTTGTCTCCGCTCCCATGGGTGAGGTGAGGTGGGGTCAAGGGAAATTGGTGAATGTCGGGATTTGTGATGGCGTGCCGTCGACCGAGCAATCTAATTTAATTTTAAATGTGATGATAATATATGACACAAGTTAATTATTACCGCGCTGATGTCAATATTCTATCTTTTCTCTGTTAATATACACCTGTGCAAAAGTTAAGCACCAGCAAAAACAATAGAACGTAGAAACATGATGGTACAACTAGGCTGCCATACTTTTTGTCCCCGCGTTAGCTGACATAATTCCAAGTACGAAATGCACATGCATGCATGACTTCACGCCGCTTGATGTCCGTGCGTGGCGGGAAACAGCACACGTGTTCAGTTATGTAAAAGTCCAGTTTGAGGTGTAGAACATTACATACAGATTTAGGCGACAAGATTAGGAATTTTGTGTTCATGACCGTGGTTTATTTGTACAGAGATAATTAGCTCTTGATTGTGAACCGCTATGGCAAGACGAAGGTTAAGTGATCGTGTGAAATGGCAAATCATAGGCATGCATACCACTGGTATGTCATGCAGAGAGATTGGCAGACAGCTGAACATTAACCATACTGTAATCAGTCGTTTGATTGCAAAACATGGGCAAACTAACGAGGTGAACGACAGGCCTAGATCTGGAAGACCGAAGAAGACTACTGCCCGTGATGATCGAGCCCTAGTACGCCTTGTTAGGAGATCTCCATTCACCAACAGCAGAGTGCTCAGCCAGCAATGGGAAACGCGCAATAGAGTGTCAATGTCTACCGTCAAAAGGAGACTGTATGCTGCTGGCATGAAAGCTAGGAGACCTGTCAGACGTCCTCTCCTCACTGCACACCACAAAGAGGAGCGTCTGAGGTGGTGCAACGAAAGAAGACACTGGAACATGAGATCCTGGAGACGGGTACACTGGTCCGATGAAAGTCGGTTCCTGCTTCATGCCACAGATGGTCGAACTCGTGTATGGAGGTCCAGACGCACGGCGTACGACCAATGTAACATCATGGAAGAAGTTCCATTTGGTGGAGGTTCCGTTATGATATGGGGGTGCATCTCATTTGATTGTAAGCTGGATCTGTTGACTGTACCTGGAACACTAAATGGACAAAGATATCAAGATTCCATACTGGATAGAGTTGTGGTCCCTCATTTTGTAAATCATGCACCTGGAACCCACCCTATATTCATGGATGACAACGCCCGACCACATCGTGCTAGAGCTGTGCATGAATACCTCCGCCAGAATGCCATCGAAACCCTACGATGGCCAGCAAGGAGCCCTGACATGAACCCTATTGAGCATATCTGGGACATTCTAAGAAACATGGTGAGAAGGAGGGATCCTCCTGTGCAGAACCTACAGGAATTAACAGACGCACTCCATCTTGAATGGCAACGAATACCACAATGGCGTATCAGTTGGTTGGTGACCAGCATGAGACGTCGTGTCCAGGCCGTCATCCAGGCACAAGGTGGATATACCCGATATTAATAATGACAGTCTCAAACTCGTGCACAGATGTTAAACTTCGTTTTCAGACACCATTAATGACAATCTAGCCACGTGTGTCAACTGTAGGGCAATAGTTGTCAGTTGTGTCAACGTAACCATATTCAGGCCTCGTTTTCAAGTTCAAACAAAAACATACAGTGTTTCCCCACCATCATAATCAGCATTCCTCTAGTTGCATTATTACCTCTTGCACTAAGATGGATGGGTACATAAATGTTTATGCTATTGCTTTCTTCATAGCACATGAATATACCCTCGCATGTGCGTAAAAATAGGGTGGTGCTTAACTTTTGCACAGGTGGATAGTAAAGAAACTGGTGTTACATATTTCAACAATTTTGGTGGATGACGTTGCCGTCTACAGTGTTCTACTCCTATGTTTGGGGTGGAGTGGGGTAAAGAATCTGAGAGTTCTCTGGAAAAACTTGAAAATTACATGCTCTGAGAAGCTATTTCCTGCATTCTAATAATAGTAATAGATAATACCATTCCTTTACTTTCTAACTTTAGCTATTATTGAAAATTGTAAAGCATGAGTATTTTAGGGGATGGCGATCGCCCCAGTCACCCCCCCCCCCCCCCCATACACACACATATGCCACCCCCTCACCCACCCTCTGGATCCACCCCTGGTGTATAACCTATCACTTTTACTGTACTGTAACTTAAACTACCCAACCAAAATCTAACATATCATGATATATATATATATATATATATATATATATATATATATATATATATATATATATATATATATATATATATAAATGAAAATAGAGTGATATGGTATGTGTATAATGAACTGATGTCACTTTCATGATTCCATAAACTTCACTAGATAATTTTGCTTTTATTTGGGGAGATGTGTTTTAACATTGTACTTTTTTTTATTTATTCCCAGAATCCACTTGAGTGGGCTAAAATGGCTGTCCTGAATATCGCATCCTCAGGGAAATTCTCTAGTGATCGGACAATTGCCCAGTACGCGAGAGAAATCTGGGGCGTTGAACCTACAAGCGAGAAACTGCCAGCACCACATGAAACTCCTGGCCAATAATTTTAGTCAAATTTACAGTTTAGTCAAATTTACAGATTTCTAGCATATCTTTAGACTACATGTAAATACATGATACAGACGTTTTCTCACTAGAATTTTATTGAAGATTTTAGAAACTGACTTGAAGTTAGTATGATTCATTTTGTTATTGTAAATTTAACAAATTTAATTAACATTTTATTATCTAATTGGAAAGTTGTTTAGTCTGTGTATCCCTGGTTTTACCAATGTTATAGTCTGTATGTGATATGGATCAGCTAGAAGAACCTGCCTTCAATGAAATGAAAGATGGTGTTGTAACATGATCCTGGTACAAGCAGCATTACACCAGATGTCGATTGTCTACTGATATCCTGCCCTGGAACAACATGGCATCTCTGTCTCTCATACCTTCAGTATAACAAACAGAAAATGTCCACTGTCTGCTGATATTTAGTGCTGGAACCACATGGTGTCTGAATTGATCTATCATAACACTAGTATAACAAACATCAAAAGCCCACTGTCCTCTGTCTATTGCAATCCATTGCTAGAACCACACGGCGTCTCCATCTCTCATAGCAGCAGTGGAACAAACACAAAATGTCCACTGTATGCTGATTCTAGTAGCTGAACAGCATGGTCTCTGTGTTATTTTGAAGAAACTGCCTGTATCCTATGTAATATTAGACGAGAGAAAACCTCTGTAAATAAATACCAATACATGGAAATGGAAAACGTACATCTAGATGGTTACTTTTATGACAAGAGTTGTCTCCTTTTTACATGAATACAAACCTTAGGTTAATAATGTGTGATTCTATGTAACGTTTCGAGGACAAAACAGCGAAGATTTATTATTAGTAAGTACATAGTAATAATAAAAAAAATAATAAAAAAAATAATAATAATAATAATAATAATCTCTATAGCCAAGTGTAGTCATCATCAACTTTAACAGACTATCTCTATGCAATACCTGTGGCTTTATGTTGCATGTTGTCACAATATCGTACCATCACGGCAAAACCACTGATGACTCAGTCACTCCTGATACTAGTCAGTGTCTAGTTCACATAAATAAATGTCAAGTTTCTCCTCTAGCCAGGCTAGCATCTACAAGCCAGCATTCTTTCCAAATTGCACATACCTGCTGGAGCATCCAACTGAGGGGACCTATGTGACGGAGAGTTCCATTTGAGAAATTGGATTTTAAGACATTTCGGTTAATCTTTGAACCAATTGCTTTTTTTCGATTAGTGGAACGTGATAATTATATAAAATGTCATTTTCCTGGCAGCTGTTCTGTTAACCTGTTTCATCGTACTCCATCTGCAATTCATGAATTTACCTGTCTTAAAATCCTGCCGATTATTTTTGAAAACAATTTGAAAAGAAAGTTAGTGTTTGCAAAATTTTAAAATGTTCCCTATTTATCTATCAGAAATCAGATGTGTGCTGGTTTCATGATAAGCCAGGTAAACTTGTGTTTCTGTGATAATGTTATTATTATTGTTACTGCACAGAACTCATTCACTTCTGGTCTGAAATCACACCTGCTCATCAAACCACCTCCCTTTTGGATCCAGAAGATTGTGCTTCCTTAATACAGATGGTCAAAAGAACCCCTCGCTTTTTAATACAAGTGCTCAAAAGAACCCCATGCTTTTTAATACAAGTGGTCAAAAGAACCCCACGCTTAAAGAATCGCCATCTTTATTCTCCAAAATGCATGTATCTTATAGCATTGGTCACGCGTGTGAAAATACCATCTGTCTATAGTGACTCGTGTCCCATGAGGTGGTCACAGAAGACAGGTTTTGCTCTTGGATGGAATAACATATAACCTTCTCCTGAAGAATGTGTGCATAATTAGTATGTAGTATGTATAGCCTCATTTAGTTATCAGGGTGCTGTTAGTAACCATAGATATCGTATATACTGGCTAGATCGCTGATGACCATCTCAAAAGCGGCATTTCAGAGGTCAGTATTTTCTCACCCGATGTATAGTCTCCAAAATATTATGTTTTTGTTACTAAATCCTATTACGTAGTCGAATAATATGTCAGATTAATATAACCAATACAATTTTATTTCTGATAAAAATATGTAAATTTGCGTCTTCAATTTCTCTTCAAACTAACAAAAGATAATTTAGTAATTTTTTAGCGCCATATATGCAGAGTCACTGAATACCCAGTCATTGCGCTTTACTGAACTCACATCATTGGTGGTTGCGACAACTAGCTCCATAGTGAGGGTATGCGCATGAGCAGTCTAGCCAGTATATATGATATCTATGTTAGTAACCTTTTCACCCATATCTTAACACTACAAAACAGGAAAACGTCTGAATATTTTGAGGTTAATTTAACTGGAAGCCGTTGCTTTGGCAGCAACGGTTTCCAGTGAAGTTAATTTCAAAATATTTAACGGAGTCAATTTGATATCGCAGAGAATGTATATGGTTTCTTGGATTTGTCGGTGAATGGATTAAGTATGAATCTTCTTGTGTATACTCTGTCTTACCTGGCTATAATCATCTTGTGTATACTCTGTCTTACCTGGCTATAATCATCTTGTGTATCATCCCTTACTTCTCAATATAAGCAGAATATATAACACTAGTTATACCTGCTTTAACCCTCGAACTTGTTATAAAAAACCTCAATTTTCTCATAGAAAATGTTCATTTGCAGATCAAGAGAAGAGTATTTTTGAACATTTTTCCACGGGAATGACTGGCTCAATTATCGAGCCAGTCATTCCCGTGGTAAATTTTCAAAAATGCCCTTCTCTTGGTCGGCTAATGGACATGCAGAAGTTGTTTTTGGCTGATTTGAGTGTTAAAGAGTTAAAGGGTCACATTCACACCAAATGCCTGCCAATATAATTGATAATTGTTAAAATGGTATGCATTTAAAGGCTTAAAGGTGCATATTCACAGCAGAATGGTTGAAAATTAAACATTTTAAATTGTATACTTTTAGAGGCTTACATTATACGCACATAAGTTTAATGAAACAAAATAAATCCTAGCATATGATGATATCATTACGTATAAATTAGAATAATTCTTTTCTAAGTTGTCAAATTGAATTAGAGGCAAGAGTCCCTGAATGAAATTCACAACTAAAAGTACGAAATTTATTTATACCTCATATGTCAAGATTTATTTCATTTCATTCCGCAGAGGGACACAATTTACGCCTCTAACAATTTTATTTTCAAACATTTTGGTGTGAATATGTAGCTTTAAATTGTGTACCTTCAATGTAGTGAAGCAAAATAAATCTTATCATATGATGATTTCATTCCTTATAAATTAATAAAAATCTTTCTTTTCTGAAATTGAATAAGGGATATGTGCCACTAATTCAATTTCATAACTAAAAAAAATATTAATTTACACAGAATGAAATCACCATATGTTAAGATTTATTTCGTTTCATTACATTTTGGTGTACACAAATTAAGCTGCTAAAAGTACAATTTAAGACATTTTATTTTGACACATTCTGGTGTGAATGTGTGCATTTAATAAACGCTCCTATAATAGATTGTGACTAGCAGTAACTTGATTAAGCCATTAACACTCATATCAGCCAAAACAGCTTCTGCAGTCATCTTGAGAAATGTCCATTTGCTGACCAAGAGAAGACTATTTTTTTTAAATTTATCGATGGAATTCCAGTGGTAAATTTTCAAAAATATTTTTCTCTTTGTCTGCAAATGGACATTTTATATGAGACAATTTAAATTTTCTCTGAACAAATTTGAGGGTTAAATGTTTAAGTACGGTCTCTGACATTATCCTCACACATTATCCTCACACATTATCCTCACACATTACCCTCACACATTATCCTCACACTATCTATAGTATCTAACCAAGATCATCATCGATCCTCTAACAGCTCAACAACGCACATGAAATATGCTGATTATCTTTTTAATGATTTGGGTGAAAGTAGTTGCTGTGTGATGTAGCAGCAAATTTCACTCACTGATTTCAAAATATTCAGCAAGCTTGGTATTTAGCAGTCTTAAAAAATACATAATGATATTGGTTGAAGACGATATTATGCAGCCGCCAGTAGTTGCGAGTTATGCAATGCCTATAGTAAAATCCTCCTTCACTGCTAAACATCGACGGCATAAAAGTGGTGACAAAAATATGGATGGTCTCGTAAAATCTGTCACTTAGCACAGATAGTAGTGCCGCAAGATGCTGCTTGTTTAAGGGTTATTGGACCACCATGCTGGTGCCTTCAAAATGCAGATGTCCACTTATTTAGTTTTAATAGTCCAAGAATGTGATATAACATGTGCCATATACCACGTTATGTCTCTATAATAGTTAATATAGTAGTGATAATTAATTTCTTATTTAATACCTATTATATGTACCTATTTATTTATTAGATTACCTTAGACATCTAAACACTTATTTTATTGACATTAATTATATGTATTGCTATTTCTTATGCGAATTCTGAAACCATTTCTCCATGATAAATTGCCTTTGTAATCGCTAATTTAAGTTTCTTACATTTATAAGATCCAAATGCTATATCAATGATTGAAGTAAAACTAATTAAAAATGATTAATGCTTAAAATAAGAGGATCCTTAACCAGCGATGTATGATAGTGATTGTGGCAGCTGACATTTAGTAACCCTTTAACACTCATATCAGCCAAAGACGGCCTCTGCACTGGTCTTCAGGAATGTCCATTTGCAGACCATAAGACTATTTTTTAAAACTTATCACCATCACCGCAATGACTGGCTCGATAACCGCCCCAGCCATTCCAGTGATAAAATTAAAAAAATATTCTCTTGGTCTGCAAATGGACATTTTCTATGAGAAAATTTAAATTTCCGTGAATAAATTTACGGTCTATTAACCATTGCAGAAAAACTGTTGAATATTGTGAAACTAATTTGACTGAGAGCTCTTGCTTGAGTTTCAAAGTATTCAACAGAATATTCTTTATGTCATAAAGAATTTGTCACATGAGAAGATGCTAGAAAATAATCAATGTAAATTGCTTACTTTTAGAGGCTTAAATTGCTTACTTCAATGTAATGAAATGAAATAAATATTAATATATGATGATTTCTTTACATATAAAATAATACAATGTTTTTAGTTGGGGATTTGAATTAGGGATATGAGTCACTAATTCAAGATCGCAACTAAAAAAATTTAAATAATTTGTACGTAATGAAAGCATCATGATTTATAATAATAATAATAATCTTTATTTTATGAAGGTAATCCAATCAGTGATACAATATCTCTGGTCTTCCCAAGGGCCTTCATTCTAATCTATTATATTAGGTTATTGTAGTTTATTGTGCTTCATTACATTATGGTTCACAACTTTAGCCTCTACAAGTATACAATTTTAAATATATATATTTCTAAGCATTCTGGTGTGAATGCGCACCTTTAAGTATGGTAAGCTTGACAAACTGGACATTCATGCATCTACTTTGTTAATAAGAGTTGACGTTAAAACTGACCAGCCCTCATATGGCACTTATTTTTATCATTGACAATTAGTTGTTTACAGTGTTTGTGTACATGTTGATTCTGGTTTGCATGTGTGTGTGTGTGTGTGTGTGTGTGTGTGTGTGTGCGCGTGTGTGCGTGTGCGTGTGCATGTGTGTCTGTGTATGTGTGTGGTGTGTGTCTATCTGACATGGCTTACTCTACTGTAAGCTTACTTTCAATCATGTGGCATTAATTACATTCTGTTTAATATTAATTGTATCATCAGTCATAGAACAATATACTTGCATGCACAACAATGCATAACCACTCTCTACCGGGTGGGCAAGGATGAATGCGTCCCGGTGATGTATAGATGTGTATGTCGGCCCTTGAACTTACGGCTCAAATCCTGATGTAACATCTGAGGAGCAACTTCTTGTCAATATTGTCTATGGAATATCCAAAACTTGTTACAGACACCCAAGTCTTGAAAAAAAAAAAAAATTAAGATTTTAATAATTATTAATAAAATTCCATTAACCCAGTAATGGTCAAGCCATTTGCAGACTATGAGAAAGCTCTGAAATTGTACACCTGCAAAAGCAGTCTTCTCTTGGCCTGCAAATGGACATTCACTAAGCAAAAATGTCAATTGGTCATTAAAGTTTTAATTATGCTTAAGAGGATACATTTTACATGACCTTTGTCTTGAACTGCTGCTGGTTTTCACACGATAACCTGATCTAAAGCGGAAGAAAGATGATGTACAGACGTTCTGGAAAAGCTATTCTACTGTGGAAATTGATTAATTATTGAATTGAAAATGGGCGAGTTATTTGACAAAAAGACAAAATAGTTGTATCTAATATGGTAAACACAGGTGCGTGTCACTCGAGGCCGGCAATACACTGCCATTTCATAGACTTACGACGACGACGCACTACCTATTGTCTATGCCATATATATATATATATAGTCTGTTATTTCACACGTATGTATCATGAATATTAGTGCTTCTTTAGATTACAGCTTACAGTGCTCTGTTATTATGACAGCTTACAGTGCTCTGTTGTTGTGACAGCTTACAGTGCTCTGTTGTTGTGACAGCTTACAGTGCTCTGTTGTTGTGACAGTCCACTTTGCCTACACACAGATCCATGCGAGTCTAGAGATTGTTTAACGCTTTAACACTCATATCAGCCAAAAATGGCTTGTAACAGTGCTCTTCAGAAATGTCCATTTGCAGACCAAGAGAAGACTATTTTTGGAAAATTTACCTCTGGAATGACTGGCGCGATAACTGAGCCAGTCGTTCCAGTGGTAAATTTTCAAAAATAGTCTTCTCTTGGTCTGCAAATGGACATTTTCTGTGAGTGTTGTCCCCGGGGACCGGAAAACATTGACGTCATCATGTGATGTTTGCAGACTGACTGCTCTGTAGAGCATCCATATCACATGAGATCACTTGATTTTAGTAAGATGTTATTTGGAACGGCCTTTCGTGATTCTCATAAGTTTGGGATTCTATTTATCACAAAAGCTATCATTTCAAATTTTCACGATACGTCTTGCTACTTTCTACAGCAGCTGTATCATACTATTCAATTATGTTCACAATATTCAACAGAACATTTCCACGTTTCTGTACTGGAAACATGTTGTATTGGAAACATGTTAACTTAGGAGCTGTACTGTAGTTCAATGTATTGCGGCTTAGCATGTCATACTTAAAATGTCACTTGATGATGTAACAGATTTCCAAGCCTATCACACATGATTCAACAGTCCTCAGAGCATATTTTCTTGCTGTTTGCTTTCCTTCTGAGATAAGATTGTGTATTTTCATTGGTCAGCTATGTTTCGTGAGAATAGTTGTCACCATAGACCTTAAGCTCTTGACCGCTCATCCCCATATTCACTATGGGATGATCTATCCCGACTGTCGATGGTGTATGGTCAATAAAACGCAAGCGCGCATGACCGAGTATCTAGACTACTTCGAATCGGTAACCAGTATACACATGATCAAATGTTGAACTGTCATAAAAATCGTCAATAAAATGTCACTTCTACTTTTGAAAGTAATCATACCACAGTACTTCAACGTGGAAGTAGAAGTTTTTGCGAAAATTACCTGCTTTTGTAAATACAATCACCTTGAATATCCCATTTGCTAACATTAGTAAAAGTAAAATTGGGTTCTGTGTTTCAATTTGAGTTTTTTATTCAAATGACTAACACAATTATTAAGAATAAAATTGATTTTTGGGGAATTCTAATATTCTCTTACAAGTTCGGCCAAGAAAATACTACATGAAATCAGTCGCGTGACATGCACACTCGATTGAAGTTATTGAGCTATGAAAATACACCTTTCAAGTCACCATGATCAATCTATAGTATGCATGTCTGTGGTTGTCGGCAAAGTATGAGACATCTGATCTCAGAAGAGAATTGAAGAGGAATTGATTGTATCCAATATGTGGTAAGCCTCTTCGTCTATGCACAAATGAATGGGCACCGACGTCTGCTCCATGAAGATTTCTGATGTAGTGTATGGATCATGAGTGTTTATGGATGTTGTTAATTATGTGTTATTTGTTTGTTTTATGCATGTATCTGTTGATACTGATATCTGTAGACTAGGCTGCAATTCATTAATGACTTGCTTTATATATTACATGATAATATCAATTTATGTATTACTTACTTTATATATTACCTGCAAAATAACAATTTATCAGATGTAGGTATCAGTTTTCCGATGAAGATGGCGGCTGCGTCAACGTTAAGGTTTGCATTTAACAAAGATATACAATTCATACAACTTGTCGGACTATATCGTGTCATTCATGCCGTAATTGATGTCAGCCTACTTATGGCGTAGTTGATTATGACATCATGATTTACTGAGAAATTGGATTCCTTCATTACTTTGACCTTTGATTTCATTGTCATTATAGACATCAAACTCAATCATATGACGTCAAACAAGTATTTCACATGTAGGCCGTTTGACCATCCACTCACAAGGGGGATAATGTGTTATATCAGTTTCCATGTGAAATTGGGTGGGGCAAATGATTGCACATCAAGGCACCGTCTTTCAACTACCTGCCTCAAGACAGACAGTACACATTAAATTGCCTGTGATAATGAAATATAAATACCCTGTAATCTGACACACTACCTGTGTGCTATGTGTTGACAGCGTACATTGTAGACTGACCACTCTCGCTATCTGTCTTGTGTTTACAGAATGACCCATAAGATGACCAGTATAGCCATGGTCTGTTTGTTCTGTGTTAAACCCTTAACCCTTATCAGCCAAAAACGGCTTCTGCAGTGGTCTTGAGAAATGTCCATTTGCCGACCAAGAGGACTATTTTTGAAAATTTACTACTGGAATGAATGGCTCGGTTATCGAGCCAGTCATTCGAAGGGTAAACTTTCAAAAACAGTCTTTCTCTTGAACATATTCTATGAGAAAATTGAGATTTTCTTGAACAAATTTGAGTGTTAACGGGTTAACAACCCCTCTCAGTTATTGATTATTATGCTTCTAGTATTATCTACTTTGTTATGGAATGTGCAGTGTGGAAACATATATTGTGAGGTTTTCTTTGCAAGCTGATATCCAGAGTTGGTACTGTCCAGTTGATTTTTATTAAAGTATTACTGTTGAAACCTCTGTTGATATGTGTTCTGAAACCTCTGTTGAGTTGTGTTCAAACATGAGTCCATGTTAGTCTATGGTGGACTGGTGAATTATTTAACCCTTTAGAAGAATATACGTGTGACATGTCATCGCAAGCTTGAGTGATTTCTGCATAAACCCGATTGAGTAAGGGATCTGATCCGTCACTCAAGAAGATGATGTCACAATACATAGCTATTGATAGGTCTGTCAAGTGTACGAATTCAGTATCTACTATTTAATAAACAGTCTTGAATATTTTGAAACTAATTTGACTGCCCAGGTTATGTTGCTGCCATGGCAGCTATGACAGCAACATCATTCAGTCAAATTAGTTTCAAAACAACTATAGTTAGGGCCCCGCACCAGAAGCCCTATGATAATCACCGCGTCTGTCTGTCCTTAATATCTTGTAAACAGCATATCATACAGAACAACGAGATATTTTAATGAAACTTGGTGTATGCCTCAGTTATGAAATGCAGATGTGTCTTTTGAAGAATTCACATTTATAATTTTTCTTAGCAACTGTGCCACTGTGCAGTGAGCTACAATATTTTGGGTGAAAATGGGCTTTTTAATGCAAAAAAAGATTTTGGTAAATTTCCTCGTACACACTATATACAGAATCGCTTAAGATAATTCAATGAACCTTGGCAGGTGGCTTCTTTATGATGGGTAGATGTGCCTTTGAAGGACACCTTCATAAAATGGGTTTTTAAAAAGAAATATATAAAGGCTTTGAATAAAATTGCTACCTACTACATATAGAAAGGTATTTTCAGTGATTACGAGGGGGGGGGGGGCCTCTGAGTCTAACGTTTTCTAGTTACGTTGAAAATGATTCTTGATGCCAACAAGCGGAAAAGTGGCCGAAGCTTATCTAGAAATGCACGGAGCTTAGCTAGAAATGGATGGAGCTTAGCTAGAAATGCACGGAGCTTAGCTAGAAATGGATGGAGCATAGTTAGAAATGCATGGAGCGTAGCTAGAAATGGATGGAGCATGGCTAGAAATGCACGGAGCTTAGCTAGAAATTGATGGAGCTTAGCTAGAAATGCATAGAGCTTGGATAGAAATGGATTGAGCTTAGCTAGAAATGCACTGAGCTTAGCTAGAAATGGATGTAGCTTATTAGCTCAACTTGCCAGAATGGCCAAGTGAGCTTATGCCATGGCGACCATCCGTCGTCAGTCCGTCAACTTTTTCCTTTAAACGACTTCTTCTCAAGAACCACTAGGCCGATATAAGTTATCTTTGGCAGGAAGTATCCTTAGGGCATAGGGATCCAAGTTTGTTCAAACGAAGCCGATCGGCTAATTTGGATTTCGGCCGATTTTAGGAAATGTCTTTAAAAATCTTCTCCGAAACCGCTTGGTGGATCGAAGCAAATCCCATGAAATATGATCTAGGGCAAGAGCTGAACCAAGTTTGTTCAAGGGAACTTGATTGGCCAAATGGTTCAGCGGCCATTTTGGTTGACATAGTTTTAGCGAAAATGACTTCTCCAGAAGCTCTGAAGGGTTAAGGCTGAAATTTGGCAGATATGATTAGGGACTAAAGGCCATTAAAGTTTGTTCAAGGGAAGTTAATCCGTCAAAAAACATGACGCAGTCGGCCAATCAAAATATAGCATGTTTGGCGGCCATATTGGATTTTTTTATTTGATGGATTTTGAGGCTGAAATTGGTTTTATATAGGTTTTTTGGGTATTCTGATCACAAATTTGCAATTTTCAAAGCTGTCGGATAAACGGTTTGGTGGCCATCTTGGATCATTTTCCCGCCAAAAGCTCCCATACTAAAGCAATGGGAAATTTAAAATGTCTACTTTTCGAGAACTTATGGGATGATTTCAATTATATTTGGCAGGAAGCATCCTTAGGTTGTAGAGATTCAAATTTGTTCAAACGAAGCCGATCGGCCAATTTGGCCGGTGGCCATCTTGATTTTTGGCTGATTTTTTTAAACGTCTAAAAATCTCCGAAACCACTTGGTGGATTGAAAGAAACCCCATGAAATATGATCTAGGGCAAGATATATATTGTGTACTCCGATACCTATACTGTTAAAATATTTTGAAATGTATTTGATTCATTGAAAGTTGTTGCTGCCCGAGTCAGCTATGACTAAGTCAGATTATTTTTTAAATAAACTGCAGCATCGCGAACTTGGCCATTCAGCAAGATGTACACGTGTTAAAAGGATGGTTTGGAATATACTCAGTTGAACCTGCTATAAAGACCATCTGTATTAACCCTTCTTAAATTAGTTTAATGGAAAGCCAATGTTGCCTAAGGCACAACGGCTTCGCGTCAAATTAATTTCAAAATATTCAACAAAATAAGTTTTATATCATAAAGAATATACTTTTTCCGGGATTTATGGGTGAAAGGGTTAAGAGACCACCTGCCTTAAAGACTATTTTCTTCATTTGCTAAATGCAATTAAGCAATGTATTTGGAACTTTATTAGCCCTTTAATGGTCAAACCAGCGAAAACCTGCCTCTGCAGTGGCCTTGAGGAATGTCGATTTGCAGGCCAGCATGAGTATTTTTGAAAATTTACCATTGGAATGACTGGCTCGATAATCGAGCCAGTCATTCCAGTGATACATTTTCAAAATGCTCCATATCTTGGCCTGCAAATAGACATAACCTGAAATTTTTGTTTTACTGAAAAATCATGACCATTAAAGGGTTAAGAAACCAGCTACCATAAGAGGCTGTCTTCTGATTCTCACTTGAGTGGTGTCTTAATACAAGTTTGACTGCATGTCATCAATTTCTGTTGTTAGTACTGATGTCTTCTATTTTTGCTTAAATATTGTTCAAAAGAACCTTTGCAAAATAACCATTTGACTGAAAGTCATTGGAAGTGGCACTGATTGATGTAAAACTCCATAAAGATTAGTTGAGTTGTAAATGTTCCAGGTGAGCGACACAGGCCCCTTGGGCCTCTTGTTTAGAAATGCATGTAGCTTAGCTAGAAATGCACATAGCTTAGCTAGAAATGGATGGAGCTTAGCTAGAAATGGATGGAGCTTGGCTAGAAATGCATGGAGCTTAGCTAGAAATGGATGGAGCCAAGCTAGAAATGGACGGATCCTAGCTAGAAATGGATGGAGCTTGGCTAGAAATGGACGGATCTTGGCTAGAAATGGACAGAGCGTGGCTAGAAATGGACGGGGCTTAGCTAGATATGGATGGAGCTTGGCTAGAAATCAGTGGAGCTAAGCTAGGAATGGATCCCTTTGTCGCTCTCCATACCTTTTCCACATATCAAATAGAAAATATTGTTGGAAAAGGAACCAAGAATTTTGCAGAATTAAATGTTTGTCACAGTGGCATTGACCTTATGACCTCTGTGTTATGATGCTGCTTCCCACATTATAGGTAATCATGTATTCAAGTTTACTTCCAATAGGATTAACAAATCCTTAATATAAATGATTTGCTGAATGGAAATACAGACATGACAGAGGTGAAATATCAAGACTATGATGACCTTGACCTTGGATCTAGTGATGTCACTGTCAGCATGCAGCATCCTTATTAGCTCCTGGCCCTAAAGGCCAAGTGAGCTTATGTCGTGGCGACCGTCCGTCATGTGTCCGTCCAACTTTTCCTTTAAACAACTCAAGAACAGCTGGGCCAATTTAAATTATATTTGGCAGGAAGCATCCTTAGGGCATAGGGATCCAGGTTTGTTCAAATGAAGCCGATCGGCCAATTAGGCCGGCGGCCATCTTGGATTTTGGTCGATTTTTAGAAACGTCAAAATCTTTTCCGAAACCGCTTAAGGGATTGAAGGAAACCTCATGAAATATGATCTAGGGCAAGAGCTCAACCAAATTTGTTCAAGTGAACTTAATTGGTCAAATAGTTTGGCGGCCATCTTGGTTGACCTAGTTTTAGCGAAAATAACTTCTCCAGAACCGCTGAAGGGATCATGCCGAAATTTGGCAGATATGATTAGGGACTAAGGGCCAGTAAAGTGTGTTCAAGAGAAGTTGATCCGTCAAAAAACATGGCCACCGTGGGCCAATCAAAATATAGCATGTTTGGCGGCCATATTGGATTTTTTTATTTGATGGATTTTGAGGCCGAAATTGGTTTTATATAGGTTTTTGGCTATTCTGATCTCAAATTTGCAATTTTCGAATCTGTCGGATAAACGGTTTGGCGGCCATCGTGGATCATTTTTTCGCTAAAAGCTCGCATACTAAAGCAATGGGAAATTTAAAATATCTTCTCGAGAACTACTGGGCCGATTTCAATTATATTTGGCATGAAGCATCCTTATGGCATAGAGATTCAAGTTTGTTCAAACGAACATGATCGGCCAATTTGGCCGGCGGCCATCTTGGATTTCGGCCGATTTTTAGAAATGTCTAAAAATCTTCTCCCAAACCATTTGAGGGATCAATTCACAACTCACGAAATATGATCTAGGGTAAGCGCTGAATCAAGTTTGTTCAAGGGAACTTAATTGACGAAATGGTTCAACGGCCATCTTGGATGACCTAGTTTTCACAAAAATGACTTCTTCCTAAGAACCGCTGAAGCGATCAGGCCGAAATTTGTGATATATAATTAGCAACTTACGGGCGATTAATGTTTGTTCAAGAGAAGTTGATTCACCAAAAAACATGGCCGCGGTGGACCAATCAAAATATAGTGTTTGGCAGCCATATTGGATTTTTTTATTTAATGGATTTTGAGGCCGAAATTTGTTTTATATAGGTTTTTGGGTATTATGATATCAAATTTGCAATTTTCAAAACTGTCGGATAAACGGTTTGGCAGCCATCTTGGATCATTTTCCCGCCAAAAGCTCCCATACTAAAGCAATGGGAAATTTAAAATGTCTTCTCGATTTGAATTATATTTGGCAGGAATCATCTTTATGGGTTTTAAGATTTCATTTTGTTCAAACGAAGCCGATCAGCCAATTTGGCCGGTGGCCATCTTGGATTTCGGCCGACTTAGAAATGTCTAAAAATCTCGTTCTCTGAAATGGCTTGGGGAATCGATTCAAAACTTATGAAACCTCATCTAGGCAAAGAGGTAAGCCAAGTTTGTTCAAGACAACTTGATTGACCGAATGGTTCGGCAGCCATCTTGGATGACCTAGTTTTCCCGAAAACGACTTCTCCAGAACCGCTGAATGGATCAGGACAAAATTTGGGAGATATGATTAGGGACTAAGGGCTATTACAGTTTCTTCAAGGGAAGTTGCTCCGTCAAAAAACATGGCCGCCATGGGCCAATCAAAATGTAGTGTGTTTGGCGGACATATTGGATTTTTTTATTTGATGGATTTTGAGGCCAATATTGGTTCTATATCTTTTTTGGGGTATTCTGAGCTCAAATTTGCAATTTTCGAAACTGTCGGATAAACGGTTTGGCGGCGATCTTGTATAATTTTCTCGTCAAGCTCCCATGCTAAAGCAATGGGAAATTTAAAATGTCTTTTCGAGGCCGATTTCAATTATACTTGGCAGGACGTATCCTTAGGGCATAAGGATCCAAGTTTGTTCAAATGAACCCGATCGGCCATTTTGGATTTCGGCCAATTTCAGGAAATGTCTTTAAAAATCTCTGAAACCACTTGGGGAATCTTCATCTAGGCCAAGAGTTAAGCCAATTTTGTTCAAGAGGACTTGATTGACCAAATGGTTTGGCGACCATCTTGGATGACCTGGTTTTCACGGAAATTACTCCTCCAGAACCGCTGAAGGCATCAGGCCGAAATTTGTCCAAGGGAAGTTGATCCATCAAAAAAACATGGGCGCCGTGGGCCAATCAAAATGTAGTGTGTTTGACGGCCATATTGCACTTGCAAAAATGTCCACAAACTCATTTAACAGACTGCTAAACCACCCACCAACAATTTTGATAAAAATTGATGGTGCTCCAGGTGAGCGACACAGGCCCCTTGGGCCTCTTGTTTTATAGGGGACCATGTGGCCAAGATCAGTTCTGGTAATATTAAGTAATTGTGAAATATAAATGTATATAATTTGCTAAACGGAAAAAGCAGAGGTAAAATAGTAAGGTCAGAATTTACCTTTAACGTGGTAAGCTCCATGTCACTATCATGTATACTCTTGGTATAAGCAACCATGTACCCAAGATTTACTAAGCCTAAAAACTTAACATTGAAAAATAAGTTTTGTAGAATGACCTTGACCTTTGATGCCGCTTCCTAACATAGGTAACAATGTATCCAAGTTTAGTTCCAATAGGATAAATCAATCCTGAAAGATAAGCAGAGAAGCTTTGCTAAACGCAAAAACTTAACATTGAAAAAAACAGAGTTTTGTATCAAGGTCACAGTGACCGTTACATTTGACCTCGGTATCATCATGCTGCTACCTAACAGTATAAGCAACGACCTAGACAAGTTTAGTTGTAATAGGATTAACTGATCCTGAAATATAAGCTGAGAAGTTTTGCTAAACGCAAAAACTTAACATTGTTGACGCCGTCAGACGGAAAAGTGACGTCTCGCTTTCCGCTTCACAGGTGAGACAAAAATGGATGAATCAAAGAACAAGAGGACCAAGAGCCTTAATGCTCACCTGGACCATTAGCATTTGAACCATTAGCATTTGAAAAAGAAATTAATGATCAACGAGGACCACTAACAGATTGAAGCTTAGGTTCCCCCCAGCCAATAAAAAAATCCAATATGGCCTTCAAGCCCAAAATTTTGATTGGTCCCTGACAACAGCAAGATTCATTCAACTATGCAAAAGGGGATTTATATCTTTATTTTGGGGCACTCAGCTTTTTTTTTTGGACAAAATATCTAAGTTATGGGCAGTATTTAATTCCGAATCTCTGTTATGTGAAGATTCATCTTAAATGACCCCAAAATTCAGCTATTAATCTACAAGGCAGGCTTAGTTTCTAGATGTAATAGCTCTTTTTATACTGGTGCAGAACCATCTCACTGCACAAATCCATGACTCCTGGTGGACAAGCAACACTGCCAGTTTAATATGTCTAGCGGCTCAGCGTTCGGCTCGCCTGAGGCTGTGGCAGAACCATCTCACTGCCCAGTTACATGATGGAACCGATTCAGCTTTCAATTCATCATAAATGCAGAACCATCTCACTGTTAGTTTGGTGCGATGCAACTATCTGTAGATGACATTAACAGTAACAGCTGGTTTATTGAATGCCGTAGTATTCTGCACAAATTTATACAATCTCCCAAGCATATATTAACTTCTACGAAACACTCCCCTGAAAGAGGAATGGAAGACTACTGTGCGTAACCAAATTAACACCACAGTCTGGATGCAATGGAGAGATGAGCACTCAAATAAAACCACACTGAATATTCCAAATATTGGTTCCGTACACCATTGCTGGAGCTTGGTTGACAATAATGTTGGAGATGCCAGACATGCCGCTGTGAAAGCTAAACTACTTACAGGGACGTATATACTCCAGTCAAACCAAGCACGCTTCAATCAATACAGTGTCCCCGATACCACCCAGGTCTTTGTCTTGAGGCTCCTGAAGACAGGATTCATTTTCTTGTGACCTACAGGGCAACTGACATCTGTAGGAAGCCATACATAGCTAATATCCTGAGAATACTGAAGAAATAAAGCAACCAGGACCAAGTTGACAACTTCATGAGTGATCCTAAAATGGTAGCCTAACTAATCCTGGACCATGAAAAATCGCGACAATTGCCAGATATAGTTATCACCTCAAAACTGTTAGAATCACCCATTTCCTCTGCTATGCTATACAAAAATGAAATTAACCTGCTGTACATACTGCACAGACTGGTAAATGTATTCGCAAATAACAACTGTTTGTAGAGAACTAACACTAGGCGCCAAGAACCGTTTTATATATCGTGTCTCCGCATATTCGGTTACTAATATTGTGATGACTCCGGACACCTACCCTGGATTCCTGGGGGTGAGCACATCGACGCTGGATTTCCTATAAGATAGCCGCCGAACAAAGTGACCAATTAAAATTCTGTACATACAATCTCTGAAGCACACCGCTCTAGGTACTTTCCAGCCAAGTTTGTTTGAAATCATTCAAGCGGTTAATGAGGAGTAGCATTTTAACCGATTTCCTGAAGTTTTCAGAAAATCCAAGTTGGCCGCCAGAAATATTGACCAATTAGAATTCTCGTTAGATGTGTTGACGCCTCCTAGCATAGAATTAGTCCACCCAAGCTTCATTGAAGTCGGGCCATTTATATTGGAGTAGTAGAGTTTTAAATGATTTCCGGAACATTTTCAGAAAATCCAAAATGGCTGCCTAAAAAATTGACCAATCAAAATTCTGAATAGATTTTCTGGCGTGGACCAGCATAGGGCCCTTCCTTCCTAATTTGGTTGAAATCCAGCAAGCAGATGAGATGGCGTTTGACAATTTCTGGTAAATCTTTCTACCAAAAAATTGTCCAATCAGAATTCTGAATAGAAATTCTAGAGCCTAGCACAATAGAATCCATACATACAAATTTGGTTGAAATCCTTCAAAGCGGTTGGAGATGCATTTTGATAGATTATATGAAAAATTTACCGGAACTAAGATTTTCAGCCAAAAAAGTGATCAATCAAAATTCTGAATAGAAATTCTGGAGCCTACCACAATAGAATTATTACAGCCAAATTTGGTTTTAATCGGTCAAAGTATAGAGGAGATGTGCTTTGATGGATGGAGGGATGACGGATGGATGCCATGGCATAAGCTCACTTGGCCCATCAGGCCAGGTGAGCTAAAGATCAGACAATATAGTACACACATCTGCAAGTGCACACGTACACACAAACGCGCACACCACATAGGTGGGAGTAAGAAAGCAGCAAGTAGTTGTTAATCATTTATGGTAAAAGCACTGATATTAACAATAATCTGAATCACAATATCTGTACAGTCAAACTGCTGGACAAAAAGCCACATGTCTTCTAATCAAATAGAAGCATGATCCAATAGATAATTCCTACTTAAAGTTCTCATCTATTGATAAAAGATACATATCTTAGCTAAATTTAGGACTATTTGTTACTTTATGGACACTACCTAACTACAGCTGTAGCCGGCATTTTCGAGTTTATGCTCACTCCAGACTGTAACAGCCCAGATCGCACCATACTTTACCAATGGTATATCTGACAATGCTATTTGATTATAAATTAAATCACCATATGCCCCGTGACAAATTTCTTGCGATATTAATTCATCAGGCGGGTGGGCAAGCTACCCATCATCTTAAAATAAATTCAATGCATATAATGGTACCATATTTCACCACACAAATACGCCTGCATAACGCAGACAGCTAGCAGCAAAAGGGAGAGCACTCTTCCATGAAAAATTGTGTTATTGTCATTGGTAATGTATGTGGCGGCCTAGGTCGCTAGTCTGGAGTGAGCAGGCTGGCCTGGGCTGTTAGTCTGTAGTGAGCAGGCTGGCCTGGGCCGTTAGTCTGTAGTGAGCAGGCTGGCCTGGGTCGTTAGTCTGGAATGAGCAGGCTGGCTTGGGCTGTTAGTCTGGAATGAGCAGGCTGGCCTGGGCTGTTAGTCTGGAATGAGCAGGCTGGCCTGTGCTGTTAGTCTGGAGTGAGCAGGCTGGCCTGGGATGTTAGTCTGGAGTAAGCAGGTTCGCCCTGGGCCATTACAGTCAGCAAAGGGTTACGACACACGGTTATATAACCATTTTATATAACACTAATCCTTCGAGAAAATTAAAATTTTCTCAAAATGTCGATTTGCAGACCAAGAGATTATTTTTCAAAATTGTATCACTGGAATGATTGGTTCGGCTATCGAGTTAGTCATTCGTATTGTAAGACCAGTGCACAAGCTGCCATTGGATGGCTTGACCATTAAAGAACCGCAATGACCTGTGCTGAAAGTATAGACAGGTGTGACTATCTACCTGTAACCGACAGTTTTGCTGAGACGAACAAGCAACTTCACCATACCTTCACACTCTAGGTCAAGCTCGATTCACTAAAAATAGTCTGTTTGTTTACCGATCACACACATTGGCTATGTGAATCGAATGACGGATGTTTAACTATAGTTGTACCCTATTCACCTTTGCAGTTTATCCAGCGATAATCTGACGTCGTATGACATAATTAACTAAGTGACGTCTATGATGACGTCATAATCATTACGTCACGAATGATTTGATATAGTCTGTCTTTAACACTTAATAGTCTGACACGTACAAATTTTATATCTGCTATTTAATAAACATGCTGTTGAATATTTTGAAACTAATTTGACTGCAACAGTGCACAGTCAAATTAGTTTCAAAATATTTAACAGCTTACTTGTAGTTTTCTGGAAATTGAGTTCAGAGATCGATCAATCCCAACACGGATGAGGTGTGGGTGGAGCTTATACATATATATAGATGGGCGGGGCCCAGATAAAACTGGAAAGGTTCATTCCATATTGCTCTACCATTGCAGGATATTTGGAGCTGGGTACCAGTCTCAGTTAACCCCCATCTTTAGTAACAAAATCAGCTTTTTCGATGGGCTACATTTTGGTATGCTAAACAGTGTCCATATATTTGCCATCTAGGAGATAAAGTTGGAAGGGAATATGTCTTGAAAACATTGGCATACAGCAGGGAAGCATAATTTAATCAAACCTAAATTGGTTAGTAAAATATTTAAATGTTTATTTGAGTTTAACCATGGTAATTGAGTGCTATCCACCATTTTGAATTTTTACGCAAATTTCAAATTAACCATTTGCGACCGAGCTCAGGACGCTGGTCAATGATAGTTAACTAGCTAGTTAAACATTTCAAGTTCAATTGTGGTTTACACAACTATAGTTAATTAGGGTTAATGAATCAAACTTGACCTTAGATAGCATTTTTCCAATTAATAAGTCTGCACATTAACACAGTATGATAGTGTATACATCAGCGACGTAGAAATCTGCATAGGCAATCTGCTAACTATCGTCAGTGTCACGTTTTACTCTGAATTGTTGTCCCCACAATTCTTTCGGTGCCACGAGTGGTCCTCCCTGTGGCGGCTTCTCTAGACCTATAACGAGACGTTCAACACGACTCGCTGCTTGATTACGCTCTTTATACTTCCTGTTCTTATAATGATAATACGACTCCAGTTTAAAGTAGAATGGGTCACGTTTTGGTTTGATGTGTGGAACCTTTCCGTCGTAATACAGGCGCTCAAAGTTCAGATCTTCCTCAAGCTTTATTGTCTTGCGCTCCTTGTCTTGAGTTGGTTTTGCAATAACGATGGGTAGATCATCATGCTGTTTTCTTCTTTCAACCACATACAGTCCGGTTCTATCTGCCAGCTGCTGATGAGTTTCCTGTAAAAATGATATATAGTGAATTAGACTCGGTTCATACGATCCTAACCCGTATATCTGTCACACACAATGGAAGGATATGATCTGTCACTCAAGTATCCATTGTCATTATCAATCATGTCAATAGTTAGCTGACGCCACAATCATAATGACGTAGAGATCTGTATCGAAAGTCAAATGTCTCACAATTGTATGCCTGTGATTAATTTATTAAACATTATGTTGAACATTTTAAAACTAATTTGACTGAGAGCTGTTGCCGTCATAGCCAGCAACAGTCCACAGTTAAATACGTTTCAAAATATTTAACAGCTTACCTGTATAGTTACATTGAAATTTAGATTCTGGGAAAAAAGTTTCAGATTGATTCCAACATGGGTAAAGTGGGCGGAGCTTAGCTAGAAGTACTATATGCAGCATATACAACTGTAACCTGTTTGGCTGCATACTGCTTTTCTTAGATGTAATGGACATTTCCAAGTTTATCCATCCATCATATGACGTCAAAATCAACTACGTAACATGCAGGATGATGTCATATTCATGATGTCATAAGTGATTCCATATAGTCCATCTTTGATGCTTAATAGTAGTCTGACACGTTGTATGAATTGTATGGCTTTACCATTTAATAAACATTTGGAATATTTTGAAACTAATTTGACTGGACAGGCAGCAACACCACCCAGTCAAATTAGTCAAAATATTTAACAGCTAATGTGTATAGTTTTCTGGAAATTGATAGGCAGGGCATTCAGGAATCGATCGATCCCAACATGATCGAGGTGTGGCTGGAGTTTAGCTAGAGATGGGCGGGGCATAGCTAAAACTGGAAAGGTCCATTGTCTAGGAAGGTTATGTATGGGTAAACTTGTTTGAGCTCTAATCCTACAAACAGGGGATCAGTCACATCTTGAGAGATGTAATTACAATTACAGTACAACATAACAAGTACAATTGCATTGGTTCAATTCACCTTTCCAGAGTACCCCCCTCCCCCCATCATATGATGTCATAATGAACTGCATGATGTGTACAATGACATCTTAATGAATGACGTCATGAATGATGTCGATAAGTACGTCACGAACGCATATTTGATGACGGCCTATGGGCTGTTGTACAAATTGTTTGCTTTTACTATTTAATAAATATTCTGTTGAATATTTTGAAACTAATTTGACTGGGTGCTGTTGCTGCCTATGGCAGCAACAGCACCCAGTCTAATTAGTTACAAAATATTCAACAGCTTCCCTGTATAGTTTTCAGGAAATTGATAGCTAGGGCATTCGGGGATCGATCAATCCAAACACGGCGAGGTGTGGGTGGAGCTTAGCTAGTGATGGGCGGGGCATGGCTAAAAATGGAAAGGTCCATTACAATTGCAGGGTTCATACACATTGGGTAAAACACAATACAGACCATGACATGACTTTCCGAGAAAAATACCAGTACATTCCCAGGCTTTTCACAAATATATTGGCACATTAAGTTGGTATATCAATCCACATTTTAGATTAATCATCATCTAGTCAGAGCGAAAGAGGGTGATTAGACAGTTAAGCATGATAAAAAAACAACTAGATATCAAACTTGGAAAATGAAACACAAAGCATATATTACTAGTCTGAATACAACAGTAACATGTTTTCTGATGGGTCAAAATTTTGTTGAAATTTGTCAAACAGCTACTATGGAGGAGTAGCATTTTGATCATTTCCGGTAAATTTTGCATATAATCTCAGATTTTCACCCATAAAATTGATCAATCAATATTCTGAATTTAGAAATTCTAGAGTCTACCACAATAGAATCCATCTAGTCAAATTTGGTTAAAATATATCAAGCAGCTAAGGAGTAGCATTTTGACCATTTCCGGTAGATTTTTCATAAAATCTATGATATTCACCCAAAAAATCGATCAATCAAATTCTGACTAGAAATTTTAGACCTTACCACCATAGAGGAGTAGCATTTTGACAATTTCTGGTATATTTTTCTTAAAATCTAAGATTTTCAACCCCCAAAAATTGACCAATCAAAATTCTGTACCAGCATAGGAACCTCCCAGACAAATTTGCTTGAAATCAGTCAAAGCATTAAGGAGAGGCTATTTCAGGCCAGGTGAGCTAAAAATTATTCTACAAGATCCTTCTTCAATGGAGAGATCCATTTCCAGCTATGCCATGTCCTTTTACAGATATGATTCACCCACTTTATACGAGTATTGCAATCAATTTAAATACTTTGAACCATCAAAGCCCACAGAAAAGTAATCATAACGGTAAGCCATTGAATATTTTGAAAGCATATTGACTGGGAGCTGTTGCGCCCCATGGCAGCAATATCACCATTCAAGTTACTGTCAAAGTACAAAAGAAAGTTTTTAATTAAATTGTAAATTCACCAGATACATTAAATTTGTCCATCTTCATGACAGACTTTTCAAGTTTCACTACGTCAGTTTGATTGCGACGTCAGCTAGCTAGTGACATAATTCATTGCGGGCAAATACTTCAATGACAGATTGGATCACTCCATTCAAACAAATTAGTGAAGACTAGAGGATCAGACACATGGACAATGAATATTCTATCTAACCATATTTTGTTTTTACGGTAAGTTAAAAAATAAGAAATATGACTTACCTGCTCCCTTAGGCCTTTGAAGAACGCTTTCGTTAGATTCTGGATGTTCTTTGTTCTACCTTCTACTTTTGCATACATATTAGTGATACCTATGATGTCACACATTGTCTTCAGGGCACGATGACACTCCATGCCATAACCTGAAACATTACAATACAACTGAATCATTCATACATCAATCACTTAACTCTAACCCTCAAATTTATTCAATAAAAGTTCAATTTTATCATAGAAAATGTCCATTTGCAGACCAAGAGAAGACTATTTTTGAAAATTTACCACTGGAATGACTGGCTCGATAACAGAGCCAGTCATTCCAGTGGTAAATTTTCAGAAATAGTCTTCTTTTGGTCTGCAAATAGGCATTTCTAAAGATGCCGTTTTTGGCTGATATGAGTGTTAAAGGGTTAAGTTGCAAGTCATATTTACTGGCTATTATAGCAACAGATCTGGAGGGCTTCTTGCAGAATCATGGCAAGGAAAATGTTAAAGCGAATAGGTGAAAGCACTTCAAACAACACATGTTTACCAAACTCCCATTGCTGTTTCAAAAGTCAACTATCTGCTTGTTTAGGAGTACTGCACTGCTCGGTCTGGTGAACAGTGACTGAAAAATTTGAATCAGACCAAGTTAGAGTTCTTCAAGACTTAAGACAGGCTATCTTGGGCTACCCTGACTAATTTCTTAGTCTTAGTGAAATCTAGTAGCCCTAGCAATAAACTGGGGGTGGGGGTGCAGTCTTTTGGTCTTCCCCCAGTAATTCTGAAAATTAGATGCTCTGAGGAGCCTTCTTCAGCATTCAAGTGTAAAAATGCCTCATGGAGTATTTAAATTATGCCGATATTTAAGATAATATTAAAAAAAAATCTACATCACATTTTCAGTGTAACTTAGATATAGCGTGGATCTTTATAACCGCTAGTTTGAAATTAGATGAGCCGATAACAAAATGCTCTGCTGGGATGCTGCTTTGGAGGTGGCGATTCCCCTTCATTCAGAGATCGCAGATCTACTTCTTATTACAATATCCGCTTGTCATCATTATTTTGTCATCACTTTTGCTCGCACTCTGGAATATGTTTTCATCTTGTTTGAGAGTGAAATTGTAGAGCTCTTTACAGTACTCCGTCCATCTGTTAAGGACTGCATTATCTTCTGCGGGAAGAGCCACTCTTATCTTCAATGACTGTGGCCTTGAGTTGGTGTGTTTTTGCTAGTTCTTCAATTTATCAACCACTCTTTTGCTGCTACCCACACGCAAAAAGCCCTCTAAGACATCAACACGAACATCTCACTTGGAGGAAGGCCCATCTGCACCATTCGCTTTAATGATGACCCCGATCTCATAGCTTCCATAACATACCCGCAGACTGGAGGAAACATCAACTGCCCGTGGCATAGAAGTTAACTCAGAAAAAAGCAGTTCTAGTTAAGAGTTCCAATCAAAATGTTACAGGTAACATGAACCTGAACTGAGAGACCCTAGAAGTGAACTCATTCCTACATCTAATGGCTAAGTAGACACCACTTCTCCAAAGGAACATCAGCTTCTCTATCACAGAGATCTGGTCATCTCAATAAAAGTGAGACACTGACTGCAGAAATCCAGAAATTCTGTATACCATGTAAGAAGCCTACACTGATAGCATACTTCCATCAAATTAGGTTGAAATTCATGAAGCAGTTAATGAGTAGCATTTTGACAATTTCCAATAAATCTTTCATAAAATGTATAATTTTTCACCCCAAAAATTAACCAATGAGTATTCTGAATAGAAATTCTGGAGTCTACCATGATAGGGTCCTGCTAGCCAAATTTAGCTGAATTACCCCAAGCAACTAAGGACTAGCATTTTGACGATTGCGGTAAATTTTTCACAAGATTTTCACCCAATAAATTTACTAATCAGAATTGTCAATAGAAGATCTGGAGGGTACCAGTGTACAGGGTTTCTCATAAGGGTCCTTTTGAGGGTACAGACCCCCAAAATGTAACTGGGGACCCCCAAAATTGTGGTAGTGGGTCCCATGGGACGCCAAAAAATCTTGCATGATTGTTAAATAATAATTAGTTTTATAGGTTTTTGCACAAAATCTAGCATGGTAATCCCTTTATTCATAGATGTGGTACTCTCTAATTTTAGCATAGTTGAGAAAAACTGCATGAGAATCCCAAATTTCAGTTTGGGACCCCCAGATTTCAGGTTGGGACCCGTAGATTTCTAGATGCTGGGTCCCTCGAACCTCGAAAATCTAAATGCCATGAGAAACACTGCCAGTATAGGATCCTTCTAGCCACATTTGGTTAAAATCGGTCAAACCGCTCAAGAGGAGAAGCAACTTGACGTACGAATGGATGATGGACCTTTTGGGCCAGTTGAACTAACAAGAGGCCCAATGGGCCTGTATCGCTCACCTGGATCATTTGCATTTCAACTAATCTTACTTAAGTTTTACATCCATCGGTGTCACTTCGAATTACTTTCAGTCAAATGGTTTAGTTTTCGAGATATTGACAACAATCTCTGGACTGTTTTTTTGCATTAGTGATTTTGAACAATGTTTAAGTAAAAATAGATGATATCAGTCCTAACTACAGCTGGATTCCTAACTGTCTCACTGCTGCAAGCCAGTGCAGACAATAATTTCAATTTTCAAAAGCTCTTCACTTGTTGAATATTTTGAAAACAATTCGACTGAAAGTTGTTGGCGGCTTAGCCACCAACAATTTCAGTCCAATTGTTTTCAATCCATTTATCAGGTTCAGAGATATAACCTTTGGAATATGTCGTCTGCAAAAACTCAGTCAGACGGTTATTAGAGGTTTAAATACAATTGAAGAAAATGGTCTCTAAAGGCAGGTAGGTGGTCTTTATAGCAGGTTATTCCCCACCACCACACAATCCATTTAACACATGCACATCTGGCTGAATCACCAAGTTAGCAGCAGAGGTAGGGTGAGCTGGAGTCGATTTAAAAAATAATTTGACTGAAATCATTGCTGCCTTAGGCAGCAACAACTTTCACTGCTGCCTAATGCAGCAACAACAACTTTCAATCAAATACATTTCAAAATATTTTTTAAGAGCATAGATGTCAGAGCACATAATACATATCTTAAATATTTCTGCAGTATTGGAAAGGTTAATCCGTTAACTGGAATTTAATATCTAGTTTGGCAATAAAATCTGACATAGTGATAAATCAATGGACGGTGGAAACAAACCTATATTTGCCCTATGAAAGTGAGACTGCAAATATTTAAGGAGTGGTAACTCTGGCATTTGACGTCCTATCAGTTTCATTTTCACAACACAGATATTAGATGCCAACATTAACATTGTGACCAGGTTTGGTGTCAATCCGTCAAGAAATAACAAAATGAGCCGCCATTGTTGGTGAGACAGACAGACAGATGGATGGACGGACATACAGAAGACGGATGGGGTCATCGCTATACGACAGCTGACTGACAAGTAAGCGGAGTTAAGAAAACCAATTTGGGCTTCAATATCGATCAAATAAAAAAATAGAATATGGCAGCCAAGCACGATAAAATTTGATTGGTCCACGGCGGCCATGTTTTTTACCGATCAACTTCCCATGAAGAAACTTTAATGGCCCTTAGTCCATAATCATATCCCCAAAATTTCAGCCCGATCCGTTCAGCGGTTCTGCAGAATAAGTCGTTTTCACGAAAACTATGTCATCCAAGATGGCTGCCGAACCATTTGGCCAATCAAGTTCCTTCGAACAAACTTGGTTCAGCTCTTGCCCTATATGATATTTCGTGAGGTTTGAATTGATCCACCAAGCGGTTTCGGAGAAGATTTTTAGTCATTTCCTAAAATTGGCCAAAATCCAAGATGGCCACCGGCCAAATTGGCCGATCGGCTTTGTTTTAACAAACTTGGATCTCTATGCCCTAAGGATACTTCCTGCCAAATATAATTGAAATCGGCCCAGTGGTTCTTGAGAAGTCGTTTAAAGAAAAAAGTTGACGGGCGGATGGACAGACGCCGGACGGTCGCCATGGCATAAGCTCACTTGGCCATTCTGGCCAGGTGAGCTAATAAATTGATAAGAAGCAAATCTTATTACCGCATTTAACTGGAAATAAGGGTTGTGTAAGCTGTTGCTGTCAATTATATAACAGCAAACACTGTCTATGACAGCAATGGTCTTCAACAATGGTGTTTACAAACTGTACAGCAGCCTTTCTAACAATGGCTTTGTAACAATTAATCTTTAGACATTGGTGTGACAAGGGTTGAATAGTCAGGCAGAAAACTGTTGCTGCACTTGACAGTAACAGATATTGTCAGCAAAACTATTTTCAAAATGGTAGTCACCATGCTACATGCTATCCAACAAAACTTGTGAATAACGCAATACTGAACTAAATTTATTGCTAGAATTAATCGGCTTTAACCCTTTAACCCTCAAATTTATTCAAGACAATTTAAATTTTCTTAAAGAAAATGTCCACTTGCAGACCAAGAGAAGACTATTTTTGAAAATTTATCACTGGAATGCCTGGCTCGGTTATCGAGCCAGTCATTCCAGTGGTAAATTTAAAAAAAACGTCTTCTTTTAGTCGGCAAATGAACATTTCTCAAGATCACTACACAAGCCCTTTTTTGCTGATATGAGTACTAAAGGGTTAATGATGAATTAATTAAACAAAGCTTTTAGAATCATTATGTGAATATGGTACACTTCATCAGCTCACTACCTCACAGGGTATTAATTTCATTTCAATCTTGGGAATTAGAGTTGTGGTTTTAAATTACAAGATTAAATGTTTTCCTATGCTGGCTAAATATCTACGATATGTATTGTGTTAATGACATCTATAACTTTGAATATTTTGATATTTATTTGACAGTGAACAACTGCTGCTAAGTGAGTTTGGTCACTCTGTCAAATGATTACAAGGGTTTTAGAATGCAGTTAAACATGCTATAAAGACCACCTGTACTAAATGCCAATTTTACTACATGCCACCAAGCTGTTTATCGGATAGATTCAGAAATGGCATGGTTGAAATCAGCATACTCATAACCCTGTACTAAACAAATTTTGGCCTCAAAATCCATCAAATAAAAAAATCCAATATTGCCGCCAAACATGCTGCATTTTGATTGGCCCACTGCAGCCATGTTTTTTGACAGATCAACTTCCCTTGAACAAAGTTTAATGGCCCTTAGTTCCTAATCATATCTGCCAAATTTCGACCTGATTCCTTCAGTTGTTCTAGAGAAGTAATTTTTGCTAAAACTAGATCAACCAAAATGGACGCTGAACCATTTGGCCAAGCAGTTCCCTTGAACAAACTTGGTTCAGCACTTGCCATAAATCATATTTCATGAGGTTTGCATCAATCCCCCAAGTGGTTTCGGAGATTTTTAGACATTTCTAAAAATCGGCCAAAATCCAAGATGGCCACCGGCCCAATTGGACGATCAGCTTCGTTTGAACAAACTTGAATCTCTATACCCTAAGGATGCCTCCTGCGAAATATAATTGAAATCGGCCAAGTAGTTTTCGAATTTTAAATTTCCCACTGCTTTAGTATGGGAGCTTTGGGTGGGAAAATGATCCAAGATGGCCGCCAAACCGTTTTGAAAATTTCAAATTTGTGATCAGAATACTGCAAAACACAAACAAAACCAATTTCAGCCTCAAAATCCATCAAATAAAAAAATCCAATATGGCCGCCAACACACTATAAATTGATTGGCCCACGGCGGCCATGTTTTTTGACGGATCAACTTCTCTTGAACAAACTTTAATGGCCTTTAGGCCCTAATCATATCTGCCAAATTTCGGCCCGATCCCTTAAGCGGTTCTGGAGAAGTCATTTTTACTACAACTAGGTCAACCAAGATGGCCGCCGAACCATTTGACCGATCAAGTTCCCTTGAACAAACTTGGTTCAGCTCTTGCCCTAGATCATATTTCATGAGATTTGCATCAATCCCCTAAGCGGTTTCGGAGAAGAAGATTTTTAAAGATGTTTCCTAAAATCGGCCTAAATGCAAAGATGGCCACCGGCCAAATTGGCCGATCGGGTTCATTTGAACAAACTTGGATCCTGATGCCCTAAGGATGCTTCCTACCAAATATAATTGAAATCGGCCAACTGGTTCTTGAGAAGAAGTCGTTTAAAGGAAAAGTTGACGGACGACGGACGGCCGCTACAGCATAAGCTCACTTGGCCTTTCAGGCCAGGTGAGCTAAAAAACTTAACCAGTACTGACACTAACAATCCCTATCATAATATCTCTCGTTACTTTGCAAAGGCGAGCTAAAAGATGAATATTATCAAGTACCCGTGATCTTTTGCAGAAACATGCTTACCTTTATCTTGCTTGTAAACAAAGATAGATGTCCGCATAAATTGTGTGAAGATGTTATGGTACACTATACGAAGAGAAAGCATGAGATTATATACATACATGTATACATGACACAGCCAGTGATAGATGATCAAAACAAACAGAGGTTAACATTTTAAGCCTTTACTGGTCAAGCCGACCATAACCAGATCTGACAGGGGCTAGGAGAAATGTTGATTTGCAGACCAAGAAAGAATATTAAAAAAAATTTGACAGCCAATCATTCCAGTGGTCAAATTAAAAAAGACATTCTTGTCCTGCAAATGATCATTAACCCGTTAGCCCTAATATCAGACAAAAACAGCTTCTACAGGGGTCTTGAGAAATGTCAATTTGCACACCAAGAGAAGAGTATTTTTTTTAAATTTACCACTGGAATGACTAGCTCGATAACCGAGCCAGTCATTCCAGAGGTATATTTTAAACAATACTCTTCTCTTGGTCTGCAAATTGACATTTTCTTGAACAAAAGTCGAGGGTTAAAGGCATAAATTAGAACATTTTCTTGACCAGATTTGATCACTAAAGGGTTAATGATTAAAATAAAAATAAAAATATAAAATTTCACACTTAGAATGTCTATTAGCCATTAGTAGTGCTGTATATCTTCTACAACTTGTCACTCTAACCGGTCTATTTTCATCAATATTCCACACTTCGCCAGCAATTGGAAATTTACCACTGCAGAAGCCATCTTTGGACGGCTTGACCACTAAATGGCTACGGTAATTAAAGTTGATGGACAAACTCTTAAAACAGCTGTGTTGAGATAGATGCAAATAAATTAAATTACATGGAAACAAGAGATTGCAGACCCTCACCCTCCAGCTTCTCAACATTGCAACAATTGCTTTTAGATTTTCCTGATTTTTCCGATTACTGTAGGCCCAATGTTGGGGAATGTAAGGTTAAATTCGGTTTCGTTATCGAGGTACCCCGATTGGAAGCATCACATGGTTTGTTTAGCTATCTACGCATGCCCACAATGTTATTCTCGCTTGAAGCAGGAGTAATCGAGTAGAATTTGTACCATCTGATAGGAATTTGTACCACGTGATACCGTTATCCGATTATACTCTGTCGTTTGGATATGTTATCGATGTACCCCGCTTACCAGGATAACATATGCAAACTTTAGGCTAGAGTACCATCACACCATTTCTTATGTTAAAATTTGAGTGAAATCGGAACAGTAGTTTTTTAGATACAGAATTTGATCTGATTTAGGCTCGACTTTCTTTATCCTGGACATGGCCAAACTACGCAAATCCTCTTGCATGGTAAGATCCTGTTGCATTAAGTTTGAGCCAAATTGATCTGTAATCTTTGAGATACAGCTCCTGACACAGATAGTCAGACAGACAGACAGACAGACCTGGATGGACAGACAGCGACAGAAAGAAAATTAAGCACTATAGTGTACAAATTCTGACAATACATGTAGTGTGTGGTAACTGTGCTCAATAACCATGTGTACATAGAAGATACATGTAGATCCTATATCAGTGTTCATACCTGTGTGATCTTCAAAACGCTCAACAAACTGCAGAGTCTGACCAGCTTTGTTTTTAGCCTGGAAATAGAGAATTAGAGTCATGTGATTTTAAACAGTAGAATAAGTAATACCATAGTCAACATTTTTACTGCTACTGCTGATGCTGCTGCTACTGCAATTACTGCTACTACCACCTACTCCTACTACCTACTACTACTACTACTACTACTATGTTACCGCTTCCACACTGCCATTAGTAGTTACCGCTACTACCATGACCACTGCCACTCCTACTACTAATACCACCACCATCACTACTACTGCTGCGGCTGCTGCACATCCACCTTATGGAACATCAATAAGTGGTCCCCAAGATGGACAATTTTTAAAATCTTAATACATGGAACTTGCTTTTGAATATGCCTTTCAGAGACAAGAGGTGGTTCTTTAAAACATGCTTCTTCAGCCACCTGCCTTAAAGAACCACAATCCATTGTCTCTAAGGTTGCATTGCTTATAGACTTCTGCGCTTGTCCCTTACCTTTCTAGCCATGAGTGATTCCAGTTTCTCAGTGAATCATATGATGTCATAATCAACTACGTGATGTGTAGGCTGACGTCACAATCAATTACATCATGAATGCCTCGATTTAGTCTGTCTTAAATGCCTAATCATGTTAATAGTCCATCAGGTTGTATGAATTGTATGTCTTTAATATTTAATAAACATGCTGCTGGATATTTTGAAACTAGTTTGACTGAGCACTGTTGCTGCCAACAATACCCAGTCAAGTTAGTTTCAAAATATTCAATGGCATAACCACATAATTTTCTGGAAATTGAGATTCAGAGTATCCAGGGATCGATCGATCCCAACACTAGCAAGTGTGGGTGGAGCTTAGCTAGAGATGGGCGGAGAATAGCTAAAACTGGATTCCTCCATTACTAGCAGTTTCTCATTAGCATGTAGATAATTTAGGGTAAGCACATCCAACAGAAATATATTCCGGACCGCCACACCCATCACAGAGTATCTGGTCATGTTCCACGCAGCCAATGATGGACAGTACACAACCATATACCGGGGCACGCTACGAACAGACTTCATACATTAGTGCAATACCAAAAAGCCACTTTTCTCACTTGTCAGGTCAGGTATTTAGAACTGCTAGTAGACACGCTTGTAGTAAATATCAAGTGCAAAGGTAGACAGGTGCTTTGTGAACATTCAATTTATTCCATCACACTTCATCATCTAAGATAAAATGTAGAATAGACCTTTCCAGTTTTAGCTATGCTCCGCCCATCTCTAACTAAGCTCCACCCACACCTTGCTGGTGTTGGGATCGATCGATACCTGATGTTGTTGAATATTTTGAAACTAATTTGACTGGGTGCTGTTGCTGGCCCCCCCAACATCGCCCAGTCAAATTAGTCGAATTATTCGACAATGTTTATTAACTAGCAAAGACATACAATTTGTACAATGTGTCAGACTATTAAGTGTTTAAGACGGACTAAATCAAGTCATTCATGCTGTAATTGCTTATAACATCATCCTACACATCATGTAGTTAATTATGACGTCATATGATGGATGGATAAACTGGAAAAGTTCATTGGTCATAGACATACATTAAAAAATTGGAAATGACATCATACTCTCAATAACAACAAAATTTAATAATTATTGGATGTTTGTTAGCACATTAAGTAGTTTCATTTTTTTAATTACTTCCAAATTCATCAAAACTATTTAAAAGACTATTTCATAGTTCATAATGACTTTGTGGCCGAAATAGAAATTAATCATATTACCTTCCTCATAGCTGCTCTAGCATTAGGAGACTTGCCCAAACCGTACCCTAGAAAACGAAATGGACATCTTGAAACACATGTCTAAGATAACTAATTATAAAACCAGAAATGTGGTTGCAATACAACCATGAAGCTCGACTTTAGGACTTTGCAATGGCCTATGAAGCCTGACTTCAAACATAAAAAGAGGCCCAAGGGGCCTGTATCGCTCACCTGGCCCATAGGCATTTCAACTAGAATGGTCATTAACAATAAATAGAACTCTAATGAGTTGAGCAGACATGTAACACGAAAACAGAGGCCATGTTTCTTTATGTATCAACTTTGCTTGAACAAACTTTATTGGCCTGTAGTCATCAATATCATATCTCCCAAATTTCGTCCCAATCCGATCAGTGGCTGCAGAGACGAAGCTGCTTTCATGAAAACCAGGCCCAACAATTTGGCAAATCAAGTTCCTTTGAACAAACTTGGTTTAGCTCGGGCCCTAAATGATATTTTATGAGTTTTGAATCAATTGCTCAAACAGTTTCGGTGAAGATTTTTAGACATTTCTAAAAATTGACCACAATCCATGATGGCGGCCGGCCAAATTTGCCGATCGGCTTCGCTTGAACAAACTTAAATCTCCATGCCCTAAGGATGTTTTCTGCCAAATATAATTGAAATCGGCCCAATAGTTCTTGAGAAGACATTTTAAATTTCCCATTGCTTTAGCGCCTTTGGCGAGAAAATAATCCGAGATGGCCACCAAACCGTTTATCCGACAGTTTCGAAAATTTGATCTCATAATACCCAAAAACATATAGAACCAATTTTGGCCTCAAAATCCATTAAATAAAAAAATCCAAAATGGCCACCAAACCTGCTACATTTTGATTGGCCCACAGCAGCCAGGTTTTTTGACGGATCAAATTCGCTAACACACTTTAATGGCCCTTGGTCCTTAATCATATCTCCCAAATTTTGGCGTGATCCCTTCAGGGGTTCTGGAGAAGTCGATTTGGGGAAAAATAGGTCATCTAAGATGGCCGCTGAACCAAATGGTCAATCAGGTCTTCTTGAACAAACTTGGCTTACCGCTTTCCCTAGATGAGGTTTCATGAGTTTTGAATCGATTCCCCAAACGGTTTCGGAGATTTTTAAAGACGTTTCCTAAAATCGGCCGAAATCCAAGATGGCCAGGGGCCAAATTGGCCGATCGGCTTCATTTGAACAAACTTGGATCCATATGCCCTAAGGATACTTCCTGCCAAATATAATTGAAATCAGCCCAGTGATTCTTGAGAAGTTGTTTAAAGGAAAAGTTGACGGACGACGGATGGTCGCCACGGCATATGCACACTTGGCCTTTCAGGCCAGGTTGGCTAATAAATATAGAAGTCTTATCAATGCCATTATCAACAAGAGGTCCAAGGGCCTGTAACGCTAACCTGGACCACTAGCATTTGAACCATTTGCATTTAAATACTGGTAGACATGATGGATTTATTAAAATCCAAGATGGCCATCAAAGAAATTGACCAATCAAAATTCTCGTTTGATATGTTGGGGCATACTGCCATAGGATCATTCCACCCAAGTTTCCTTGAAATCAGGCCACTAATTAAGGAGCAGCGTTTTAAATGGTTCTGGAGTTTTCAAAAAATTCAAATGGGCACAAAAAAAAATCAGCCAACCAATATTCTGAATAGAAGTTCTAGAGCCTACCACTATAGAATACGTCCAGCCAATTTGGATAAATCCACCAAGTGGTTATGTAGAAGATGCATGTTGACAATTTCCAGTAAATCTTTTATAAAACTTTTTATTTTCACCTAAAAAACTGCCCCCTTAAATTTCTGAATAGATGTTATGGTTTGTCCAGCCAACTAGCATTGAAATCTGTTAAGCGGTTAATGGTGAGTAGCGTTTTAAGAATTTCCGGTAAATCTTTCATAAAATCTAAGATTTTCACCCCTTTTACAATTTTTTAAGAAATCAGGGGGGATATCGCCGATGGATCTGAACACATTTTGCCGCTATGCAATCCCTACCGTGGTCTTGTCATAAGGAGTGGACACTACAAATTTTTAATGAATCCGTTTAAGCTAACTGAAGGTATCGAACGGAAAACAAATACTTAATGATTTTTCAAGAAATTAAGGGGGATAACTCTGGTGGATCTGGATACGTTTTGCCAATATGCAATCACCACCAAGGTCTTGTCATCAGTTGATATTCCAAATTTGAAATTAATCCATTAAAGCTAATTGAAGTTATTGAACAGACACCAAATGTTTTACGATTTTTTTAAGAAATCAAGGGGGATAACTCCGGTGGATCTGAAACATATTTTGACTATATCCAATCCCCACTGATGTCTTGTCCTAAGGAGTTGACATTCCAAATTTGAAATGAATCCATTCAAGCTAACTGAAGTTATCGAACGGAAAGCAAATATTTTACAATTTTTTAAGAAATCAAGGGGGATAATTCCGGTGGATCTGGACATATTTTGCCGATATGCAATCTCCACCAAGGTTTTGTTATAAGGAGTTGACAATCCAAATTTGAAATGAATTCATGAAGGCTGAATTTATTGAGCGGAAACTAAATGCGGACGCATGCACGGAATAAATATAATGAATATTTTAAAAAGAATACGGCAGAATTAAATTTCTTGCCTCTTCTCATTACCAATAAACGTAAAGTGTGACCTTGATATTTGACCATGTGACTTCAATGTCATTCCGTTGATTCCTACCCGCATAGGCAACCATGTCTTCATGTTTAGTTCCACTAGGTTAACAAATCCTGAAATATAAGCTGCAAAGTTTTGCGTCCAGCGTGTCGAGCACTTTAGTTTTTCCACATATCACACATCATGTGTGGCAGTATTGTAAAATGAAGATTTCTTAAAAGAGTATACCCCCTTGATAAATTAAATGTCTAATAAAACTCTAATATTATTCTAATTCTTGAAAAGGAGACAAATCACATAGAAACAAACATGTAAAAGTATGGGAATAACATTAAATTCTTTTTACTTTTGCTGCAAATTTAATGCAATGATGATATATAACAAATCTGTAAAGTTTCATTGGGATCGAATAATCCTTGATAAATTAAAAGACCATTTAAAACCTCTTGTTGCAAAAGACCCCTAAAAATAGGGAAAAAATTTGAAACTCATTTAAATTATGATTGAGACTTGGTGCAATTATGGTCTAGATCAAATATGTACAGTTTTATTAGGATCGGATAAGTCCTTGATGAATTAAATGGCCATTGAAAAACTAACATTTACCTAATTCTTAGTGCCAAATAAGCCAAGTCCAAACCCCGTAAAGATTTGAAAAAATTTAAAGATCATTTCAGTTATAATGGAGACTGGATGGATTGCTGGTATAGATCAATGCTCTAAAGTTTTATTAACATCGGATACATCCTTGATGAATTAAATATCCATTGAAAATCTTTAACATTTACCTAATTCTTGTCACGGCGGACGCGGACATCATTTGGATCACTATGTCGAGATTCTCAGCTTCGCTATGGGCTCGACAAAGAGCTAGTTGAAAAATATAGTTTTGTACAAAGGTCAGTGTTATCATATTAATTCCTAAGTGTATAGGTAACCATGTATCTACATGTAAGTTCAGACAAGCGCAACCAATTCGGCTACAGCGGTTGTCTTTGGAAAAGTGAGTATATCTCAATTCTGCTTCACACGCGAGAGAAAATAATGTACTGGAATAACTGAAGCAGCAATAACTTCCAGCACCCATTACGTATGAAATGTAGGATGGAGTGGATTAATCAAGTATATCTTTAAAGCTAAATTCCCAGTAGCCTTTAACAATCAAGCCGACCAAAAATGGCTTTTGCAGTCGAGAAATGTCCATATGCAGACAAGAAAACTTTTGTGAAACTTTCCCACTGGAATGACTGGCTTGATAACTGAGCCAGTCATTCCAGTGGCAAGTTTTCAAAAATAATCTCTTGATCTGCAAATGGACATTTACGGTATTAAGAGATTAAAAATTTCTTGAATAAATTTGTGGGTCACAGGTGTGATGTTTCTACAAGTCAAAGCCTACCAATGATTAACATGGATATAAATACGAATGTGTAGTCAGTGTGAAGTTATAATTTAATGCATAAACCTGGCTTTAACCAGTGGTGCAAGTGAAACAAAATATATTTATAACAGGTTTACTGAAAACTGTTGTTACATATAACAGCAACAGCTTTCCATTAAATTATTCACCAAAAAATCAGCTGATAACTGTCAATAGGCAAAAATTTGATAACGATTTGACCGAATGCAACAACTTTCATTCAGTGTTCTCAAAATAATCAACAGGGCAGTCAGTGTAGCGCGATTATTTTGAAGATATTTCGAGAACCTTTATTGACAGTCATTGCTGACTAAGGCAGCAATAACTTTATCAAGTTTCTCAGAATAATCAGCGAGATTTCAGGTTTGGTCTCTTATAAATGCATACACAATTAGTTGTCCTAATGATAACTGAGCCAGTCATTCCAGTGCAACACATTCTTCTTGGTCTACACATGTAGTCACTGAAATAAAAACAAACTTTTCTTGACTAATCTGTCATGAGAGGCAATTGCAAATGTACCCTGTAACATTTGTTAATTTTTAACATACCTGCAAGGCCATTCTTGTTTCCAGTCACAACAAATGCACTGAATCTTTGCTTGCGACCCATATTGCCAGTCATCGTAGACACACTCTTAAACTACAATACATCATGGCAGTTAAACTCATGTACATGTATTTAGTAATTTAATACCATAAATAAGATGATATGTATAAATTAACATGACTCGTACACACATGTGCGCAAACATGCATGCTCGCGTGCACACACACACTCACCCTACCACACACACGCACGCATGCACGCACACACACACACACACACACACACACAGGCAGGAGTAAACATAGACACATTGGTCATGGCAGGAGTAAACATAGACACATTAATCAGGGAAAGAGTAAACATAGACACATTATCCAGGGAGAGTAAACGGGCATATTATTAAAAAAAGAGTAAACATAGACACAGTAATCAGAGGAGTAAACATAGACACATTAATCAGGGAAAGAGTAAACATAGACACATTAATCAGGGAAGGAGTAAACATAGACACATTAATCAGGGAAGGAGTAAACATAGACACATTAATCAGGGAAAGAGTAAACATAGACACATTAATCAGGGAAAGAGTAAACATAGACACATTAATCAGGGAAGGAGTAAACATAGACACATTAATCAGGGAAAGAGTAAACATAGACACATTAATCAGGGAAAGAGTAAACATAGACACATTAATCAGGGAAAGAGTAAACATAGACACATTAATCAGGGAAGGAGTAAACATAGACACATTAATCAGGGAAAGAGTAAACATAGACACATTAATCAGGGAAGGAGTAAACATAGACACATTAATCAGGGAAAGAGTAAACATAGACACATTATCCAGGGAGAGTAAACGGGCATATTATTAAAAAAAGAGTAAACATAGACACAGTAATCAGAGGAGTAAACATAGACACATTAATCAGGGAAAGAGTAAACATAGACACATTAATCAGGGAAGGAGTAAACATAGACACATTAATCAGGGAAAGAGTAAACATAGACACATTAATCAGGGAAGGAGTAAACACAGACACATTAATCAGGGAAGGAGTAAACATAGACACATTAATCAGGGAAGGAGTAAACATAGACACATTAATCAGGGAAAGAGTAAACATAGACACATTAATCAGGGAAAGAGTAAACATAGACACATTAATCAGGGAAGGAGTAAACATAGACACATTAATCAGGGAAGGAGTAAACATAGACACATTAATCAGGGAAAGAGTAAACATAGACACATTAATCAGGGAAGGAGTAAACATAGACACATTAATCAGGGAAAGAGTAAACATAGACACATTAATCAGGGAAGGAGTAAACATAGACACATTAATCAGGGAAAGAGTAAACACAGACACATTAATCAGGGAAGGAGTAAACATAGACACATTAATCAGGGAAAGAGTAAACAGACACATTAATCAGGGCAGGAGTAAACACAGACACATTAATCAGGGAAAGAGTAAACATAGACACATTAATCAGGGAAGGAGTAAACATAGACACATTAATCAGGGAAGGAGTAAACATAGACACATTAATCAGGGCAGGAGTAAACATAGACACATTAATCAGGGAAGGAGTAAACATAGACACATTAATCAGGGAAGGAGTAAACATAGACACATTAATCAGGGAAAGAGTAAACAGACACATTAATCAGGGCAGGAGTAAACACAGACACATTAATCAGGGAAGGAGTAAACATAGACACATTAATCAGGGAAGGAGTAAACATAAACATAGACACATTAATCAGGGAAGGAGTAAACATAGACACATTAATCAGGGAAGGAGTAAACATAGACACATTAATCAGGGAAAGAGTAAAAATAGACACATTAATCAGGGAAGGAGTAAACATCCATGCTGTATGCCCCACATTATCTAGGGAAGGAGTAAACATAGACACATTAATCATGGAAGGAGTAAACATAGACACATTAATCAGGGAAGGAGTAAACACACACATTATTCAGGGAAAGAGTAAACATAGACACATTAATCAGGGAAGGAGTAAACACACACATTAATCAGGGAAAGAGTAAACATAGACACATTAATCAGGGCAGGAGTAAACATAGACACATTAATCAGGGAAAGAGTAAACATAGACACATTAATCAGGGAAAGAGTAAACATAGACACATTAATCAGGGAAAGAGTAAACATAGACACATTAATCAGGGAAAGAGTAAACATAGACACATTAATCAGGGAAAGAGTAAACACAGACACATTAATCAGGGAAGAGTAAACATAGACACATTAATCAGGGAAGAGTAAACATAGACACATTAATCAGGGAAAGAGTAAACATAGACACATTAATCAGGGAAAGAGTAAACATAGACACATTAATCAGGGAAAGAGTAAACATAGACACATTAATCAGGGAAGGAGTAAACACAGACACATTAATCAGGGAAAGAGTAAACATAGACACATTAATCAGGGAAGGAGTAAACACAGACACATTAATCAGGGAAAGAGTAAACATAGACACATTAATCAGGGAAAGAGTAAACATAGACACATTAATCAGGGAAAGAGTAAACATAGACACATTAATCAGGGAAAGAGTAAACATAGACACATTAATCAGGGAAAGAGTAAACATAGACACATTAATCAGGGAAGGAGTAAACACAGACACATTAATCAGGGAAAGAGTAAACATAGACACATTAATCAGGGAAAGAGTAAACATAGACACATTAATCAGGGAAAGAGTAAACATAAGACACATTAATCAGGGAAGGAGTAAACACAGACACATTAATCAGGGAAGGAGTAAACATAGACACATTAATCAGGGAAAGAGTAAACATCCATGCTGTATGCCCCACATTATCTAGGGAAGGAGTAAACATAGACACATTAATCAGGGAAGGAGTAAACATAGACACATTAATCAGGGAAAGAGTAAACATAGACACATTAATCAGGGAAGGAGTAAACATAGACACATTAATCAGGGAAGGAGTAAACATAGACACATTAATCAGGGAAAGAGTAAAAATAGACACATTAATCAGGGAAGGAGTAAACATCCATGCTGTATGCCCCACATTATCTAGGGAAGGAGTAAACATAGACACATTAATCATGGAAGGAGTAAACATAGACACATTAATCAGGGAAGGAGTAAACACACACATTATTCAGGGAAAGAGTAAACATAGACACATTAATCAGGGAAGGAGTAAACACACACATTAATCAGGGAAAGAGTAAACATAGACACATTAATCAGGGCAGGAGTAAACATAGACACATTAATCAGGGAAAGAGTAAACATAGACACATTAATCAGGGAAAGAGTAAACATAGACACATTAATCAGGGAAGGAGTAAACATAGACACATTAATCAGGGAAAGAGTAAACATAGACACATTAATCAGGGAAAGAGTAAACATAGACACATTAATCAGGGAAGGAGTAAACACACACATTAATCAGGGAAAGAGTAAACATAGACACATTAATCAGGGAAAGAGTAAACATAGACACATTAATCAGGGCAGGAGTAAACATAGACACATTAATCAGGGAAGGAGTAAACATAGACACATTAATCAGGGAAAGAGTAAACATAGACACATTAATCAGGGAAAGAGTAAACATAGACACATTAATCAGGGAAGGAGTAAACACACACATTATCCAGGGAAGGAGTAAACATCCATGCTGTATGCCCCACCTTATCTAGGGATGGAGTAAACATAGACACATTAATCAGGGAAGGAGTAAACATAGACACATTAATCAGGGCAGGAGTAAACATACACATTAATCAGGGAAGGAGTAAACATCCATGCTGTATGCCCCACATTATCTAGGGAAGGAGTAAACATAGACACATTAATCAGGGAAAGAGTAAACATAGACACATTAATCAGGGAAGGAGTAAAAATAGACACATTAATCAGGGAAGGAGTAAACATCCATGCTGTATGCCCCACATTATCCAGGGAAAGAGTAAACATAGACACATTAATCAGGGAAGGAGTAACCAGACACATTAATCAGGGCAGGAGTAACCAGACACATTAATCAGGGAAGGAGTAACCAGACACATTAATCAGGGCAGGAGTAAACATAGACACATTAATCAGCGAAGGAGTAAAAATACACATTAATCAGGGAAAGAGTAAACACAGACACATTATCCAGAGAAAGAGTATTATTCACGGAATGAGTAAACAGACACATTAATCAGGGCAGGAGTAAACACAGACACATTAATCAGGGCAGGAGTAAATATATACACATTAATCAGGGAAGGAGTAAACATCCATGCTGTATGCCCCACATTATCCAGGGAAAGAGTAAACATAGAGACATTAATCAGGGAAGGAGTAAACATAGACACATTAATCAGGGCAGGAGTAAACACAGACACATTAATCAGGGCAGGAGTAAACACACACATTAATCAGGGCAGGAGTAAACACAGACACATTAATCAGGGCAGGAGTAAACACAGACACATTAATCAGGGCAGGAGTAAACATAGACACATTATTCAGGGAAGGAGTAAACATAGACACATTATTCAGGGAAGGAGTAAACAGACACAATATTCAGGGAAACAGTACAGACGCTATAAGTCACACATTAGCCATTTAGCATTACTGTACCTCTAAAACTCTGGTATCAAATCCCTCAAATTTGTCTGAAAGAAATAACAGTATGGACTCTACATGTGTATGTACATATTGTATGTAAATAATTAGGTCTTGTATAAAACAAATATGCGTTAAACAGTTAAACATAACCATTAATATTAGTCGGTTATTGAAAATCACGATGAATCAGTATCTACGCCTATATGCTTTTTGTCTGAGAAGAAAGGAACTATTTTCAATAACCACCCATGCACTTTTTCTGCTCGATGATAGTGGTACAGAATGTCATTTCTAATAAGAGGCCCAAGGGCCGTAACGCTCACCTCGAACATTAGCATTTGAACCATTGGCATAATACTTTAAATTCAGCAGTAACAAGACAAAAAATACAAAATTGGGAATTCAGTACAATGACTACATAATCAGATTGAAACTTAGGTTCCATTCAGCCAATAAAAAATCTAATATGGCCATCAAACACAAAATTTTGATTGGTCCATGACAACCATGTTTTATCAAGGATCAAGTTCTCTTGAACAAACTTTAATCACCCTTAGTTATCGATGAAATTATATCTAATGAGTTTCAGCCTGATCCGTACAGCAGTTCATGAGATGTCATTTTGGAGAAGATGGCCAATGGAACAAGCAGTTAATGAGGGGTATCATTTTAAACGATTGCCTGGCATTTTAAAGAAAATTCAAGATGGCCACCGAGCAAATTGACCAATCAAAAATTCTGTACACAAGCTCTGAAGCACACCACTCTAGGGTCCTTCCAGCTGAGCTTGCTTGAAATCGTTCAAGCAGATAATGAGAAGTAGCCTAAACTGATTTCCATGAAGGCAGGCTTCCGGAAATATTGACCAATCAGAATTCTTGTTAGAAGTGTTGAAGCTTGCCAGCACAGAATTAGTCCACCCACGTTTCATTGAAGTCGGCCCATTTATATTGGAGTAGTGCTTTAAATTATTTCCGGAAAACCTTTGGAAAATCGGCAAAAATTGACCAACCAAAATTCTAATTTGGTTGAAATTGTCCAAGCAGTTAATGAGTAGCGTTTTAAACAATTTCCCGCCATTTTTTGGAAAATTAAATATGGATTCCAAAAAAAACAGACCAATCAAAATTATGTATAGATGTTCTGAAGCATATAACGCTGGGGTCCTCTCAACCAAGTTTGCTTGAAATCAGCCAAGTGGTTAAAGAGTAATAGTAATTTCCCGAAGTTTTCAGAAAATCCAAGATAGCCACCAGAACTATTGACCAATCAGAATTCTCATTAAAAGTGTTGAAGCCTCCCAGCATAGAATTAGTCTAACTAAGTTTTGTCAGCCCATTTATATTGGAGTAGTAGCGTTTTAAATGATTTCCAGATGAAAATCAAAGATGGGCACCAGAAAAATTGACCAATCAACATTCTGAATAGAAAATCTGGAGCCTACCACGATAAGATCCCTCCAGCCAAATTTGGTGAAATCGGTCAAAGGATAAATGAGGAGATGCGATTTTACGGACAGACGACAGACGATGGACGGACGGCATTGCATAAGCTCACTTGGCCCTTTGGGCCAGGTCAGCTAACAAATGCTCTCAAATACATGTACATGTGCATAATCGTACAATGAAATGTAGGTTGTCTTTGCTAGCCATATTTCATTATTGGACAGAAACCATATTCGTGAACTCTTCTATAGCTAGATAATGATATATATGTTAGCTGATTGTTTGACGAACAATTTGATAAAGTTGTTGCTGCCGTAAGAAAAATTCTTGACAAATTCTTGCAATCCTCATTATGTGTGACAATTGAAAGTACTGCAGATTATTTTTAGAATGATTTGACTGAAAATTGTTGCAGCAACAATTTTCATTCAAATTGTTCTCAAATCAGCAGCACGTATTACTCAATTTATTTTGACAATACTATGACTGAAATGTGCTGTTGCTGTAGACAGCAAGAGCTTTCATGCAAACTATCAAAAGATACAAAGCTTTCTTGAAATTGATACACGTGAACTGAACAGAATTGAACCATACATAAGATTTCAATCTACTTCCATGCTTACACGTTAAGTTCTGACCAGTTGCATGGACTATGACACAGGTTCGTTTGAGAATTCTTCAGTCTGCACAGATAATAGAATCAAATAATATAGTGTCTGATATTTGAAACGAATCAATGGTGTCTGAACACCGAATGCTGGGTAAATTGCACTATATTTAACGGGGTGTGAGAGCTTTAAGAAAACTAGCCGAGTATGACTTAGGGCTGTGCGGTTTTGGAAACAGTGAAACCAGTGACAGTGTTGATTATAAAACCGGTTTTAACTGGATATCCAGTTTATTGGGTGGCTAATAGTTAAAATATTTTCTTTTTAAAAATCTGATTTGTAGTACCACTAAATTAGATTGTATATTTTGTGATGGACACGAATCTGTTGTCACAATGTCTAATATAGTGAAATCATCACTCAAAATGTCTTAAGATATTAGAATTTGCGCTTTTAAATTAAAGATTATCTATAATATATCTTATTTCAATGTTTTCTGACATCATCAGATGTCATTCTGAATTTTTGCGGCACAGATATAAAATATTGTAGATAGGTAGAGATACCTCTAAAGCGATACATTATCATCATCATCATGTCAGTGTCTATGGTAGTCTAGATTAGACTGCTACACACCCAAGAAAATTCATGTATAGCAACATTATTAAATGTTATCCAAAGCTGGTATTTATATAAATAAACTATTTAGTCTCAATACTGTCTAACGTATCTTTATATTTACACTGACATCAAACCCCCCACCCCCCCCCCCCCCACCCCGAAAAAAACCCCCAGAAATAGATGCGTGCAAGTAGCCTGCACATACTGGCATATTTTAGTATATTTTAGGAATTCCCCGCACACTGCATTCTGATTGGCTAAATCCACTCACACCCTCTTTCAAGGATAGTGTGCACTTATGATTGCCGACGTGTCTAAATATTTCAAGTGGACTCATCCCTGTTACACACCGGAATGTCAATGGTTGAGATTATTTAAGATGTGAAGGGAGCTTAACAGCCACACAGATAAATTTTGCCAGCTGACAGCAGCGTGACCATAAAGTTGTTTTCACTAGCGGTTCCAGGAATATTACTATATTCACTACACATGTTTTTGCGTTAGACGTATATTGTACTAAACTGTAAACTCGTTTCCATTCCCAGCTTGCCAAATAGAAGTGTGCAGTCATAACTCATAACATGCTAATTATAAACACTAGCAGATTAGTTTCTGAACGTATTATACAATGTGGCAACATACCCGCAAGATATGAAAAAAATTAAAATGATTCCCCTTCCTTGGTTATTTTACCGTTTTCTATACATTAAGTGACAATATGAGTGCACTGAAAAATAAAGATTTATAAAACCGCTTTTTCATCAATATGCAGTTTAACAGTTTTCAAATTGTGTCACTGGTTTTCGAACCGTCATGCTTACAAAACTGGTGACGGTTCGAGCACAAGTATACCGCACAGCCCTAGTCTGACTATACATAATCACATACCATACAAGTAAATTTACTATAGTTTATATAATATATATACTAACAATCTCCAATAGGATCCGGCGGGCCAATACTCATTCCGGGCCATTTACTTCCACTCCAGCCACGTTGCAAAGCAGGCACCGTCATTCGCGTAAACCCGCCTACTTTGTCTCTGGCGGCCAAAATTTCTTTCTCTCTGTCCGGATTCGGTGGTTGTTTGCTAATGCGCAGCAATTCATTCCCTTTGAGGATGTGTGTATTCAAGCCAGGCCAAACAGTGTTATATTTCCCTGTTGGAATAAGTGTATTAACATAAAATGAAGTCTTACTAATCCTTTCAAGGTAAAGCCTACCAAAACCAGCACTGGCCTTGAGAAATACCAATTTGCTATTTCAGTGTTCAATTTTGTAAAAATAACCTGTTGATTTGCAAATACAGATTTTCAATGAGAAAATAGAAATTTTCTTGACCAAATTTGACCATTAAAGGGCTACGGATACATTTATGTCTGTGGTGTATTCAAAGTACTTATCATTTGTTTAAAAGTAGGGGCCGTTAATTAGCCAATGTTTACAAGATGTAGGAGCCACTAAGTAGCCAATGTTTACACAATGTAGGAGCTGCTAATTAACCCATGTTTACAAGATGTAGGTGCCAAAACTAGCCAATGTTTACAAGATGTAGGTGCCATAAGTAGCCAATGTTTACAAGATGTAGGTGCCAAAACTAGCCAATGTTTACAAGATGTAGGTGCCATAAGTAGCCAATGTTTACAAGATGTAGGTGCCAAAAGTAGGCAATGTTTACAAGATGTAGGTGCCATAACTTCCATAAGTAGCCAATGTTTACAAGACGTAGGAGCCATAAGTAGCCAATGTTTACAAGATGTAGGTGCCATAAGTAGCCAATGTTTACAAGATGTAGGTGCCAAAAGTAGCAATGTTTACAATATGTAGGTGCCATAACTTCCATAAGTAGCCAATGTTTACAAGATGTAGGTGCCATAAGTAGCCAATGTTTACAAGATGTAGGTGCCATAAGTAGCCAATGTTTACAAGATGTAGGTGCCAAAAGTAGCAATGTTTACAATATGTAGGTGCCATAACTTCCATAAGTAGCCAATGTTTACAAGATGTAGGTGCCATAAGTAGCCAATGTTTACAAGATGTAGGTGCCATAAGTAGCAATGTTTACAATATGTAGGTGCCATAACTTCCATAAGTAGCCAATGTTTACAAGATGTAGGTGCCATAAGTAGCCAATGTTTACAAGATGTAGGTGCCATAAGTAGCCAATGTTTACAAGATGTAGGTGCCATAAGTAGCCAATGTTTACAAGACGTAGGTGCCATAAGTAGCCAATGTTTACAAGACGTAGGTGCCATAAGTAGCCAATGTTTACAAGATGTAGGTGCCAAAAGTAGCCAATGTTTACAAGATGTAGGTGCCATAAGTAGCCAATGTTTACAAGATGTAGGTGCCATAACTTCCATAAGTAGCCAATGTTTACAAGATGTAGGTGCCATAAGTAGCCAATGTTTACAAGATGTAGGTGCCATAAGTAGCCAATGTTTACAAGATGTAGGTGCCAAAAGTAGCAATGTTTACAATATGTAGGTGCCATAACTTCCATAAGTAGCCAATGTTTACAAGATGTAGGTGCCATAAGTAGCCAATGTTTACAAGACGTAGGTGCCATAAGTAGCCAATGTTTACAAGACGTAGGTGCCATAAGTAGCCAATGTTTACAAGATGTAGGTGCCAAAAGTAGCAATGTTTACAATATGTAGGTGCCATAACTTCCATAAGTAGCCAATGTTTACAAGATGTAGGTGCCATAAGTAGCCAATGTTTACAAGATGTAGGTGCCATAAGTAGCCAATGTTTACAAGATGTAGGTGCCAAAACTAGCCAATGTTTACAAGATGTAGGTGCCATAACTTCCATAAGTAGCCAATGTTTACAAGATGTAGGTGCCATAAGTAGCCAATGTTTACAAGATGTAGGTGCCATAAGTAGCCAATGTTTACAAGATGTAGGTGCCAAAAGTAGCAATGTTTACAATATGTAGGTGCCATAACTTCCATAAGTAGCCAATGTTTACAAGACGTAGGAGCCATAAGTAGCCAATGTTTACAAGATGTGGGTGCCATAAGTAGCCAACATTTACAGGATGTAGGAGCCACTCATTAGTCAATGTTTACAAGCTGTAGGGACTACTAATTAGGAGCTGCTAATTAACCCATGTTTACAAGATGTAGGTGCCAAAAGTAGCCAATGTTTACAAGATGTAGGTGCCAAAAGTAGCCAATGTTTACAAGATGTAGGTGCCAAAAGTAGCCAATGTTTACAAGATGTAGGTGCCATAAGTAGCAATGTTTACAAGATGTAGGTGCCATAAGTAGCAATGTTTACAATATGTAGGTGCCATAAGTAGCCAATGTTTACAAGATGTAGGTGCCATAAGTAGCAATGTTTACAATATGTAGGTGCCATAACTTCCATAAGTAGCCAATGTTTACAAGATGTAGGTGCCATAAGTAGCCAATGTTTACAAGATGTAGGTGCCATAAGTAGCCAATGTTTACAATATGTACGTGCCATAACTTCCATAAGTAGCCAATGTTTACAAGATGTAGGTGCCATAAGTAGCCAATGTTTACAAGATGTAGGTGCCATAAGTAGCCAATGTTTACAAGATGTAGGTGCCATAAGTAGCAATGTTTACAAGATGTAGGTGCCATAAGTAGCCAATGTTTACAAGATGTAGGTGCCATAAGTAGCAATGTTTACAAGATGTAGGTGCCATAAGTAGCCAATGTTTACAAGATGTAGGTGCCATAAGTAGCAATGTTTACAAGATGTAGGAGCCATAAGTAGCCAATGTTTACAAGATGTAGGTGCCATAAGTAGCCAATGTTTACAAGATGTAGGAGCCATAAGTAGCCAATGTTTACAAGATGTAGGTGCCATAAGTAGCCAATGTTTACAAGATGTAGGTGCCATAAGTAGCAATGTTTACAAGATGTAGGTGCCATAAGTAGCAATGTTTACAAGATGTAGGTGCCATAAGTAGCCAATGTTTACAAGATGTAGGTGCCATAAGTAGCAATGTTTACAAGATGTAGGTGCCAAAAGTAGCCAATGTTTACAATATGTACGTGCCATAACTTCCATAAGTAGCCAATGTTTACAAGATGTAGGTGCCATAAGTAGCCAATGTTTACAATATGTACGTGCCATAACTTCCATAAGTAGCCAATGTTTACAAGATGTAGGTGCCATAAGTAGCCAATGTTTACAAGATGTAGGTGCCATAAGTAGCCAATGTTTACAAGATGTAGGTGCCATAAGTAGCAATGTTTACAAGATGTAGGTGCCATAAGTAGCCAATGTTTACAAGATGTAGGAGCCATAAGTAGCCAATGTTTACAAGATGTAGGTGCCATAAGTAGCCAATGTTTACAAGATGTAGGTGCCATAAGTAGCAATGTTTACAAGATGTAGGTGCCATAAGTAGCCAATGTTTACAAGATGTAGGTGCCATAAGTAGCAATGTTTACAAGATGTAGGTGCCATAAGTAGCCAATGTTTACAATATGTACGTGCCATAACTTCCATAAGTAGCCAATGTTTACAAGATGTAGGTGCCATAAGTAGCCAATGTTTACAAGATGTAGGTGCCATAAGTAGCAATGTTTACAAGATGTAGGTGCCATAAGTAGCCAATGTTTACAAGATGTAGGTGCCATAAGTAGCAATGTTTACAAGATGTAGGTGCCATAAGTAGCCAATGTTTACAAGATGTAGGTGCCATAACTTCCATAAGTAGCCAATGTTTACAAGATGTAGGAGCCATAAGTAGCCAATGTTTACAAGATGTAGGTGCCATAACTTCCATAAGTAGCCAATGTTTACAAGATGTAGGTGCCATAAGTAGCAATGTTTACAAGATGTAGGTGCCATAAGTAGCCAATGTTTACAAGATGTAGGTGCCATAAGTAGCAATGTTTACAAGATGTAGGTGCCATAAGTAGCCAATGTTTACAAGATGTAGGTGCCATAAGTAGCAATGTTTACAAGATGTAGGTGCCAAAAGTAGCCAATGTTTACAATATGTACGTGCCATAACTTCCATAAGTAGCCAATGTTTACAAGATGTAGGTGCCATAAGTAGCCAATGTTTACAAGATGTAGGTGCCATAAGTAGCAATGTTTACAAGATGTAGGTGCCATAAGTAGCCAATGTTTACAAGATGTAGGTGCCATAAGTAGCCAATGTTTACAATATGTACGTGCCATAACTTCCATAAGTAGCCAATGTTTACAAGATGTAGGTGCCATAAGTAGCCAATGTTTACAAGATGTAGGTGCCATAAGTAGCCAATGTTTACAAGATGTAGGTGCCATAAGTAGCAATGTTTACAAGATGTAGGTGCCATAAGTAGCAATGTTTACAAGATGTAGGTGCCATAAGTAGCCAATGTTTACAAGATGTAGGTGCCATAAGTAGCCAATGTTTACAAGATGTAGGTGCCATAAGTAGCCAATGTTTACAAGATGTAGGAGCCATAAGTAGCCAATGTTTACAAGATGTAGGTGCCATAAGTAGCAATGTTTACAAGATGTAGGTGCCATAAGTAGCCAATGTTTACAAGATGTAGGTGCCATAAGTAGCAATGTTTACAAGATGTAGGTGCCAAAAGTAGCCAATGTTTACAATATGTACGTGCCATAACTTCCATAAGTAGCCAATGTTTACAAGATGTAGGTGCCATAAGTAGCCAATGTTTACAAGATGTAGGTGCCATAAGTAGCAATGTTTACAAGATGTAGGTGCCATAAGTAGCCAATGTTTACAAGATGTAGGTGCCATAAGTAGCCAATGTTTACAATATGTACGTGCCATAACTTCCATAAGTAGCCAATGTTTACAAGATGTAGGTGCCCATAAGTAGCCAATGTTTACAAGATGTGGGTGCCATAAGTAGCCAACATTTACAGGATGTAGTGGCCGCTAATTAGCCAATGTTCGCAAGATGCAAGGACTGCTAATAAGCCAATGTTTATAAGCTGTAGGACTTCCTAATTAGACACTGTTTACAAGATGTAGGGGCCACTGACATGACTTATTACAAGATGTAAGGGCTGATAATTAGCCAGCATTTAAAAGATGTAGGAGCCATTCATTAGCCAATGCTTACAGATGTTGGGGCTGTTAATTAACCAATGTTTACCAGATGTAGGAGCTGCCGATTAGCCAACATTTATAATATGTAGAATCTGCTAATTAGCCAGCATTTACAAGATGTAGGAGCCACTAATTAGCCAATGCTTAAAATGTAGGGGCCGCAATGTCCATAAGAAGTAGGGGTTGTTAATTATATGTAGTCAAAGCATCAGAGTAAATAACTAGATGTACTTGTGCTTCTCAGTCTTAAATTTCTGATAATGAAACAACAGTTTAATGGTCAAGATTGATCAAGAGAATTCACCTTTTTGCCCAGTGATTGTCAATTTGTAGGCCAAGCGAACACAATGTTTGAAAATTTATCCTTGGAATGACTAGTCCCATTACCGAGCCAAACTTTTCAGTGGAAAGTTTAAAAAGGTCCTGGCCTAAAAATTGACATTTCGTAAGAGCATTGCAGACTGGTTTTGGCTAGCCTAACAAAGGGTAAATCTTCCATACATTTTCCAAACTATTGGCACAAAATATCTGATTGTCCAGACTTTTTAGACTCAATATATGCACTTCAACAGAGCATACACGCATATGAATTTGATACAGTTTTTCTACAAAGACATCTTATATTTATATAATTGATTTCATAAATGCGTTGAAATTCTCACCATCTCATAATAATTAAGCGTTTTAATTCACTTTGACACAACATGTATATGGCTTATACTCTCTGCACAAGCTTTATGTATGCGGGTGCAGTTAACAACGAATAGGAACTGTTCCATTGTTTTCTCATAATCTGATCAATATTCAGGAACTGCATATCCAAATGTCCAAGAGAAAACTACTTTTGAAAATTTCTCACTGGAATGACAGTTGTTATCATCGACCTAGGCAGTCCAGTGCTAAATTTCTCATTTTCAAGTGGACATTCCTCAAGACCACTGCAGAGGCCATTTTTGACTGGTTTGACCACTAAATCATCAAAAGTTAGCTAGAGTATGTCAGCCATGCATTGCATCAGTAATGGCAACCTCTGTTTACAGGCCAAGAGGAGACTAATTTTGAAATTTTTCCACTGAAATTACTGGCTCGATAACCGAGCTAGTAATTCCAGCGGTAAATTTTCAAAAACAGCAATTTCTTGGCCTTCTAATGGCCATTAACTATGTTAAATAAGCAAAAATGTTAATTGTTGTTTAACTAATTTGATCATTAACCCTTTAACCATCAAATTTATTCAAGAAAATCTCAATTTTCTCATAGAAGATGTCCATTTGCAGACAAAAGAACTCTTTTTGAAAATTTACCACTGGAATGACTGGCTTGATAACCGTATTAACTGAGCCAGTCATTCCAGTGGTAAATTTTCAAAAATTGGCTTCTTTTGGTCTGCAAATGGGCATTTCTCAAGATGACTGCAGAAGCTGTTTTTGGCTGATAAGAGTGTTAGAGGGTTAAAAATGTTCAATCAGTGTCTATCTGTTATGAACACTCACCAGATCCAATCATCTGTCCTTTATTCAGCTCAGTTTTACGCTTCAACTTGCCCCGAGAGGCGCGGCCACGCTTACGACCAGCATTACTGACACTTGTCACTCCTTTCCATAAGTCCTCCCCTTGGCCTAAAATAACAAACATTACCAATTAGAAGTAGCATAACTATACACAGTGGTCCTAGATTAGATTCTTTGCACAATACTTGGCAAGTTGATGTTGTGCCGACCTTTGCATGCCCTATACTCGTTGGCACCTACATATACCAAATTGCAAATTCTATCGCACTTTGAGCAGGCTTATTTTCTGCAATTCACGCATTCGAACATGTTCGAACATACATGTATGTAGACTATCGCTGTTGCGCTACCAGTCATAATAGAGGGATACATTTCTAGCTATGCCACGACCATTTCTAGCTATGCCACACCCATTTCTAGCTGTGCCACACCAATTTCTAGCTGTGCCACACCCATTTCTAGCTATGTCACGTCCATTTCTAACTATGCCATGCCCATTTCTAGCTATGCTACACCCATTTCCAGCTACAGGTAAGCTCGACCCACCTTTTATGCATGCTGTTAACAAATATGCAACATTTAAACCTGAATTTCCAGAATTTTAATTTCAAAGTACATGTATAAAAGGAAGCTGTTGAATATTTTGAAACTAATTTAACTGGAAGCTGTTGCTTTCTATTACAGCAATGGCTCCCAGTCAAATTCATTTGAAAATATTCAACAGAATATTTATCAAATTATAAATTCGTCAGACATACAGTTTGTACACTTTTGTGACAGTTTCCAGTTTCGTGATGTACATCTATCACTTTGATTGTGACATCAGCTAATACACATGTGATGTATTTACACCCGCCCTGTACGGAGAAAATGGTATAGCGATCAGGCCTGTCTGTCTGCTTGTCTGTCTGGAAGCGTATCTAAAAAAAACCTACTGATGACTGTGATGAAATTTGGCTCAAATAGTAAGACAATGAAGGAAATTGCTATGCAAGAGGATTTCTGGACTTCGGCCATGATCCTGATAAAAGATCAAATAGTCACACCCTTTCGTGTGTTCAAATTTGAGCCAAATTAGACCAGTAGTTTCCGAGGCCTGTATCGCTCACCTGCAACATAGGCATTTCAACTAGAAAGGCCATCGCTTAAAAGTAGAACCCTTACATGTAAGGTTGTTGCCAGAATTGCAACAAGAACAAGGCTGTGTACTATCAAATTTGGTCAAAATCGGTCCAGTTGTTCGAAAAATTTTAAATTTCACATTGCTTTAATATGGCAGTTTTTGCCAGAAAATAAATGAAATCAGATTTCTTTTTTCACGAGAGTTCATACTTACCTCCCTAACACTTTGATATTTCCTAAATATCGACCTTCACTCAATAAACCTCAGATTAAAAGTTAGGTGCCCCTACTGGGCAGGGAGTCAGTTGACAACATTGTGCATGCTTACCTCCCTAACACGTGTTGATATTGCCAGAATTTGTCAGTGAATTCGACGAGAGGGAGGCATGGGCTACAGACCAGCTCATCCCAAGCGCTTTTGCATTTGAAGCACGAACATCTGAAGTTGTGTATGAAAACACAACAAGGAAATGATTTGAGCATCGGATAACACAACCGATGGTTGAGAGTAAAGACTATTTGTCAAATGCACAACCCCACCACAAGAGGACGGTTAAATGGTTGTTTCCAATGATTAAATGTGCTGTCTACAAACAGTTAGAAAACCTTATCAATGCTATGTACGCCTATTCATTTTCTCAAAATTGATAAGGTGTGAGAATTAGTGGTGTCACTAAGATAATGGTCAGTAAAACTTGACTCACCAGTGCCATTGGGCTACTGACATAATGTCATCCACCAGTACCCCGTTAAACAGGCCGGTGGATACCAATACGCCACAGACATTGTGAGCATTGGCCATGTCAACTTGTTTACCGGTGGCTGATTTGTGGCAAAACTGCATTCCACAATCCATCTCTTGGTATTTGAGTCCAGATCAGAACCAGAGACAATCTATGCGATGGCGGACCTATTATCCAGTTCGAATGGTATCCGAATCAAAGCCATCGTAATACTAAGCGGCCCCGAGTCCCACCGCTCCCGTTCTTGCTTGTGAAAGGTCAAATGACTGCCGACGGGTCTACCTAGGGAGAGCAGTGGACATAAGTAATGCAAGAGCGGTACTGTCTCTGGCTCTAGTAACACTGGAGTGGTCCCCGTGGCAACCAGCCCATCAGGGATGGCTACCACGACCAGATCCTCGTGCCAGGCTGCTGTCTGGCGGACTGCGCTGGAGGAGCCTGACCCCCTCCCCATAGCAGGCTGGCGCTGGCATGGCCACTGCTTACGCTGCACTGGTGGCTGGCGTCTGACATGGCCACCGTCACCTCTGGCCTGCTGCGGACGGGGGGGGGGGGGGCGCTGCATGAATGAGCTCCCTACGGAGCAACTGAAACTGTTCACGCAGCGCCCTCAGGTTGTTCACTAGCACGATGCAGAGGCAGTCACTACCCCTTACAAAATCTGAGAGACATGCGAGTGCCGCTACGGCAGCTCTCGAGCTCTCCTCTGCATCACGCAATGAGGTGTTTGCGCTGCGCAGCACGCTCGTGCACAGCGCTCCCATGTCAGATCGGGAGCCTGGCCCTAGGGCAGCGCAGATGTGGTCATCCTCGCTCGTCTTCGGCACTACATCGTCTTGCCACCTCGCAAAGGCCCCTCCCGAGACATCCATTAGGCGTAATGGACGCTTCTGCCATTCTGAACATATCAACGATATGCTCAGCTAGCGGCAGAGATGGCATGGCAGACATCGTTGGCTTCCTCACCAACCACGGGCACTGGTGTGGCTGGGAAGTCGACGGTTCTACGTCGAGTTCTGGTCTAATGCTTACCATCCACTGGCAAGCATCAGACCAGTCCTCTTCAGTGGCCACCAGCGAGTACTCGACTGGGCGCTGGGCTTCGTCGTCCTCAATAGCACTTACCAGTATAAACGTAGCTTTAGCTGTGGATACTCCTGGCAAGCTGATAAAACCATGCGGTCTTGAGAGAGCAGGCATGGTTTGAGCCATAGCTAAACCACGAGCTGGAGCCGTGGTATGCGATACGGGTGGCCATCGGCTCCAACCCAGGCAACCCTCTGGTACGTGACTGCTATTCCTGCGGGAGCAAAAATTTGCCCAGGCTCCCCACGACGGATTCCATGGCCACGGCCTCATCGGGTGACCCCAGCAGATAGTCCTCATCATGGACAGAAAGGTTAGACTCTGGGTTAGCAAAGAACGCAAACCCTGGGTTAGCAAAGAACGCTAACTCAGACTGGCCAGAGAAGGTACCGTAAGAGGGTACGGTACCACGGGAGTGTTGACGCTCCATGGAACCCGTAAAGTGGGAACCTGGGTACATCACTCCTGCTCCTAGATCAACCGACGAGGCAAGCCTCAACCCGGGATCAAACAGAGCTGCTTCTGGATCTACCGGCGAGGCAAGCCTCAAGCCAGATCCAACTGGTGCCAGCTCAGAATATTTGGCGAAAACTGGCAAACCCCCTCCAGAGACTAGATTTAGAGGTGGGGATCATCTGGCCGGGAGCAGATGAAGAAGACAATGAATTACCTGGACCAGGAAGCATGCCGCGAAGCAACTCTGGTACCAGGTCCATAATTGTCTTTTCATCTCCCCCATCATCTCAAGCTGGAAGGCCTCCATGTCCATGGACATGGAGGCCTTCCTTTTACACTTACCACTTACACTCTCACGTTCTTTTTTAGCACGTTTCTCTTCTTCGCTCGCCTTATCCTTCGCCTGCAACTTAAAAGTCACAGAATAAGCCGCCCCCTCCCCAACCCCACTGTTTGGAGAATCACATTTAAGCAGAGGTCCACACATACTACATTTGGCCCATACATGAAGGGAGAACTTTGGTTTGAGAAACTTCCCACAGGAGATACAACCAAATTTCTGAAAGGCCATAAGATGAAGACAATGAGTTTTTTAGTTAAATTAGTAAACTAAAAATTAAATAAAAAAGGGAGCAACAATTTTGAAACCATGAAAGGATAGTTGCTGATAAAGATAAATTAGCCTGGACAAAATGAGACGTTAATAATAACAAAGAGCTAATTATGACATTATATTTCCAAAAAACATGGAGACAATCCAAAGAAAACATCATCCAGGTGTAAAGAGGAATTGTATTCAATACACAAGAGCATAAGTGATGAATAAAGTAATAAACTATGCCAACCATCAGAGTAAACAGAAGAGAATATATTGGCAGACAATTTTTGCAAAATTTTCAAATAAATTAGTGACATTCCTCATAACATTAGAATGCATGCATCTTTAGCATATGAATACTACCATATCCAGCGTTCTTGAGTAATCCATCATCTCACCATGCCTCTACACCATAATACTATTTGGACCACGAGGCAGAGTGAAGAGCTCTCTCTTATGGGAGCTCCCAATCACTCTGGTCATAGACTTTTTCTAACACACAAAAAGGGACAATCGTGGCGAGAAATCCATCACAAATGTGAACCATATCCATAACAGGAATCTGTGGACACAAAAACAAAGTGATTAGAATGTCATGGCGACAAAATAATATTTTACTAGTTTAAAAGGTGCCTATCACGTCTAAATCGTGTCACGGAAACACACTACAACATGTATTAATGACGAGATTCGATAAAAATGTAATAGAAATCACCTGATCACTCGGTCCCGGCGTGGCCTCAGGTGACTTTGCATGATCCGACATCATCCAAAATTAATCTAAACACATAAATATTGAGAACAAACGCAAAAAATGTGCTTCAAATTGAAACAAGTAGCATGTCTCTGGCCAATATACACGAAAGAGGAAGTGTCAGTCTGCGCATGCGCGAGGTTAGGGCTGGCATCCGCCGGACTGTCAACTGTCTCCCTGACCAGTAGGGGCACCTAACTTTTTTAATCTGGCGTTTATTGAGTGAAGGAAATATCAAAGAGTGTTAGGGAGGTAAGCATACTCTTGAAGTGAAAACCAGGAGTGCCGCAAATGGTACATAATACCCCAGCTTGATGACAAATCAATGAATGAGAGCTATCAGAAAATAGCTATTTCTTCCTCAGACCCAGACCAGTCAGTGTCTGGCGGCCATCTTTCATTTCGGATGATCATCAATTTCGATAGGTTTCTTCACCAGACCTAGTCTAACCACCATATTAACTATTAAGTTTCAAAGTGATCCAATAAAGGGTAACAGAGTTATCATCTCGGAAAGCCAATTTTCAAGATGGCTGGTAGGTAGCTGATGGTCATCTTGGATTTCAGATCATCATCAATCGCAATAGGTTTCTTCCCCAGGCGTAGTCCAACATCCCTATGACGTGTCAAAGCGATCCGATAAACGGTAACGGAGCTACATTTATCATCCGGAAACCAATTTTCAAGCTGGCCAGCGGTGGCTAGTGGCCATCTTGGATTTCAGATAATCATCAATTTCGATAGGTTTATTCCGCAGATCCAAAGCGATCCGATAAATAGTAACAGAATTATTATCCGAAAATCAATTTTCAAGATGGCCGGCGGCCATCTTGGATCTCAGCTCATCCGACATCTTCACTCTCAATACACTTCTTCCGCAAACCTAGTCCAACCACCCTCTGAGGTTTCAAAGTGATCCGATAAACTGTAACAGAGTTATCATCCGGAAACTCTGCCACCCACCCGTCCGCCCGCCGCCATCACATACATGCAATAACCTGCCAATTTTATTGGCGCCTGTGGCGCTCACATGGACCATTGGCATTTAAAGCATATGCACATAAATAGACATGATGGATGATTTTCAGAAAATCCAAGATGGCCACCAGAAAAATTGACCAATCAAAATTCTGTATACAAGTTTGAAAACCGACCAGCCTAGTATACTTCCAGCCAAGTCTGGTTGAAATTACTATACTTCCAGCCAAGTCTGGTTGAAATTACTCAAGCAGTTAATGAGTAGCGTTTTAAACAATTTCCTGCCATTTTTTGGAAAATTCAAGATGGCCACCAGAAAAATGACCCCATCAAAATTCTGTATACAAGATCTGAAGAATACCATGCTAGGGTTCTTTCATCCAAATTTGATTGAAATCGGCCCAGTGGTTATCGAGGAGTAGACTTTTAAGTGATTTCCAGAAATTTTCATAAAATTCAAGATGGCCGCTGAAAAAATTGACCAATCAAAATTCTCTATATAACTTCTGAAGTCTACCCCCATTGGGTCCATCCAGCCAAATTAGGTTGAAATCCGCCAAGCGGTTAATGAGGAGTAGCGTTTTTAAGCAAAAGTTGACAGACGCCGGACGGATGGAGAGACGGACGGTCGCCATGCCATAAGCTCACTTGGTCTGACCATTCTGCCCCGGTGAGCTAAAAATCTAAGATGGCTACCGACTGGGTTTATCCAATTGTATCAAAATTTGAAATAAGCATACCAAAAAACCTGTATAAAATCAATTTTGTCTTCTAAATGTGTCCAATAAAACAATCCAATATGGATTCCAAGCCTACATTTTGATTGGTCCACGGCAGCCATGTTTTCTGATGTATCACCTTCCTTTGACCAAATCTTGATGGTAGGGCTGTGCAGTTTTGGTAAAAACACAACTGGTGTCAGTGTTGGCCATGAAACTGGTTTTAACCGGGCTGGAAATAATTTTCAGCTTTCATGTGGAAAAAAATGTGCAATTCCACGAAATTAGAACGTTTTTAGGGTAGACATAAATCTGTAGCTATAGTATCCGATGCAGTTTTAGAGAATATAGTGAAATTATTACTTAAATTGCTCTAAAACTATAGATTTTGAGCTTTTAAATTCATCGCGATGTTATTTCGAGTTCTTGCGAAATCTCAGTCATATACTAGATTCCTAGACAATTGGAAATGTGTATAACCCCCACCACCACCACCTCCCACCACCACCTCTAGGATAACGCGTAGGTAGATACATTGCCAAATTTAATGTGGCTTTCAGCGGCCAATTCAAGCGGTTCGCGGGATGGAAACTATGTTATTAGATGACTAAACTACACGTAGAAAGTTTGTAGAGCATTCACTAAAAATACTACTCGATAGTTAGTCATTACACGTCTTGGAAACGACGAGCCGGTGATAAATTCTGAAAGATGGCAGACCTAATTAGACTGTTACACACACTCCATTTCGGAGACCAGTCAGATGATTAGCGTTATGCAAATCTAATGTATATACCATAGAGACTAGTTCCTGAATCCTGATAGTCTACTGTATGTTTACACACATTTAGGTAGAATTTAGTTAGACGTCGTAATAGTGTCATGTGATACAAATCTGCCCATTGTATACAGGGGCACATGCATAATAAACCAAATTTATTGACCCAATTAATCGGATACGTGTAATCAAACTCGGCCTTATTAGACTATTTACTAGCGTACATTTTCCGCGAAAAAGGAAATCAGACGTATTTTAACATAAATCATAAGCGTGATTCGGAAGGACATGGTTTAAAACTGTATAAGTTGTAAGCTGTAAAAGTTATTTTCTGTCGCTAATAACATATATCTACCCGTGTTGAGTGTTAATTATATCATACAGTATTGGGCCAGCTCCTGAACATTCACGAGAAATTACTCTTGATTGCCCGAGCGATTAGTGTAATTCGATCTGACAAGTTAAATCACTTCCTGGTTTAGAGTCCTGGATGCGCGTTCAGAATTCATAATAAACATAGATATCAGAAACGCTAAATCACTTACAATACGCTTTCAAGCATGTATCATGGAATTTAATAGCTAGCAGATTACAATTTCTGAACGCATGTAGCAATATGATCTAGCAACATTCTCACGAGAAAAAAAAAATCCTCTTCCATAATTTATTTAGCGGATTCAGCGCTGAGTATAGGTTAAAGGTCACCGGCTATGATGTGTAAAAAATCAATAACTCATATTACGATGTTTCAGATTTTATTTTACAGAGATAAAATTCATGCAAATTTATACAATCAATCTCATATATTATGATATATCATTAAAAAAATAAATATAAAACCTGATTTTCAAAAATATGCGGTTGTAGAGTTGTCAAATTATGTCACCAGTTTTCGAACCATCACGCTTAAAAATCTGGAGACGGTTCAAAATCTGGATAACCGCACAGCCCTACTTAAAGGCCCTTAGTGCCTAATCATATCTTCCCAATTTCGAAGCGATTGGCTCAGGGGTTATGGAGGTCATTTTCGCGAAAACTAGGTCATCCAAGCTGCCAACCCATTTGGCCAATCAAATTCCCTTGAATAAACTTGTCTCAGCTACTGCCCTAGATGTTTCTTGAATATTGAATAGATATCTCAAGTGATTTTGGAGAAGATTTTTAATGTTTCTAAAAATCGGTCAAAATCCAAGATGGCCACCAGCCAAATTAGTCGATCAGCTCCGTTTGAACAAACCTGGATCTTTATGCCCTAAGGATGCTTCCTGCCAAATATAATTGTAATCGTCCAGTGGTTCCTGAGATGTCGTTTAAAGGATGAGTTGACGGATGATGGACAGTCGCCATGGCATAAGCTCACTTGACCTTTCAGGCCAGATGAGCTAATAATGAAATTATTAACAGCACTGCAGAAGACATCTTTGACCAGCTTGATCATGTTGATTTTATCGACAAAAACTTGGGAAAGTCTTAAGAAATACTTGTAAATACTAGTTTACTGCATACATGGATCATCTTTGAAAAGAAAATAATTAAAACCCAATAACTTACGTGACGTCCAGAAACTGTGTTTGTATCGAACCTGGACAGTAGCAATTGGCAGATACCTCTGAAAGATAGCAGTCTGTCGTGTTGCATGAATAACACGCTGTGTCAGCAAACCTAAAACAATAAAATAAATCACAATACTAGATTGCTCAGTCGACACGTCATTGCAAATCCCCACATTCACCGCTCTGATATTTTGAAACCATCCACCCCCACCAACAACCCACACCCAGGGGCGGAACCAAATGTAAATGTTCTTTTGCACTTCGCAATCATATGGGTAACTCACATACCGAATTTGGTTGAATTTCATCCAACAGTGTCAGAGCAGTTGCATTATAATCAATTTCATGACCTTTTGACCCCACCCCCACCCCAAAGAGTGTGGGCCAAATGTAAATGTGATCACCCACTCCACATTCATATGGGTAATACACATTCCAAATTTGGTTGAATTCCATCTAATGGTTTCGGAGTTGCATTACAATCAATTTTTAAATCTTTTGACACCCCCACCCCTCCTGCACACCATATTGATATGAGTAACTCACATACCAAATTTGGTTGAATTCTGTCCAACAGTTTTCAAGGAGATGCGTTGCAATCAGTTTCTGCACATTAAAATTTCACCCCTCCCCAAGAGGCGGAGGCAAACGTAAATGACATCTGGCACTCATATGCGTAACTCACATATTAAGTTTGGTTGAATTCCGTCTAATGGTTTCGGAGGAGTTGCGTTACAAGTGATTTAACCTTTTGACCATTGCCACACACCCCTGGGGGCGGAGACAAATGTAAAGGTGCTCTTGAAAAGCACAATCATATGGGTAATACACATGACAAATTTGGTTGAATTCTGTTCAACGGTTTCAGAAAGGATAGGGTGACGGATGGACAGATGGATGGAGGAAATTTTAATATTTCCTGACATTTTTTTTAAATGTGGGGATAATAACCATAGCATACTAATGGCTGGATGAATCCAATCTCTAAATCAAGTACATGTATATGACGCAATAATCAATACTGTCACAGGTAGGCTGACGTCACAATACTAAGTGACAGAAATACTCCGTCATGAAGCTGGAATAGTTCATCAAATTGTACAAATTGTAAGTCTTTCAGGGATTTACTATTTTGAAAACTTCGAAGCAAATTTGAATGGGCACTGCTGCGTATGGCAGCAACAGCACCCTGTCAAATTAGTTTCAAAATAATCAACTGTTTACCGGTATAGTTACCATGAAATTGTGATTCTGAGAATTCAGGATTCAAAGTACATAAATCATCCCAACATGTGCAATGGATGGCCGGAGATTAGGTAGAAATGGGCAAGGGAAACTAGAAGATATGGACCCCTCTATTAACCCGTACCACTCTGATGTAAAAATTTAAAATTTTCAAATTAAATTAATAGATGAACTGATGTTCATTTTTCAACAAGTTTGGTGGAAGATGGTGCTGTCGTAGACAGCAACATCGTCCACCAAATTTGTTGAAAAATGAAAACCAGTTTCTTTGCTATTGCCACAGTAAAAGATAGAATATTGACATCAGTGTGGTAAGAGTTAAGCAGCATCATAATTCATGAATAATCCTCGTCTCACTAAAACTATAGATGCATTTGCAGTGGTGTTGTTCCGATTAATCGATCTGATCGATGATTGATTGGTTTTCATGTTCAACCAACCGATCGATCATGATTTCAGAAATCGATTTTGGTTGTTTATAAATTTACTAATATATTTTAACTGGTCAAGCTAGAAAATTAATATTTTTGGGAAAAGAATTTAAATTTAATTGTTACAACTATATAGTATTACTCCTTAGTCTAAGACATTAATTCTTTCAGCACTGAAATACTAAGTTAATTTCAAAGCAACCATACCAATAGCATGTTGAATATTTCGAAACTTATTTGACTGGAAGCTGTTGCTGCCTAAGGCAGCAACAGCCTCTAGTCAAATTAGTTTCAAAATATTCAACAGATTATTTCTTAAATTATTAAGAATCTGTCATACCTGCGACTTGGTTTGAAAGGGGTTATTATCCTTGAACATGCTATAATTACTGCATTCAAAATGGGTAAAAACTGAGAACCTGTTATGATCAATCATTAATTGATCATCGGTTAGTATATAAAACCAAATCATCGATCACAAAATAGTACCAATTCCCAACACTAATTTGCAGGCAATACAAATACCCCCACTGAGCCATATCTCAATCAAATAACAAGAGGCCCACCTGGAGCACTATGCATTTTTGTTAAAATTGTTGGTGGGTGGTTTAGTTAGTAGTCTTTTAAATGAGTTTGTGGACATTTTTGCAAGTCAAATATGGCCGGCAAACATGCTACATTTTGATTGGTCCACTGCGGCCATGTTTCTGACATAGCTCCTTCCGTTGAAAAAACTTTAATGGCACTCAGTGCCTAATCATATCTCCAAAATTTCGGCCCAATCTGCTGAGTGGCGCTGGAGTTGTTTTGGCAAAAAATAGGTTATCCAAGATGGCCGCCAAACCATTTGGCCCATCAAGTTCTCTTGAACAAACTTGGTGCAGCTCTGGCCCTAGATGATATTTCATGAGGTCTGAATTAATCCCTCAAACGGATTTGGAGATTTTTAGACATTTCCAAAAATCATCTGAAATCCAAGATGGCCACCGGCCAAATTATCCGATTGGCTTCATTTGAACAAAAGGGAATCTCTATGCCCTAAAGGATGCTTCCTGCCAAATATAATTGAAATCGGCCCAGTAGTTCTCGAGAAGACGTTTTAAATTTCCCATTGCTTTAGTATGGGAGCTTTTGGTGGGAAATTAATCCAAGATGGCCGCCAAACCATTTATCCGACAGTTTCGAAAATTACAAATTTTAGATCAGAATACCCAAAAACCTATATAAAACCGATTTTGGCCTCAAAATCCTTCAAATATAAATAACTGCTGAAACTACAGCTAGGACAAAGATTTTCTATGATGTTCAGTGAACAGTGAAAATAGGTCACATTGACCTACTCATGAGATGGGACACATCTTTAGGGCATAATACCTCTAGGACTGTACGACGCACGTTTTGGTTTATGATCATAGCAGTTTCAATATGACTTTTCATATTATTTTTAACCAAATATTGGTATTAGGAGTGTGGTGGGGTTCTAAATTTAAATCTTTAAGAATGCAGAAATTTCTTTTAGGTATATTTTAGGAAAAAATTTAAAATTCATTCTCTAAAATTAGAAAACTGGCTCGATTTTACAACTTTGCAATGAACTATGAAAGTCTAATTCAAATATAAAACAAGAGGCTCAAGGGGCCTGTGTCGCTCACCTGGGATTATTGACGACTGGCACAAACGAACAAAATGAGATGACCACTAAAAATTTACCAATCAAATTTCTGTGAAGAAAGTTTAGCCAAGTTTTATTAAAATTGAGCCAGTGGTTAAGTGGTAAAATTTAAGTCTTTTTATGTTTTTCTCAGAAATTTGCAGCAAATACAAGATGTGCGCCAAAAAAGGTTATATTTTGATTGTTCTTTGACATAGGTATCAACTTTCCATGGACAGATTTTAATGGCAAAAATAATAACAACATACTGGGCGTGTCCGTCCGTGGTGGGCGTGTTGGTCCAGGGAAAGGGCGTCCCTTATCCTGCTCGGTTTGTGCCTATAGGCTCCATTGGGTGGAGCTGGTGTATCCAAAGACATTCTTTCTGTGTTCTCCATGACGTGGAGTTTTCATCGTCCAGGTCTGATGAGGATACCTACGGCGGTCTTTCTGTGTTCTCCATGACGTGGAGTTTTCATCGTCCAGGTCTTTTCAGCCCTAATCATACCAGGCAAATTTCAGCCTGATCCGTTCAGCAGTTCTGGAGAAGTCGTTTTCACGAAAACTAGGTCATCCAAGATGGCCACCGAACCATTTGGTAACTTAAGTTCCCTCGAACAAACTTGGTTCAGCTCTTGCGCTAGATCATATTTCATGAGGTCTAAAAGTCAGCCAACATCCAAGATGGTCACGGGTCAAATAGGCTGATCATCTTCCTTTGAACAAACTTGTATCCCTATTCCCTTAGGATGGAAATATCTTTCCCATTGCTTTAGTATGGGAGTTTTTGGTAGGAAAAAGATCCAAGATGGCCAACAGACCGCTTATCAGACAGTTTCGAAGATTGCAAATTTGAAATCAGAATACCTAACAAGAGTTTTAGTGAAACTCAACATACGCCCGCAGGCATACATGTAGATGTACTTGTTTGAGGAATTCTAAATGTGAAGTCAGTTTTGTCTTTGATAAATAACACTTCGTCTATCCCTAAAACACATGCTGAAAAAAAAATTGTGAGCGTAGGTTCAAAACTCTTCAAGATCTTCTCCGGACAAGAAAATATTGACAAATTTTAATCCTTCAAGAAAGATAACTTTGGCAAATATGGGCAGATTTTGCCCTTCATCTATCCATATTTGATCCAATGAAAACAAGAAAACTTTGACAAATTTTGTATTTCAAGGGAAATAACTCTTGGCAATTATGGGAGGATTTTGCAGATAAGAAATCATGACACTTCGTCTATACCTAACACATCTGCCGGAGAAAAATTGTGAGTGTAGGCTCAAAACTCTGAGATCTGGCCAGGAAAAGAAAATTTGGACGAATTTTAATCATTCAAGGGGGATAACTCCCGCGAATATACGAGGGTTTTGCCGAAATGAAATCATGATTCCCGCGAATATGGGCGGATCATGCCAAAACAAAATCATGACACTTCGGCTACACGTACCACATCTTTTGGAAAAAAATTTGTGAGTGTGGGTTCAAAACTCTTCGAGATTTAGATCATGACTCTCACGAATATGGGCGGATCATGCCTAAACAAAATCATGACACTTCGGCTATATATCCATCGTTTGAAAAAAAAATTGTGAGTATGGGTTCAAAACTCTTCGCGATTTGGCCGTGACAAGACAATTTTGACGAATTTCTATCTTTCAAGGGAGATAACGCTGGTGAATATGGGCAGATCTTGCCGAACCGAAATCATGACACTTCGCCTATACATAACACATCTTCTGGGAAAAAAATTGTGAGTGTAGGTTCAAAACTCTTCGAGATCTGTCACGGAAAAGAAAATTTTGACAAATTTTAAGCTTTCAAGGGAGATAACTCTAGTGAATATGGGAGGATTTTGCTGACTCGAAATCATGAGTAGTATAGCCGGGATTAAACGGATACCACGTCCCGGAATAACGGGGGAAATAAAGAAATTCGCCTCCCAGGCCCTTAACAATTGAGGGCCGCATTTTTTAGGTGTTTTAGGCCCAGGTAGCGCCGGCCTCTAAAAAACTGCCGCCCCTAGGGGCCCCCCTTCACTATGCCAGCACGTAGTGCGACGCCACACCCCCATAATGAAAGCACCCGGGAGGCGAATTTCCCGATTACCCCCGTTATTCCGGGACGTTGTATCCGTTTAATCCCGGCTATACTACTTAGCACATGGTCGTAACGTCCATTTAGAGACTAGCACACTCAGCGGTATACGAGCTGATCAAGCACGCATTACATGGTCTGAACGTCCAGACAAGCATACCCAGCGGTATACGAGCTGATCAAGCACGCATTACATGGCATCCATTTAGAGACAAGCATACTCAGTGGTATACGAGCTGATCAAGCACGCATTACATGGTCTTAATGTCCATTTAGAGACAAGCATACTCAGCGGTATACGAGCTGATCAAGCACGCATTACATGGTCTGAACGTCCATTTAGAGACAAGCATACTCAGCGGTATACGAGCTGATCAAGCACGCATTACATGGTCTGAATGTCCATTTAGTGACAAGCATACTCAGCGGTATACGAGCTGATCAAGCACGCATTACATGGTCTGAACGTCCATTTAGAGATAAGCATACTCAGTGGTATACGAGCTGATCAAGCACGCATTACATGGTCTGAACGTCCATTTAGAGACTAGAATACTCGGCGGTATACGAGCTGATCAAGCACGCATTACATGGTCTGAACGTCCATTTAGAGACTAGCATACTCAGCGGTATACGAGCTGATCAAGCACGCATTACATGGTCTGAACGCCCATTTAGAGACAAGCATACTCAGTGGTATAGCACGCATTACAGGGTCTGACCATCCATTTAGAGACAAGCCTTACTCAGTGGTATACACCATGATTACTGTTGCACAGCTTCGCGCTATGGCAAGGCAATTTGGCCTTAGAGTAGCCTCTAAGGCCAAGAAAGCCGACCTGCTCCAGCTGATCGGGCAGGCCCGTGCCGAGGAATTCATTGCTCGACTGAGCCGATCAGTGAAGACAGGACGGTTTCCCGCGACCACCAGAGATGATCCTTTGAATCCCCACAAGAAAGCACAGCGGCGGCGGGAGCTTCATCAGTTGGATGAGGAGGTGACGGCCAGCTTACGAGCCAAAGCTGTTGCGACGCGGATGGCAGACCATCCACTAGAGCGCCGACCCGCCCTACGCCGGATCGCTAGGCGAATGATGAGAGGCCCGAGGGCTGAACCCTTAGTCCGGAGCATGAGGCGAGAGGGTGAGCAGATTCTCAATGAGCGTCTGGGTGAGATGGAAGGGGAGGAGAGAGGAAGACGGACAGTACGCTGGACGTTCTTCCAAGGCCTCAATGGAGACATTACAGGGCAGATCATGGGTAAGATCCAGCAGACTGCCCGGAACGCCTTCTACCTCCGGTATACCCACACCTATCACATCAAACACATCGAGGATGGTAGGGTGATGCTCTTCCACAAGAACGCTCCAGGGAGTCCATGGCTGAACACGATAGGAGCAGCTCAGGACTGGTGGCGGCAAGAGAGCAAGACCACCTCGACCCCGACAACATCGACCGCCCCAACACCAAGTGGGCTTTCGTCCGATCAATCAACGTTGTGGTCAAGGCTATCATCGACCACCAACCTTTGCTCGGGACAGGACCGCTCCCAGTCTGGCTACGACATAAGATGAGTCTGGTGGCACTTGACACCTACAAGGATAACATGTGTCTCTGGAGGTGCCTAGCGGTGTATCAGGGGGCGAGACCCGACAGAAGTACTGAGCCCGCGCGTGAGCTCGCAAGACAGTTCTATGACCTGGACGGGCCTGTGCCTGACGTGCCAAAAACCTTTCTGGATCAGTTGGATAAGGTAGAGTTCTTCGCGAAGATCGGGATTCGCGTGTATGAACCAACTGAAGAGGGCACCTGATCCGGCAAGCGGACCACTACCACGACACTATGACCATCGGGGTGTACGATCACCACGCCTTCTATATAAAGAACATCTCCAAGCTGGCACATACACTAGTCTGCGGGCACTGTCAGCAGGGGTTTACACAGGCATGCCATCTTCAGCGTCATGCTGACCGTTGTACAGGCGGCATAACAACCGTAGAGTGCCCTGGGGAGAAGGTTGATGCACCGCAGTCTGCGCATGAGAAAGCCTTCTATCCACCCCAACCAGCAAGTTCAGCGGCTACTCATTGGGTCACGTATGAGGTGAAAACCCAAGGTATCCACATACACCATGTAGAGTGTGGGCACGGTGGCGAGCGTTGGATCGAGGGGGCTCCCGGAGATGGTTATGATCCGACTACCAACACTGTTTACCAGTTCCATGGCTGTTTCTGGTATGGATGCCCTCAGCACCAGCAAGGTGAGGCGGCCGAACAAAAATACCTCAAGACAGTCCGGAGAGAGGAGAAGCTGAGAGCAGCTGGATACACGCTTGTGGTACAGTGGGAGTGCGGGATAAAACGCTGCCCAAGCATCCCTAGACGAGTTCGGACCGTCTCATACCCGTACTTCATCGTCTATGACTTCGAGGCGCTCCTAGATGGCGTCAAGACTCATCCTACGGAGACACTCATGATTGAGAGTAACCACATACCGATCTCTGTGTCAGTCGGCTGCTCCTTGGAAGGCTCCGCCAGTGAGCCCACTCACCTCTGCAATCCTGACCCAGAAGCTCTGATCAAGGCTTTCATGGAGGAGATTACCAGGCGAGCACACAGAATCCGTACAGAAGTCCGGGCACAGTTCATCCCTTCAGACATGGACAAGCTCCCAAAACGCCAGCAGCGACTGATTACCGAGTGGTGTGACCAAGTCCCGGTGCTGGGCTTCAACTCTGGCCGTTACGACCTAAACCTGATCAAGAAGCACTTCGTGGATGAGCTGACCAACACTGGCACAGTGAATGTCGCCAAGCAAGCTAGTAAGACCATGTTCCTCATGACCCCCGAGCTTAGGTTTCTCGATGTGATTAACTACTTGGGGCCAGGAGTCTCCTACGAGGCATGGATCAAAGCCTATGGATGTACACAGCAGAAGAGCTGGCTCCCGTATGAATGGTTCGACACCCCCGAGAAGCTTAATTACCCCAGACTCCCCGACTACCCAGCGTGGTGGTCCAAGCTCAAAGGTGGCTACCTCCTCGAGCTATCGGAGTGGAAACAGTGCAAACAGACGTTTAGCTCTCGCGGCATGAGGACGTTCGCCGACTGGTTGAGGTACTATAACAACCTGGATGTCAGTCCATTCATCGAAGCCCTCGAGCGGATGCGGGAGTTCTACACGGAACGAGAAATAGACATCCTCAAGGATGCTGTGTCTCTCCCAGGAGTGTCTCTGCAGTACCTCCTACGTGGAACCGCTCAGCACATGCCGGATGTTAGCCTCTACTCCCCGGGCAAGGAGGCCTACGATATGCTGAAGGACGCGGTTGTTGGTGGGCCCAGCATCGTGTTCACCAGATACCACGAGGCAGGTGTGACACGCATCCGCCAGAGTGAGCGGGTCTGCCAACGTCTACTCGGCTACGACGCGAATGCTCTGTACTTGTCTACGATGGCTAAAGAGATGCCATGTGGTAAGGAGACAGTACGGCAGTGGTCCTGTGCTAGCGACGTAGCCAGATTTAAGAAGGATCTGCTGGCTGACCACTGGTTCGGTTTCGCTGAAGTGGACATAGAGGTTCCTAAGGCCCTGTGGGCGAAGTTCGAGGAAATGCCACCTCTCTTCTACAACAGAGAGATTCCAGCTGAGGCAGTATCTGTTGAGATGCACACATACCTAGAGAAAACAGGTAGGAAACGTCCCACAACCAGTAAACTAGTCGGCGCCCTCTCGGCCAAGAGGAAGCTCTTGTATGCGCCATCACTCAAGTGGTACCTCGCCCATGGGCTGGAGATTACAGCGGTCTACCGCACCATAGACTACAAGCCGCAGAGACCCTTTGAGTGGTTCGTGAACAATGTTACCGATGCTCGCCGTAAAGGAGATGTTGATAAGAGCAAATCGCTCTTGGCAGATCTGTTCAAGCTACTAGGCAACAGTGCCTATGGGAAGCTCATCGAGGCTCTAGAGCGTCACAGCAACACGACCTTCACCAAGGATGAACGAGTGGTAGATAGAGCCCTTCGCAGTGCATGGTTCGAGGATCTCGAGATCGGCGAGTCCTACGAGATCCAGAGACGCAAGGCAAAAATCACCATTCGCCGGCCCTTCCAGGTGGGGATAGCCGTATATGAGCTCGCGAAGCTGCGGATGCTGGAGTTCTACTACGACTTTCTGGATCACTATGTGCCTCGTGACAGCTTCGAGTACCTCCAGATGGACACAGACTCTGCGTACATCGCAATAGCTGCCTCCAGCCTCGACGAAGTCATTCGCCCTGAGATGCGAGCAGAGTATGAGGCTCATAAGTGGGAGTGGCTAGCTTGGGACAAGTGGTCTGGACGGACTCCGGGACTGTTCAAGCTCGAGTTCGAAGGCAACCGTGGTATCGCTCTCTGTTCCAAGTGCTACTACGTGGAGAGCCCCGAGGGGAAGGTGAAATGCTCAGCCAAAGGTATGTCTAAATGCCAGAACGATGTCTCTTGGCAAAGGTTCTTCAGTGCCCTAAACGGTAGCATGGACAGAGCTACAAACCGAGGCCTACGCATGCGCAACCAGGGCATGGTGACGTATGAACAGGAAAAACTCGGGCTCTCAGCCTACTACGATAAGCGGCATGTGTTGCCAGATGGTGTCCATACCGAACCAATCGAGTACCATATCCCTCAGGCACCTGACGACGGTGGTAGCTGTGTGTCTGGAGGGACCACCTGAAGCTCCTCCCGAACAAACGGACGTTTTGGACAGCTCTCCGAGCGTGCCAGATAGTACAGCGTAGGCTGCCCCTCCATCTCGACATACCTGTCAAGTCTGTGGACATCTAGCGACCAGTTTGGATCTGTTGCACGTCGTCGCCCACCTTCCAACTCACCAGGTTCATACAGGTACCGAACCAGAGCATAAGATGGAACCTGTTCCTTGTCCGCTCCTCCGGAAGGTTGGGCAACAGAGGATCGTTGGATAGCCTCTACTGGCTTCTTACCAGTTAACCGAGTTACCTCAGTATTGGATCGCTCTACCACCCGGGGCAAACCTTTCACCCACACCCTGGACCTCTCTCTGGCCTGTGCCATTTCCTGGGCGTATTGGTGTCGGAACTGTCTCTCTGCCAGTGTCCGATTCCACCGCTCGACGATTGCCTGGGCACGGTGGTGACCAACTTCACCTCGTCTAATTGCCACACCATGTTTCCGCATGAGGGCCGCAGTCTCGCCTCTGAACTCCTTACCCTCATCCACCTGCAACAATTCTGGCCACTGGAGGGGATTTTCCGGATCCTCGTAGACACCCTGGAATGCCTGGGCCACCTGGCCAGCTGACTTGTCTGTGAGCGGTGCTGCGGCCTTGTACCTGCTGGCGACGTCGACGATGGTGAGGGCATACTTGTAGGTCTTTCGACCAACCGAGTCGTGTGGAAGGAATAGAACATCTGCCTGGTGAACTCTATTCGGGACAGTTTCATCGAAATGGGCATACCTGATGTGCCGTGGACGAGGTTTGTATATCTGCCACATCGCCTGGCGGCTGAGCCACTCGCTAATTGTCTCTAAGGTGAAGTTGTGGCCCTTGCGACGTACAGCCTCGAGTAGTTGGTGGGGCTCACGGTAATATACACCAGGCTGATAGTAGAGTTCCTCAAGAAAGCCCCCAGATTTCATCACTGACGTCCACTCCCGTCCTGTCACGCACGGTCTGGGTGAGGGTATCACTGACGTCCACTCCCGTCCTGTCACGCACAGCCTGGGCGAACTCTACACAGACGAACAGACGGCCGTTATGCATTCGACTATCACTGAAGACCTCCTCAAACACCTCCGTACACCGGCGTCTAGTCTCTGCTGGATCTTCGCTGAGCGGTAGCTTATCGACTAACCCTCGGAAGTTAAGTGTCTTGACTAGGTCGTACAGAGACGCCATCCTTATATAGTACGGCTTAAATGTTCGGCGGCCCAGATGGCCGCGAGTGCCATGGCAACATACGGTAGCCAAGGGCCTGCGACTCCGAAGAACGTACCTACTCCTGAGGCGATGGCTGGTATGGCTTCAGAAATCTTCTCCACACCCTGGAGAGCATTGTTCGCGATCTTGCGGACCATCTCGCCCGCCTTCGTTGTGAACAGAGCGATCAGAGCCCCAACTGCTGCCAGCGGGCCGATAGAACCTTTTACGTAAGTGCGATAGATTCCTTTCGCTCTGTGTATTAGTTTGAGGGATTCAGGCTCATCACCCACGGTCTCCGCTACATCGTAGTCGTCTGCATCCTCCCCATCATAATCCTCCTCATCATAGTCCTCGACTGGATCTTCATAAGCCTCTGGTTCATACATATCCGTATATAGTAGCTTTAAACTGTAGTCTATAGCATGGCCTCCGCAATCTTGAATGCGGGCGTGTTTGCCGTAGCGAACTGGGGAATCAGCTTCGCCGACAAGAAGGCGGCAGAGGTCGAGCGTGAGCGTCATAACCAGGCGATGGAGAAGCTGTCTACGGAGAAGTTTGAGTACAGCAAAGCCCTCGAGCATATGCGCCAGAGGGAGGCACGCCGACGACAACTCCGAGCTCAGGCCAACCAGAGCCTCAAAGAGGCAGATGAGAGTCTTGATGAGTACTACGAGGCCGTATCTGAGCCAACGCTCGACTATGAAGCATCGACAGGTCAGAAGACAGCAGAGCTTATAGTAGTAGTGGCAGCTGCAGCGGTGACGACAGGGGTCGTGCTCTACGCACGCTCAAGCTGAATACCCGATGTGTTTGACACGCATACCTTAGCATAGCCAAAGTAAAGTACCGTCACACCTAATTGGCGAGTCCCAGCTATGAGGTTTCCGATGTTGAAGCTGAGCCGGTTGCCCTGATTAGGTGGGATGTTCCTGCCACCGACGTGGTGACGGCCCTTGAGTGCTGACTCGAGGTCGTCGCTTCCACTGGTTAGTCGCAGAAGTGCGTATGACTTAGTTTTCTGTCTGTAGAGTTGGCAGTCAGCCAGCTCGCGTACCTCACCAAGAACATTGGTCCCAGCAACCACAAGTTTGAAGTCGTCCAGCTTACCCACCTCCTGGATGACGGCTCCCTTCTGAACCAGGACCGCAACAGCGACACAGTCCGATGCACCACGATGCAATGTCAGCTCTACCTCTTGGTTAGCTGTGGCTTGGACCTGCTGGTGTTCTCGCTACACATGCACGATCCGCTGTTTGGATCCCGTTTGCTTCAGTTCCTGGTTATTCTCGTCATGCCAGACATGAAGTCTTGGAGCATTCATCGACACATCTGCGAGAGGCTCAGCGTACACCCGGAGGAACAACCTATCCTGCATGGCAGCTGGATTCATGTGTGTGTTCTCGAGGAGAGTGAAGAGTGGAACTGCCACAGGCTTCTCGACACCTACCAGTAGTTCGAATGCCGTGAACCCCTCACCCACAGCGTAGTACCCCTTTCCCTTCGCATAGAAGGTTGGGTCACGAGCCAGCGAACCTAGGACTCGGTACTCATTGTTCACATAGGTGGTGTCCACGGTGCTGTTGCTCTGTACGATCTCCCACCTGTTCAGAACCTGCGGGAGCTCTACCATCTGTTCTGTTGTGCTCTGAAGCTTGAACTCGAGCGTTATGCTCTTGATCTCGTGGATCTGTGCCGAGATTGCAAAGTCAATGTACTTCCCAGCAGCGGACAACGGGTTATCATCGTGTATACTGGGTTGAATGAACGTCAGGCAGTCCTTCCGGGGATCAGTACAGTGCGATGACGCGGGTTCAACGGCCCCATCTGGATGTTGCACATACTGCAGCATGTTTAAGGTCTGGGTATATAGAGGGGTTAAACGGCTGCCATGTTTGGTAAAGTTCTCCAGCAGATTATCTTTGGGCAGCAGGCCAAGTCGGCACGACAGCCGCGACGTGCACTGTCCCACAGTGACAGGGTCCGAGGCCTGCTTCGTGACATCAACATTATCCATGAGCGAGTCAAGGTTACACCGCCGACGGATGCGGAGATACTGGCCGCCATAGAGGAAGGAGCGCCAGCTCGTAGTACAAAAGACTCGGATACTCTACCGGAAGTTTGACAGCACCCAGGGCAGGACACTCGACCTACCTGTGGGCCAAACCAACAGTCCTGTTATTCTAGCTCTCCAAAAGGCGAGGGTCCACCCCAAAGATCTACTAACGGTCGGGAAGTGGGCTGCCGTATTTAGCCTACATAGCCAGGAAGAGCGAGAGATGCTGGATAGCCTCCAGTCTGGGGCAAATAACTACTTCAGGGAGGAGGTCAGTGCCGCTGTAGCGGAGAGCCATGACACTGGTCATGCAAAAGGTACTCAGGGGTTCACTGTTGGCCGCAATGAGGCTGTTGAGCATATCTTCAATGAAAGAGGGCGTAGGAGATTGGTCAAGAATCTGTCAGCATTTCTGAAATTCCCAGATAACTACCAGGACTACCTCATCAAAACGGCTCGCAAGACAGATGCTCATCGTGCATGGAAAAAGTGGGTCTTCCGTGAGAAGTTCCAGACGAAGAGAGTCCTACCATCTGACCCTCGGTGGATAGAGTTTCAGCGACAGGCTTCTGACGAAACTGACGAAGTTCCTCAAGCTTCTGACGAAGTTCCTCAAGCTTCTGACGAAGTTCCTCAAGTTTCTGGCGAAGTTCCTCAAGCTTCTGACGAAGTTCCTCAAACTTCTGGTGAAGTTCCTCCAGGCTTATGACGACGTTCCTCAAGCTTCTGACGAAGTTCCTCAAGCTTCTGACGAAGTTCCTCAAGCTTCTGGTGAAGTTCCTCAAGCTTCTGACGAAGTTCCTCAAGCTTCTGTCGAAGTTCCTCCAGGCTTCTGACGAAGTTCCTCAAGCTTCTGATGTCGTAGCGGACGAAGTAGCGGAGACCGCGCAGCCTGAACGAAAAAAGTTGCAACCGCGGACAGTCTGTCAGCGATGACGCGTAGAGCAGGCTAGTTTCCTGGCTGGATTCAGCTTGTAGGTGAAGGTCTGCGCCTTTTCCAGAGAGGGCTTGAAGTGTGACAGCTCACCTGTCTCCTTGTTGCTGAAGATGAAGCGGTACAGCTCAGCTGCCCTCTGTACACCTGCGATAAAGTCCCCTTTGGGCTCCTTGAGGGTTAGGCTGTCGTATATGGTCTCGAGCAGGGCACGTCCACACTTGGAGCTGAAGTATAGCAACCGGGCATTGTGGCGGATGTCTGGTGAGATCTCGCGGGATTACTTCTGAAAGAGGATGAAGACAGTTATCTTTGTGTGCCGGATGCGCCTGGTGATGTTGCTGAGGTAGGTGACTGTCTTCTGGTCCATTGCAGGGTCATCGATAACTAGAACAAGTGGTTCTATCAGTCGGGCTGCCAGCAGCTTCTCCATCAGGGCTTGCAGGTTCTGCGTCTTGGTGATTGGACCATTGTACCATTGATCATTACTGTCAACCGCCTCAGCAGCGGAGTCAGACACCAGAAGGATGTATTGAGAGTGTAGATGTTCGGCCAGGAGAGCCCGCAGCAAGATGTTTTTCCCGTGGCCTGACGGGGCAATGATCAGCACCACCTGGCCAGCATCGGCCGGCCTACTGTCGAATGGTACAAACATGTGCGTGAAGGATGGTTAGCACTTGGTCGGCGGTAGCCTCGTCTATATCTGGGAAACTAAACGGCAGTACTTCCTGCACCAGCTTTTGCGCCTGCTGTGTGGGTAGCGTTGTACCTCCGGCGGATACGAAGGATGCGATGGAGGCGTCAAGCATGAAATCCCAGCAGCAGCTGAGAAGATAGCGTAGAGGGCCTGTGTCAGCACCCACAGTGTCTAGCACATCCAGTATCTGTACGATACATGCACAGGAAGCCATGCCTATTATGTGAGCTTAAACGGCAAACCAAAGAACCCTGACTTCTTCACCTCTGGTAGCTGGAGGCTGTCGGTAGCACCTTTTTTGCCATCGACCGTGATATTGCTCAGGCCGATGGTGCCTATCCTGAGATTCCCTCCGTCTTGTTGGAAAGAGCTCCGGGGTTTCAGGAGATCCGTAACCAGGTCTTGTGCATAGGACTCAGCTATAACCTTGATGGCACCAGCCTCGTCGACTCCGAGCACACCCCGCATCGTTGCCCTGTCTTTGATGCCCATCCCCTTGTATACAGTCTTGGCCTTGTTAATGGCCGATTGTCCTACCGTATCAGTGTTCCCGACGAGATCTCGGGCTGGGATGGTACCTCGGATCTCCCTTCTCATCGAAGTCTAGGAAGGAGATAGGGGCAACAGTGTCCTCTGAACCGAGGCGTGCCTCGCCCAAGTGAGCGAGATCGCCTAGCTCTTTGCTTTCTAGGTCTGTGAGTGACAGAGTCATAGTGCTATATGCACGGCTTAAACCCACTAGTCATACCCCCAGTGAAAAGGAGGACCACGCAGTCGGCCAAGGGAATAGGTAGCAGTGCTCAGGCTACTGGCCCTCTCTGCAGGGGCACGCCTTGTGGGCGGTCCACCATTCCTGGGCATTGGCAGTCCTTAGGCCGCATGCTCGACTATGGACTACACACCACCCTCCAGCCCGCCATGCCTCATATGCTGCAGGGGTCTCGTCATCTCACTATTCGGAAGGGTTAAACATAGGCGACGATGATCTCGGCCATTGCACTCGTTGCTAGCCCTAGAACCGCGGCCTCCATTAGTGTAACACGTTCACCCATGATCTTGGCGGCGGCAGTGTAGGCGGCACCACTGAGGGCGATCTTTGGGATGGGATGAGTTATTCCGAGACAGTGGCCGGCCACCCCACTCACTACGGTAGCGAGGACAGCTGCAGTGGCGGCAGGAAGAACCTCATTTCCCCGTCATCTTCACCACAGCCACATTTGCCGCCACGTTACTGGCGACATGGACTGCCAGAGGTTTAGCCTGTGTCAGTAAACTTCTCTGTCTTGGTTCGCAGCAGGTTCTCTACCTTCTGAAGACTCATCTGGCTCTCGGGCAGTTGCTTCACGATCTGTACCGTTGACAGCATTGTTTAAACCCTGAGTATACAACGCAGTTAAACGCCTGTGTTCCCTGTCGAGTGAGCTAATAAGATCTTCCCAGTCTGCATCTGCCAGGTGGCCGGGTTTGTACTCAGGAATATTGATCTCTCTATTGAGGCATCTTAAACATGTCCGCGCTATGCGAAAAGTACTATGAGGTCTTCCAGAGGGAGCTGAAGGCCTACAAGAAGAAGACGCCAGATGAGCTCGCTCAGCTCTCTGGTGCTGAGCTGACAGAGGAGCTGACAGCTGTGAAGCTCTATCTAGGATTTGGAAAGGGGCAGATCTGCTTCCTCGAATACCTTATCATGGGTGGGAGTATCGTCGAGCAGCTCCTGCGAACTAAAGGTTTCTACAAGGATCGGGAGTATCTGTCAGATGTGTTCCAGCAGTTGCAGACCTCCATGGCCTCACCTAACTCAGAGCTGAACAAGGCTCTGCGATACTACAAGCTGGAAAAAGGATGCACTGCGGAACCCTCCAGCCCTTGGATGTGCATGTTGGCAGCGTGTATAGGGGCTGTAGGGCAGGCCAAGCTGGCTCAGTGTCTCACTGTGGTCCCCGCTGAGACTGACGAGATAGCTGATTTGCTAGCGGCGGAGTAGGCTGATCCCGCGCACCACGATAGTTAGGCCTGACACCACTCGTAGAGCTGCCACGGGAAGTGGTGTCGTGGCGACTGGCTGCAGTGGTGGGGTTGGCGCTGCCATGGGAAGCGCCGTGTCGACTGGCTGCAGTGTCGGAATGACTGTATGGCCCGTATTACGTCTAGGTGTGTTGATATCCACGTTGAAGCCGAAGTGGACACCGGGAGAACTCCCCTCGACTATCATGTTGTTATAGCCCCTGACTTGGAGGTCCTCGATGTTCACGATCATGTTGCTCGGAATCAACCGTAGGTGTGGTGAAAGAGCAAAGTCAAGTTTGCGATGGGCCTTCTGCAGCCCCTGCTGGAACTTAGCAATAAGACTGCTGGGATCTGCCACGATGATCATATCCTCAATGAGACTGATGAACATGGCCTGGACCTCTGCTCCGCTGACACCATCTATGGAATGACGCAGCTTGGTCTGCGCTGTAAGGAGGCAGTAGCACAGGGCTTCCAGGGACTGGTTGATCCGAACGATCCCTGCTGGTGTGAGGCCCGAGGTGGTGTGTGGGACAAAGTACTTCCACGCATCTGGGGAGTCCTGCCTGATTCCGGTGATGTGCATATTCTGCACTATCGCTCCAGGATCAGAGTCTGGATCGAACGAGAATGTCGCTGTCTTCCGACGGCCTACTCGTCGGGGTGTTCGATAGGGGAATCCTGAGTAGTCACGTCCCGGGCCACCGTACATAACCCCTAGACCGTGGTTGTCGCCGCCATGCCACCGATAGTCTGGGTGAGCTCTGAACTCTCTCTGTAGTCTGGTGGCCGCTGAGACGCTATGACTGTTGAGCTGTGGATCGAAGTCGTTTGTATCAGGGAGGCTTGCACCCAGCTCATGGAGGATTCGTCGCACAGTGAAGTACACGTGGAATCTGAGACAGCTGGCGATGAGCACAGCTTCAGGAGTACCAGAATAGGAGTGAAGCATGGTGGAACTTACTCCGCAGCCTGCCGTGGCACACCACACGGCAAAGTTCAGCTGCTGATTCCAGTATGGGAGGCTTGGAGCAGCCATCCAAGTATGAGCTTGCTTCGCATCCCTGATGGTGATGGGGCGGTTCGTCAGTGGTCGTGGGTTGACGGAGAAGCTGATTCGGGCCCGTCCATCCACTGTGATAGAGAAAGGTGTTAGCTCTGGTATATCATCAAGAAGGCCTCTCAGGCCAGTCAAGAGTGTACCCAGGAGGGGCGGTTGGCTCCGGTTGACTGACGTGCGGTCCCGTGGGAAGGCCATCTATACTGGTGTTCTTAAAGCTAACGCAGCACATTATTTGTAGTCGCTCCAGAGACCGGCGAGGTGACCTCGCCGTAACATCTCGTTTTTTAACTCCTCCATATCAACCCGCCCGCTGGAGCCTTTGAGGTATTGCTGTCGAACTTTAGGTTTCTCAGTGCGGTACAGGGCTTGGACCTTCAATATATGGCGGTACTCTTCATCGGTGACCTGGCCATCCTCGAGAGCTTTGCTGACAGACTCGTCGATAGTCCATAGCATACTCTGTGCTAGTGTCACATACTTAGCATGCTTCTCCAACCTCCTTGTGATCTGCCGCTGCCACACCCCCAAGCCCGTGGCCAAGACAGTGGTGGCTAGTGTCACGCCACCCAGAGGGATGGCGACGAGGGCACCCACCCCTGTAGCGAGAGTGGCCACAGCTGCCACACCAGCACTGGCTCCAATCACGCCCGCAGCAGTGGTTGTATGCGCGAGGACGTTGTAGGCTGTCTTATATCGACTGCGCGTTCTGCCGTACTTTTCTGCCTCATGGACGAGATTCTGCCTAATGGTATCTATCTGCTGGAGCCGCCAGCCGTGGATGGTACCGCACTCGTCAGCAGTCAGGGAGGGGTATAGTTCTGGTTGCTTCCGCCATTCTGATTTTGCCATAGTATATCTGGAGGCTTAAACCGACATCACCTGCAGAATCTGCTTATGAGTCATAGAAGGGTTCATTTTGGAGAGCCTGGCAAACCCTGCCAGCTTTTCGGTCTTGAGACAGATGGCTCTTAGAACGTGGTCATCCAGCACTATGTCGGGTGCCAGTAGCGTTCTGAGACGTGACATCTGGAACTTCACCTTATCACCAAGATAGTAGGTCCGCCGCTGGATGGCTTTCTTGATCTTATACTTCCGCGCCATCTCCTCTTCCCACTGTATGACCTCTGGCTCATCCTCGTCCGTGAAGACCCCTGGCTCATCGTCGTAGACATCTGGCCGATCGTCGTCTGTCAAGACTCCTGCATCCCGCTTACTCTCCTCCAGGAGGGCCTGCCAGTATCGGAAATTTCCCCTGTCCCCCCTGCGCGCATTCTGTTGATACCAGTTCTCCCGCTGTAGGCGCTCTCCTTCTTGTTGACAGATCTGTTGCTGTGCAGGCATCTGTTCGTTTAAAGCCTTTATCTGTGTAGGGGTTAAGAAGGGGCAATCCTCTATCGGGTTCATCATCTCGGCAAAGGCCAGATATTGCTGGTATGATATCATGTCAGGTTAATGAGTAATAAGAGTGTAAACTCCCAATGGGCGTCCGATACCCCATCCGTGCTGGCGTATATGTTAATGGAGGGCTTGTCAAACAGGTGATTTACAGGTGTGAACAGGCTAGGACTGATAGCTTTCCATAGGTTGCTGTTGGCACCTGGGAGATACTCTATCACATCCCGGCCGACTTCTACCAGTGAGCTGCTGTGTGCCCTGCCCGGAGGTTGATGCAGCACATCGGCGTGTATGTATGTTGTACCCCGCTGGGGCACCTCGAAGAGGACCCATTCTATACGGTACTGTACCCCCTGTCTCCCCTCTAGAGAGGGTGAGATTATGTTCTCACCACCGGAGAGCAGCAGTCGGACCACCGGCATGGTTATATGTCTCGTTTAACCCCTTTATAGCGTGCTATGGAACCCATATTTGCTCACTCGACTGGCCTTGCCGACCTCGCAGATGTGTACGCAGTTGATGCTGCCAAGGTAGAAGAGAGTGATGGCAAGTCCTTCGCCCTACAGTACGAAGCAAGCTCAAAGGCATTCTCCCTCCACCCCATTGGGGGTGATGGGGTGGAGATGCTCACAGACCTCAAGGATGTGTCGAAAGGGCGCCTGGGTCGCGACATAGATGGCCACAAGATCGTGTTTCGGTACGATTTCCCGAAGAGGAAGTACGTCCTCGAGCCGTTGATTGAGCTCTCGGATACAGATGTGGTAGACCTCAACACCCTAAATTGCGACATCAGCTTTCACCTGGTCAAACCCTATTCGAGCGGTGCCCCGCCGTTGGTCCGTGATGGCCTGCTATTGACCCTGGCAAAAAACCTGCAGTTCATGTTTGAGAAGAAAGAAGTGTGGTACCGCGCCGGACCTGGGGGTAACTGGCAACCATGGTTGCCCCTATATAGGCCTCCCGCACTCATTGACATAGAGGTTACTCCCATCTCCACTGTTGTGGAAAAGGATGGGACAGTTCGAAAGCTCTACAATCGGGGATCATCCTTCCTCACCTACATAGGTGAAGGTGTCTCCCTGACGAGGGTGGGTCACCGGATCGGGGTTACAGGTGGAAAGCTCCTGCTGCGTCGTCCATTCGATGGACCAGAAGAAGCTGTCCAGGAGGGCACCCTACGGGTCGATGGGGTGTCACATGTCTCCAAAGCCAAGAGTGCTGTTAAACTGCTTCAGCGAGTGGGACTCATTAGCCCGCAAACGACTCATATAGTCCTAGAGCTACGTTTCTTAGCCGGCGGCAGAGTGAAGCAGCTAGCCCCTGCCCCTGAGGGGATGAAGATCACTATCGATCCGGATGGAGCAGGGCTCGATCTGGCACAGATATTTCTTGAGAGGTTTACTCTGAACCAAATGGACGCCATGTAATGTGTGCTTGATCAGCTCGTATACCACTGAGTATGCTTGTCTGGACGTTCAGACCATGTAATGCGTGCTTGATCAGCTCGTATACCGCTGAGTATGCTTGTCTCTAAATGGACGTTAAGACCATGTGCTAAGTAGTATAGCCGGGATTAAAATGATACAACGTCCCGGAATAACGGGGGTAATCGGGAAATTCGCCTCCCGGGTGCTTTCATTATGGGGGGGTGTGGCGTCGCACTACGTGCTGGCATAGTGAAGGGGGGCCCCTAGGGGCGGCAGTTTTTTAGAGGCCTGCGCTACCTGGACCTAAAAACACCTAAAAAATGCGGCCCTCAATTGTTAAGGGCCTGGGAGGTGAATTTCTCGATTTCCCCCGTTATTCGGGGACGTGGTATCCGTTTAATCCCGGCTATACTACTTCATGACACTTCATCTATAGGTAATATATCTGCTGAAAAAGAATTGTGACTGTAGGTTCAAAACTCTTCGAGATTTGTCCCGGACAAGAAAATTTTGATAAATTTTAAGCTATCAAGGGAGATAACTCTAGCGAACATGGGAGAATTTTGCCGAATGGAAATCATGACACTTTGTCTATAAGTAATATATCTGCTGAAAAAAATTTGTGAGTGTAGGTTCAAAACTCTTCGGGATCTTCTCCGGACAAGAATCAGATGGATGGATGGACGCACGGCGAGCGCCATCACATATGACCCCGCTTTGCGCGGGCATATAAAAAACTATATAAAACCAATTTCGGCTTCAGAATCCATCAAATAAAAATATCAAATATGGCCGCCAAACACTACATTTTGATTGGTCAATGGCGGCCATGTTTTTTATGTATCAACTTCCCTTGAACACACTTTAATCGCCCATAGTCCCTCATAATATCTAGCAAATTTCGGCTAAATCCGCTCAGCAGTTCTGGAAGTTATTTTCGCGAAACCTAGGCCATCCAAGATGGCTGCCATCACCAAGCTATTTGGCCAATCAAATTCCATTGAACACCCTTGGTTCACTCGAGAAGATATTTCAATTTTCACACTTGCCTAGATCATATTTCATGAGTTTTGAATTGATGCCGCAAGCGGTTTCGGAGATTTTCAGACATTTCTCAAAATAGGCCAAAATCCAAGATGGTCACCGGCCAAATTGGCCAATCGGGTTCGTTTGAACAAACTTGGATTCCTATGCCCTACGGATGATTCCTGTCAAATACCCTTGAAATCGGCCCAGTGGTTCTCGAGAAGATTTTAATTTTCACATTGCTTTACTATGGGAGTTTCGGCAGGAAAACGATCCGAGACGGCTGTCAAACCGTTTATCCGACAGTTTCGAAAGTGGCAAATTTGAAATCAGCATACTCAACAACATATATATCGTAAAACCAATTTCGGCTTCAATATCCATAAAATGAAGGAAATTTCAATTTCCCTTTCTCCGAAATCTAACAATACTCTCCATTCTATTACTTCTGATATACAGCTGACTCTGACAGCTGGCTCTAGGACTATAGACTTAGAAAGCCTAACCGATTCCTGGAACTGGGTACCCGGTTCCCAACTGGTGGGTACCCGTCTGCCATGAAGCTCATATTGTTTGCATAGCCACCAAACAAGAGAAAACCAGGGCTTGCCTCCGTGGGGCTGTGAGGCTGGGTCCGTAATAGAATGGTGAGTATTGTTAGATCTCGGAGAAATGGAAATTGAAATTTCCTTCGATCAATACTCACCCTTCTATTACTTCTGATATACACCAGATTTGGTCAGTAACCTGGTGGGAAGGGGCAAGCCATAACTGCTACTTTTGCCCCTTGGAGAAAGAGCTAGACTTAAACTTGATTAATGGAGACCTAAAAGGACCATCAAGTTAATGGAACCGAATCACATTCGCATCACTGGCCCCCACCCCCTTTTTTCTCCTAAGAAAAGGGAGAGAACTCACGAACATGCATCTCGCTTGAAAACACAAATATGCCAAGAGGGTTAACTGCTCTTTGCATATATTAACCTGGGAATGAGCATGAATATATAACATGAATGAACATGATATAAAATACAAAAAACTCTCAATCTTGAATTACCTCATGATTTTCAGACGTGGCGCCTCCAACCATTCACTTGTCCGACCATCAGTGACACAATCTGGTTGTCATCCTCTCGCTCGACCATGTCTGCTTCTAAATTCTTTCTTACAAATGCCAAAAAAGGGAGAAGAGCATTGTGATCACATAACTATCGTTTCAAAACAGCTAAAGCGAGTGGATTGGCGGAGTCTGACACATCCCTCATATAGTAATCCGTGAAAGAGGACTCACAGTGTCATTGTGCAACAGCCATGATGTCCTCTAACGGAACACCATTGTAAAGGGCGGTCGAGGCGGCTATTCCTCTAACATCGTGTGCCCTTGCGCATTGCACCTGGTGCCCAGTCGCAATCTCATGGGTAGTCTGAATGCATTCGACTACCGAACGAGAGATAGAATCCATGGATGCGGCGCCATATGGCTTCTTATGGCAGATCCACAGATGTCCATCATTCGACAGTAACGAGTCTGTCCGTTTTCTGTACTTAGTCAAAGCACGGACTGGGCACCAGACACTGGCATCACGATCAAACCTTGTTAGTTTCGGTATAATGATCGGTTTGCCGGCGTATCTCAGATTGATTTTTTGACATAAACTCTGCTCTTGGCAGAAGACGCAGACCCTCTCCGGAGACAATAAATCGGTCCCTCTCTGCTGAAAGTGCATGGATCTCACTGCGCCTTCTAGCTGAGGAAGCTACCAATAGAAAGACCGCCTTTAGAGTCAAATGCTTTAGACTAGCCGAACGCAACGGTTCGAAAGGGTGCTTGGCCAGTACATTAAGCACTAAAGATAGACTCCAGGCTGGAATGACTACCAGTTGTCTCAGTCGGAGATTGCTCATTCCCTTCACCATCACATTTAACTGGGCCACCTCTGGACTATCCTTGTTGGCTAGACAAGGCATAACTGATGCCAAAGCTGACTTGTATCCAGCAATTGTGACGGGAGCTAGTCCTGAAAAGAACAGCTCACAGAGAAAGTCTGCTATTTGCTGAATAGTGGATTGAAAGGTATCAATACCCTTTTCTTCACACCAGTCTGCAAATCTGTTAACCTTGTCGTTATATGACTTGAAGGTTGACCTCCTTCTCGCAGCTGTGATGAAATCAGCAGCTTGTCGAGAAAAGCCTTCCGACGTGGAACGTTGTTTGATAACATCCATGCAGTCAATTTGAACATTTCGGGACGCTCGTGTAGGAAGCGTCCCTTGGCCTGGGAGATTATGTTCGGAATCTCGGGTAACTGCACTGGGTTTTCCACCAGCAGATCTAGAAGATCCGTGAACCACGCCCTGCTGGGCCAAAATGGCACTATTAGCAGGACCAGGCACGGTTCCTCCCTGATCTTCACCAATATCTTCGGCAGAAGAATGGTGGGTGGGTATGCGTAAGCATGCATCCCTCTCCAGCTTATCGCCAGAGCATCTGTATCGACGGCATTTGGATCCGGAATCGGCGAGACATAAGTCATGATTTGAGCATTTTCCCTTGTGGCGAACAAGTCCACGTTGGATTTGCCCCAATGCTCGAATTTCCTTCGTAGAACTGGAGGGTTGAGACCATTCTGTTGGCAGAATTCTCTGTCTGCGAGACAAAGCATCCACCAGAATGTTCAATCGCCCAGGAATGTGAGCTGCTTTCAAAACAACGGAGTAATTCCTGCACCATTGAATCAAGTGCCATCATTTCCAACAGATTGATACGCAGCTGGCTCTCCTGGAGAGTCCATGTGCCCGAGACCTGGTGTTCTCCCAGGCAGGCCCCCCACCCCTCCAGCGATGCATCCGTGTACACGGACAGCTGGGGGTGGGGTAGGTGCAGCGAAACCCCTACTAGGAGATTCTGACGCTTTTTCCACCATACAAGATGCGACATTATTGGCTCCAAAACTGGCACCAGTTTTGACAGGGGTTCTGTTCTCTGTTTCCACAGAGACATCAGATACAACTGGATAGGTCTTCGCATTAGGGCAGCGTACGGGATTACCTTCTCCATGGAGACCATCATGCCCAGCATCTGAAGAAACCGCCTCGCCTGAATGTGGTTTCCCAATCGAAAACTCCTGAAGATGGCTAACAGAGACACCACTCTGGGCTCTGACGGGTAAACTCTGCCCTCCTCGAGATCGAATCACATCCCTAAATAAACGAAATGTTGAGTGGGTGTCAACTCGGATTTCTCCTTGTTGACTATCCAGCCTAGATCTGAAAGTAACTTCAGAGTCAGAGCAGTATCCACCTCTAACCTGGCTGATGTGTCTGCTTTGATCAGCCAATCGTCTATGTAGGTGTGTAGCACCACGTTCTCTTTTCTGAGATACGCTGTCACCGCAAGGACCACTCTCGTGAAAACCCTTGGAGCTGTCGAAAGGCCGAATGGGAGGATATAAACTCCCATACTTGATTCTGAAACGCAAATCTCAGAAACCTGTGACAACGCCTGTTCATTGGGATGTGGAAATATGCATCTTTCAGATCGATCGACACACACCACATTCCCTTCCTCAATCCTGCCAATACCGACCTCGGAGTTTCCATCTGGAACCGAGGCGTATGGATAAACCAATTTAATGGCCCGAGATTGAGTACGGGTCGCCATCCCCCTGTGCTCTTGGGGACAAGGAACATGTTTGAATAGAAGCTTGGAGTGTTCTGGTTTGCTGGTTTTATTTCTCCCTTCAGAAGCAAACCTGACACTTCATTTTGAATGGCTTCTAACTTGTCTGGTTCCCTTGGTACGGGTGTCCAGACAGGTGCCAAAGACAGATTCTGTGGCGGAAAATCCCACCACTCCAGCATGTACCCCTGGGATAACCATCCCAGGACCAGACTGTCTGACGTCACACCTCGCCAAGCCACGACGAAACGCATGAGCCTTCCACCCTCTATAGACGCCTCGACGCCTAATGGGGGTGTCCGGCTCGCGATCTGCTCCCCCCCCCTCTCTTGACGAGAGAGAGAGAGAGAACCATTTTGGTCTTGGCTCGGCTGGTCTAACTGGCACCGCTGTTCCTGTCGCACAGGTGTGGTCCAGGCAGATGCGAAGGGAGCTCTCGTACCCTTAGGTACGATCCACTCCCATCTTTCCGCCATTTGAGGACTTACCCTTCCCCTTCCCGCCTCTCGGGCGATCAGAAGCAACATTGGGGAGGGTAGGAGCCTCCACAACCTTCTTGGCTTTCTTCGCCGGAGGCGGCTGAGAAAACCCAGAAGAAGCAGAAGCAGCACCAGGTTTAGCTTTCGCTTTGCTTTTGTGCTTTTTCTGCTTCTTAGAAGGTTGCATGGTCAGCGGCTTTGCTACAGCCCCTGGTGCGTGCGCTTGACGCACTAGCTCTAGCTGCAGGTTCACTGCCAACCGATTCTGCGCAATGTTAGCCGTGTCTTCTAAGATGGCCCGCGCCTGGCTACCAAAGATACTAGGGCCCGTCAGGGGCGTCCCAAGAAGATGTTCCCTGACAGCCGTAGCTGGACGCATATGGTCAAGAACCATCTGCCTCCTCGACTTAATAACTTGCGCCTGCACCCTTGCCAATGCATCCATAGACAGCACCAGGCCGTCATTGATGCACGAAAGCGCCACAGGTGGCACAGGGTGGCCTGCCCCCGCTTCAGCCCACACCGACTGAAGAAGGCGATAAGAGTGGTTGACAGCACTCATAGCTGCCCTCACACCCTCATCACAAAGGGACAGGACAGGGTTCGCAATTTCCCGGAAATTACCAGGGGTGTGGGAAATACCGGGAAATACTCAGATATCAGGTGGAAAGTTTATATACATGTATTTAACTTCATGGATCTTTACCATGCTTAAGAAAACACTGACAAGTTCAAGTTCAATTTCAGATTCATTCATTTTGATATAAAATGTACAATTTGTAAATTTATACACAACAGGTGGTCCACCAAAGGCAGAGCCTATATAGACGGTGGACCCCTACATAGAACAATATATATATATATATATATGAAGGACTGATACTATAAAATATATGACACAATTAGTTCAGGTTTAACCTAGTCCTGAAAGATGAACAAGAGACATGGGACAGAAAAACAACATATTTACAGGTACATAGGTGTGCTTATCTTGCTAATTAAAACTATTATTATTATTATTATTATCTGTTTTGGTGACTGGGTGCAAGTATGATAATGCCATGGTGGTGTGGGTTTTTTGTAGGTTTTTCGGGAGGTTTTTTTTTTAAGGTATATGTTTATAATCATATTTTTGATCTTCTGTTTAAATGACTGTAGAGTAATAATGTCTGTGCGTGTCTTTGTATCTGAGTTATTCCATAATTGTATTGCTTTATATGAGGTTTTTTGTAAAGCATTATTAAACATCATCTAGTGACATATGCATAAATTGCAAATCTATGCATAAGGAACATAGTCATCTAACTGCTAAAGCAACACTACATCAGACAAAACTGACCATCCAAGAAATACCATTATAACTTTATGAGGTATGACTGGGTATTTGACAGTAAATCACCATCTATAGATCTGTATGGAGTTCAGTAGATCTATGCAATTACCTAGTCAATAATAAAAGGCATTGACTACTGTCAGAACATGCAATGCAAACTTACTTCTGAGGTCTTTATCTATTGCTGTGTACTTGCTTTAACCCTTTAGCACTCACGTCGGCGAAAAATAGCTTCTGCAGTACTAGTCTTTGATAAATGCCCATTTGCAGACTGAGAGGACTGTTTTTGAAAATTTACCACTGGAATGACTGGCTTGATAACTGAGCCAGTCATTCCAGTAATACATTTTCAAAAATATCCTTCTTGATCTGCAAATAGATATTTTCTATGAGATAATTGAAATTTGCTTGAACAAATTTGAGTGTTAAAGGGTTAAATAACTAATTCACTCTCTGGGATGTCATTATATCTAAGTTAGTGCTATGATGACTGAATAAATTCATTTCATTCTGAAGTTGCAGAAATGTTAAAATAGTGATTGCTATTTAAACCTGAAATCTACAGAATAGGTTGAAAATAATGTGAAAGTCTGTGTGTGCAATCATATTGTGGTACGTAATAAGTATAAATACTAAATAATTCATAATATTAGTATATAACACAATGAAATGTGTTGTCATCTCAATCAGTTATTCCACAATTAGACACCTTGCTGTCTTTCCATTGTGAGACAATATCACACATGTATATGAGCTGAGTGTGGCAGACAGCCTAGCTCGGAGCACCGCTTTACATAGAAATCTACTGAAGGCTAACTAAATAATCAATACTTGTATATATGTGTACATGTAACAGAGGTTTGTTAATCTAAGCTTAGATCTCTTATTTTAAATCAATATTCTGATAGGCTGAGAATTCAAGGCAGTATTGTATGGCACAATATGTACAGCATGCTAATGCATTGTATATCAGTTTAAGTAAACTGTAAACCATTCATGACATGAGCTGCTTATTATTTTGAAACTCTTACTGGAAGTTGTTGATGCAGTCTCTACTGAAAATGATTTCTAAAAATTCCACCAACATTGTTTGCGCAATAAATAGTGGGTGTTGTATCTGCTATGTAGAGTAGAAAAGGTCATCGATATGCAATGGTGTGACTATGTATGACTATTTGATCTCACATGTCAACCTGTATTAGATATGGCTTCTATATTAGCCCATCTAATTAATATATCTAAGATATTTAGTTTAAAATTTACCACTTCTGATGAGCATTGGAGTATTTCCCAGTATTTGCCGCATTTTGGAGTATTTCCCGGGGCGGTATTTCCCACCCAGTATTTCCTGCACCGGAAATTGCTGCCAACCCTGGTATCTGGCATCGGGGTGAGGGAAAAGCATAATTCTGCACCCCTCCTCCATTACAGTAGCACAATTACGCCTGGTGGCCAGGTGTGTCCATGATGGGATGACCTGTTCACTTGCAGTGGGGGGTGGGGAAAATCTAGATGCTCTCTGAGGGCTTAACTTGCATTTCTGGAGGTAAATTTGGTGCAATTTGAACGCGAAATCCATTGAACTTTGACCACTTTACTACACCACTTTGGCATGACTTCAGTTGGAAGTGGTATGCTCACTCATATTCTTTTTTAAAATACCATCATGCGACAGAAAATGACAGCCTTGGATGATCGAATAGATGGTATTGGATCTAAGTAATTCCACACAAGTGTGGGCTGGGTTTGGCTCCTTTCTCCTGGATATTTTGAAAATCTAGATGCTCTGAGGCCATGTAGAATCCCAGATGGCACTGACCATCAATCTGACAAATTTCCTCACTGCTGGACCCACACCTGCTATAACGAATGCAATTTCGTAAACAAATTTTTTCTAAGATTGACCCATAACTTTTCAGATATATCATTGCCGTGTTATTTTTTTAATCAGGAGGCAAAACATGCATAAATCAACGCATATTAGACCACAGTATGTCATGTAGTGTATCGATTACGAGAAAATGTTTAAATGTGCACAACATTACAGGTTTTTAGCAACAAACGTGGAAAAAATAAATCACGGAAACAGGTGTCATCGCCATTTTTACTTTTGCAAATGCTGGTTTTAAAATGCATCAAATTAAGTATAATTAATTTTCGTATATTTGTTAGACACTTAAGTAATTAAATTACGGTGCAAGTGAAATTCTATGACGTTTGATAACTCAATTTTAGCAAATAAACAAGGAAGCGCTGAGACGATAAGGTCTGTAAATGATCGGAACCTGTTCCACACAAGGAATTGTGCGATATTGGCTGAGGACCGATTAGGTACCGCCTATTTTTATATTAGCAAAAAATAGCAGAATATCGACATCGCGAGATTATGAGACGGAAGTAGCCTATAGGCTACTATCTGGGAATGTATCTTGGTTTACCATATTATTATAATCATAATCATAACATGTACAGCTTTTTAGGACATTGTATCCTATTATCAGCTAATTCAATAAATTTGGTGATGAGCTACATTATCTAGAATCTAATAGTCATTTATTATGATGTATGAGTATATTCCAATATTTTCCATTGTCATTGGAGACACAGGCCAAACAATACTTGCTGCCACTCACACACCCATCCCAAACCCATGCTCGCACACACGCTCCACGCCAAATGAACTGTAACCAATCAATCAATGATTTGATGATGATGATGATGTAACCACTCAATGGCATTGCCAATCTAGCCTAGACTAGAAGCAAACTTGCCTTCTGTTAGTGATGACGACGACCATTGAAGACATCTACTACAGACTCTAAGACGTGCGTATGCATTCATTTTGCAAACGTAATTAGTGCTGCATCCTGATATTCAATAGAGTAAGACACAATTGTTAGTAATTTCACGAGCTAGTAACTTTGTGCCAACTGATCCCGGTCTCTGTCAGCCACCTTTCAGTCAGACTGTAACATGTAATTTGATTGGTCCATATTGCGCGTTAGCGAATCAAAAGAAATTTAACAAAGACGCATTGAAAGTATTGAAAAATGGCGGCCCCCATAGTTGGATGGTATCGGCGTGTTACCCAGAGAAAATTTATCAGATATGGAATGCCATTCATGGTAATTAATAGTTAATATACAGAAATTCTGATAATAATGATACTATTTCATTACTTAGATAAAATAATTGACTTAGTACATTATATCACCTGTTTTCGTATTTAGCTCACCTGGTAATAGAGAAAACTATACTTGTACTTGAGCGGCCACCTGCCTTAAGTAACCAAAGCATGCGGTACTGTATAGGTTTTTTCTTTATGAGAGAATTGTTTGAAACTCTACCGGATTATTGTAACCATCCAAATATGTGCCTAATGTTAAATATTTTTCAATGATCAGTCCGTTCTGTCCATCAGTACATCCATCCAATTTTGTCGATGCAGTTCGTATACCGGTATATAGTTTTAGAGAGAATTGATTGAAACTTGACAGGATGTATCTACTCAGTTTTCATACTATTAAGTTAATATGAAAATAGGCATTGCCTATATAAGTTAACGCAGTTATTACCATATTTATTGTTTAAATAAATTAAAATAGGACGATTTGTATAGGGTCGAAATGTCCTAAATACGTATATCCATGTATAGTACATTTGAAGCAAATTTTTCAGACACTTAGAGAACATTCTGGAAAATCCAGTCCACAATATTCTTAGGCCTATATTGTCAGGGATACCCGCCAGCATAGTTGCATATTTTACGTACAGCATTTAGTTGCACCTGTCCAACAACATAAAATTTTGTAGCGACGTATCGCATTTTACCCAGCCTTAAATTGTATGTTGTCACACCTATCAGTGCTAAAGATATACCATATTGACGACCACGACTCCACGGCCATGGGTGGTTGTCTGGGTGTGAAAAATAATACGAGGCTGTGAGCGATACCTCATGATTGCAATTGCATATACATAAATAGCAATACATAAAGCTTTTACCTGACCTGATTCATATCATTTAATCTTTTTACTGAAGTAAATGTACGCTATTTTGTGATCACAATATTATGCAAATTTTGGGCATTGGCAATGCGCAGTAGGTTGCCCCAAAACAAATAGGGGGAACATACTCATAATGAAGAACCATATCCCATAATGCAACAGGGGCCCATGAAAAAACCCACAAAAGCTATATCATAAGATGAAACCGGAACCCAAAAAAAGCTTGCGACTGGAAACGAAGCTTTCTCAGTCGCATGGTATATCTGTATGTATTTTGCCAGGTTCCCTGTCTCATTTTCTGTTGATTTGTCCCATTTTACACGTACGTACATGTTATCTATATACGCTCACTTCGTTCGTGATAGCTTCATGCTTTGCGCGAAGCCATTGCTCACTGCATTCGCTATTAACCCATACCAAAGTGCTCTGATATCAATATTCTATTTTCTGTCTCGCCTGCGAAGCAGGATCGAGACATAGGTATCACCTTTCCGGCGACGGCGACGTAAACTTTTAAGTTAAGTTTATATCTCAGCAATGCCTGATCCAATTGGAACCAAAGTTGGGTGCATGGTAATATACAGCAAAAGGAAGCGGCCCGCTTATAAAAACGCCATGAGGTCAAGGTTACAGGGGTCAAAGGTTACAGTATAATCTTTGTTAATATTTTACATTAAGTTTTTGCGTTAAACAAAAATTATTGCCTTATATCTCAGCAATGCCTGATCCAATTGGAACCAAACTTGGGTACAAGGTGATATACATCAAAAGCAAGCAGCATGCTGATGCAGACATCACGCGGTCAAGGTTAGGGGGGGGGGGGTCAAAGGCTACAGAATATTCTTTGTTAATATTTTACGTTAAGTTTTTGCATTAAAAAAAGTTATTGCCTTATATCTCAGCAATGCCTGATCCAATTGGAACCAAATTTGGGTACATGGTGATATACATTGATTGGAAGCATCCTACTGATAAAGCGGTCATGACGTCAAGGTTATGGGGTCAAAGGTCACGGTATAATTTTTGTTAATATTTTACGTTAAGTTTTTGCGTTAACCAAAAGTTATTGTCTTATATCTCAGCAATGCCTGATCCAAATTCAAATTTTATTATTCAATGCACTCAAAGTAGATACACAGTAGTCGTAAGTCAGCTATATTAGCCCCTGTATGCCGCTGCAACTCCAACAGTTTGAGAGAGAACTAGATGAAACTTGACAGGATGATTGTACACCACGCAAAGACGCACCACGCAACGATGTGCCTAATGGCAAAAGCTTTTACATCGGTCATGCGTGACTGATTTTCTTGAAATCACTTACTCTGTGAATGGCAGGGTTGGCAGTTTCTTTGGAAGGTTGTTTTTGTCTCGCCTGCGAAGCAGAAAAAGCGAGACTGGTATCACTTTTCCGACAGCGACAGCGTTAACATTAAGGTTCTGCGTTTAGCAAACCTTCTCAGCTTATATTTCATGATTGGTTAAGCCTATTGCAACTAAACTTGGATACCTGGTTACTTATCATCTTAGGTCACAAGGTCAAAGGTCAAGGTCACTGCGACCTTGATACAGAACTCTTTTTTTTTCAACATTAATTTTTTTGCATTTAGCAAAACTTTTCAGCTTATATTTCAGGATTGGTTAAACCTATTGCAATCAAACGTGGATACATGGTTACCTATAAGGATAGGAAGCAGCATGATGATGTTGTGGGACATGGTGAAAGGTCAAGGTCACTGTGACCTTGATACAGAACTGTTATTTCAACATTAAGTTTTTGCGTTTAGCAAAACTTCTTAGCTTATATTTCAGGATTGGTTAAGCGTATGGCAACTGAACTTGGATACATAGTTACCTATAATGTTAGGAAGCAGCATGATGATGTTGGGGTCACAAGGTCATGGTCACTGTGACCTTGATACAGAATTCTGTTATTTCAAAATTAAGTTTTTACATTTCGCAGATCATTGACATTTATATTTCAGGATTGCTTAAGCCTATTGAAATCAAGCTTGGATACCAGGTTACCTATAATGTTAGGACGCAGCATGACGCATTTAATTCCCTGGAATTCTTGTTTTCCGTGGGGGGTTTTCCAGATTTTTTTCAAATGCTTAAAGGTTGTGTAATCTTTTTATTTAGTCAATTTGGGAAAGATGTATTGACAAGACAACAGATTTGCTGCTACCTTCAATCCTGAGTATTTTTAGTCAAGCACTCGGCTGTAACATTAGTCATATTATTAACCAAATTATGTACAGTGTAACAAATATTCTGAAATTAATTTGTCTAGAAGCTGTCGCTGCCTAATGCAGCAATGGCTTCCAGTCATATATTTTCAAAATATGCAACAGCTTTCCTGTACAGTTGCCTTGGAATTAATTTTTTATAGGGATCCGTGAATGGATTAAAGAAGTGATCAGGTTTGAGCTTACAAACTTTGGGTTAGTGAAATTTGCTGCAGGATAGTAAGATCAATGATGCACTATCCCATCTGGGTTAGTCGAAAAATCCTTAAAATCTACCACTGTATAAAAGTAACTTTTATCATAACTTCTAAGAAACTAAATCGGCTATATTCTTACTACACACGAATGTAACTTATATAAACAAGCTGGGATACTTAATTGTACAACTATTAGTTACTCCTAACATTATTTGGTTTGCAAATTTGACACAAGTTAAAATCTGTCTACAATTGCTACATGTATAATTTCCATTTTTAGCTCGACTTTACGAAGTAAAACAAGCTATTGTGATACCCTGCACATCGTCCGGCAGCGGTGGTGGACAAATTGCGTTTAGCTCAACTTTTCTGTTTATGTCGCAGGTTTGGTTAATCCTACTGGACCCAAACTTGGGCACATGCTTCCTTATAATGATACAGCATCTCACGATGACCTTAGGGTCAAAATATCAAAGGTCACGGTCACTGACCTTGGTAGAAACCTTGTTTTTTTCAACATTAACATTTTCCGTTTAGATCAACTTTTCTGTTTATATCTCAGGTTTGGTTAATCATACTGGAGCCAAACTTGGACACGTGCCTCCTTATAATGACTTGACGACATCACAATTACATTGAGGTCAAAGGTCACGGTCACTGTGACCTTGGTAGAAACCTTGTTTTTTTCAACATTAACATTTTCCGTTTATCTCAACTTTTCTGTTTGTATCTGAGATTTGGTTAATCATACTGGACCCAAACTTGGACACAGACCTCCTTATAATGACATGACATCACACAATGATGTTCTGACCAAAAGGTCAACAGTCAAGGTCACTGATATGCATGGCGACCATCTGTCATCCGTCAACCTTTGTTTAAAAACGCTACTCTTCATTAACCGATTGGTGGATTTCAACCTAATGTGGCTGGAAGGACCGTAATGCTTTCGGTTTCTGAACATGTAAAAGAATTTTGATTGGTCCATTTATTTGTGTTAAAATCTTTGATTTTATGAAAAAAATACCGGAAATTGTCAAAGCTCTATTCCTCATTAACCGCTTGTCTGATTTCAACTTACTTTGGCTAGAAGGATCTTATGGGGATATGCTTCAGAATTTTTATACAGGATTTTGATTGGTAAAGTTTCTTGGTGGAAACCTTAGATTTTGTAAAAAAATTTACCGGAAATTGCCTAAACACTACTCAACATCACCCGCTTGACAGATTTCAACCCTAGTTGGCTAGACAGACCCTATCATGGTAGGCTCCAGAACATTTGTTCAGAATTTTAATGTGTCAGTTTTTTTGGTGAAAATCATTGGGGTTGGGTACCGCCAGAAATTTTGTACCGCGGTATACCATAATTTGGGCAGGTGAACTACGGTATACCGGGGGTGGTGGAGGTGGTCATGTAAAATTGTAAATGTGTTGATTTCATTCCATCAAAGATTATATATTGTTGAATGTATTACTAAGTATACACCTGTGCAAAAGTTAAGCACCACCCTATTTTTACGCACATGCGAGGGTATATTCATGTGCTATGAAGAAAGCAATAGCATAAACATTTATGTACCCATCCATCTTAGTGCAAGAGGTAATAATGCAACTAGAGGAATGCTGATTATGATGGTGGGGAAACACTGTATGTTTTTGTTTGAACTTGAAAACGAGGCCTGAACATGGTTACGTTGACACAACTGACAACTATTGCCCTACAGTTGACACACGTGGCTAGATTGTCATTAATGGTGTCTGAAAACGAAGTTTAACATCTGTGCACGAGTTTGAGACTGTCATTATTAATACCGGGTATATCCACCTTGTGCCTGGATGACGGCCTGGACACGACGTCTCATGCTGGTCACAAACCGACTGATACGCCATTGTGGTATTCGTTGCCATTCAAGATCGAGTGCGTCTGTTAATTCCTGTAGGTTCTGCACAGGAGGATCCCTCCTTCTCACCATGTTTCCCAGAATGTCCCAGATATGCTCAATAGGGTTCATGTCAGGGCTCCTTGCTGGCCATGGTAGGGTTTCGATGGCATTCTGGCGGAGGTATTCATGCACAGCCCTAGCACGATGTGGTCGGGCGTTGTCATCCATGAATATAGGGTGGGTTCCAGGTGCATGATTTACAAAATGAGGGACCACAACTCTATGCAGTATGGAATCTTGATATCTTTGTCCATTTAGTGTTCCAGGTACAGTCAACAGATCCAGCTTACAATCAAATGAGATGCACCCCCATATCATAACGGAACCTCCACCAAATGGAACTTCTTCCATGATGTTACGTTGGTCGTACGCCGTGCGTCTGGACCTCCATACACGAGTTCGACCATCTGTGGCATGAAGCAGGAACAGACTTTCGTCGGACCAGTGTACCCGTCTCCAGGATCTCATGTTCCAGTGTCTTCTTTCGTTGCACCACCTCAGACGCTCCTCTTTGTGGTGTGCAGTGAGGAGAGGACGTCTGACAGGTCTCCTAGCTTTCATGCCAGCAGCATACAGTCTCCTTTTGACGGTAGACATTGACACTCTATTGCGCGTTTCCCATTGCTGGCTGAGCACTCTGCTGTTGGTGAATGGAGATCTCCTAACAAGGCGTACTAGGGCTCGATCATCACGGGCAGTCGTCTTCTTCGGTCTTCCAGATCTAGGCCTGTCCTTCACCTCGTTAGTTTGCCCATGTTTTGCAATCAAACGACTGATTACAGTATGGTTAATGTTCAGCTGTCTGCCAATCTCTCTGCATGACATACCAGTGGTATGCATGCCTATGATTTGCCATTTCACACGATCACATAACCTTCGTCTTGCCATAGCGGTTCACAATCAAGAGCTAATTCTCTCTGTACAAATAAACCACGGTCATGAACACAAAATTCCTAATCTTGTCGCCTAAATCTGTATGTAATGTTCTACACCTCAAACTGGACTTTTACATAACTGAACACGTGTGCTGTTTCCCGCCACGCACGGACATCAAGCGGCGTGAAGTCATGCATGCATGTGCATTTCGTACTTGGAATTATGTCAGCTAACGCGGGGACAAAAAGTATGGCAGCCTAGTTGTACCATCATGTTTCTACGTTCTATTGTTTTTGCTGGTGCTTAACTTTTGCACAGGTGTATATATATTACTGAATCAATTGTGCTTTGAATAAAGCTCAGGACCATTGCCAACAGCAAGGAACACAAGTAAAAGCAAATAATTACATCTAGAGCACTAAATTTGCAAATATTATTTGTAATTTACATTTCAAGTGAGTTGTTTACATAATTACTGTAATTAGATAAAGTGAAACAGAAATTGCCAGTTATAAGGGTTATACTTATTCTGCACACAATAGATTCCATCACTCCATTGTTTCAATAACACTAAATCTAATGTTCACTTGTTCAGACATGTTAGAAGTTAATTCAAGTTATCTGAACAAAATGTATTTTACCTCAAACGTAACAAGGTGCAACAGTTGCACAATGCAGTGCAGACTGCCAAAAAATAACTACTGACTAGTGGTTGCCACATGTACCTTCTGACACGCTTTCTTACACAAATATGCTTTACCAGGACTGCAGGAGATGCAAAGTGCTTACCAATGCCAAACAGCCCAATAATTCTGAACCCGTTCACTAACAAATCCCTGAAAAAGTAAATTCTTTCTGATACAGAGCATATGCTCTATTCTGATGAATCCTTTGAAGTTAATATGACTGGAAACCAATCCAACTATTGCTGCAACAGATGCCGATCATATTAATTTCAAATTATTCAACATCCTTCCTGTATTGTTGTCTTGAAATTGAGATGTGTGGAATTCATCGATTCCTCAACCATAGATCTGTTCCACCCTGAATATTGTCCCGTCTCAAACCATAGATTCACTACATATTTTTCTTGAGAAACAATAGTGTGTTCAAATGTTTGCCTTTCGGGTTTGACCTGTTTCCAGTTGAGATATCGCCTGCTGTCGAGAAAACTCATTCAGATGGTACACTCGTTGCTGGAACACAACAAACGCTAATTTAGAAAGTATAGGATATTTCGATTAATTTTTGCCCACCAAGCCAATTCACCTTTCCAGAGTACCCACCCATCATATGACATCATAATGAACTGCGTGATGTGTACAATGACATCATAATGAGTGACGTCGATAAGTACATCACAAATGCATATCTGAAGATGGTCTATGCGTTGTTGTACAAATTATTCGCTTTTACTATTTAATAAATATTCTGTTGAATATTTTGAAACTAATTTGACTGGGCGCTGTTGCTGCCATAGGCAGCTTCCCTGTATAGTTTTCAGGAAATTGATAGCTAGAACATTTGGGGATCGATCAGTCCCAACATGGCGAGGTGTGGGTGGAGCTTAGCTAGTGATGGGCGGGGCATAGCTAAAAATGGAAAGGCCCATGGACCATCATTCAGTGTGATTGGTGATTCTGGTTTGTATTGAGCAATTTCTATCTCTACAAGCTGATGGGGAGATTTGTTTGGTAATTCAACACTAGTATAGTTGCAGACTTCACCTAGCAGTTTGTTCAACACTGATGTTTTATCTAAATAAAAAGATATATATATATATATATGTATATATTTGTCAAAATAAACTCACATATCCAGGCCAAACTGGCACCGGGTTGAGTACATGTTAGAAAACTTCGCAGAAAAAAATGGCGGACACTAGGGCTGCGCGATGTACCGATACCATATTTAAAACCGATATCCTGCACCGACGGTTTCATAACCGATTGTAAAAAATAAATATCGAAAAACCGAATATGAACATATTTTCGATCTTTCGTATCTGGATTGTTAAAAATAAAAGATACTAACGAGCATTTAAAGCAAAAAGAATAATAATGGTCATATTTTCCATTAAGCTACGTTCGGGGCAACTAATAATTGAACGTGGCCCCAATTGCACATATTGTGTAACTCCATGTAACTCGCTGTACGGCGAGAGAAATCAAGGAGCGAATTAATTAAATAAATATCCACTCGTCTTTTCTGTGGTAGTCTCAGATAAATTTGCAATATAAAACACAATACTAATGCGGGAATTTGTCACTGAAATTTGTATCGGGGAAAACATTTCTAAGCAACGGCATCCATTTTATTTATGTCACCAGCTAATTAACATAATGCAAAGTCGTTCCAAAACTAAATCGCCCGAATGCATACAAATCTCGCCAATAAATATAATGCTGAATACATTTTGCTGATTAGGATATAATTTTACATAAAATTATTACTCAAACCATTTTTAAAACATTATCTTCTATACACAATATCATATTAGTGTAATAACAACGTACTGGGCATGTCCACCTATAGTAGGCGTGTTGGTCCAGGTAAAGGGTGTTCCCTAACCTGCTAGATTGATGCCTATAGGTTCCATCGTGTGGAGCTGGTGTATCCAATGGCATTCCTTTTGTCTCCTCGATGGTGTGGAGTTTTCATCATCGGGGTCTGATGAGAGAACCTGTATGATTCTGAACTGCACGTCTGTTCGTGAGTGTCCATGTTTGTTGAAATGGCTGGCGACTGGGGTGTCGTATCTCACTTTTGTGGAGGTTTGATATAGATCTCAGGTTTTCCTGAATTCGGATCTTAAAGGTGCGCAGGGATTCTCCCATGTATTGTTTGTTGCATTTGCTACAAGTTAGGAGGTAGACAATGTTTCTAGTTTGGCAGTTACCTATGATTTTGGCCTTGTAGGTTAGGCCCATGTGGGAGCTTGTGAAGAATCTGTTTTTCTCCATCCTGTGGCAGATGGTACAGTTTTTTGTTTTGCATGCGATGAGGGGATTTCTGTGCGTTACTGGGGCATTCTCTGTTGGGAGTTTGGCCCTGACAATCGTGTCTTTGATTGTTTTGTTCTTCCTGTATCCAAACAGCGGTGGTTCTGGAAATGCTAACCTGCATTTGTTGCTGGCTTCCAGAATTGGCCAGTACTTTTTTATGGTTTTCTTCAGAGAAACGCCTGTCCTGGTGTACTCACATACAAAGATTGGGCTTTGTAATTGAGTTTTGGCGGTTGTTTTTGGTGGTGGGTGGAGGATTTGTTGTCTGTCTTGTGATCTGGCTTTGGCCCTGGATTTGTTCAGGATGCTTGTGGGGTAGCCTCGTGCTTCAAAGTGTCCTTGTAGGAGGATACTGTTTTTGTCATAGTCCTCTATGCGCGTGCAGATGCGTCTCAACCTGAGGAATTGTCCGTAGGGGGACGAGTCCTTACAGTTTGAGGGATGGGCTGAGTCATAATGCAGGTAGCCGTGGGTTTCTGTCGGTTTTGTATAGAGATCAAAGATGATAGAATGATCCTGTGTCTGTTTGACCAGTGTGTCTAAAAAAGAAACTTGTGTTTCTGAGCATTCCATGGTGAATTTGATGCTCTTGTGAGCTTCATTCATGTATGTGACGAACTCTTCTAGGGCTGTTTTACCGTGCTCCCAGATTATGAATATGTCATCTATGTATCTAACAAACAGTGCAGGCTGGTATGGTGCAGTCTGTAGCAATCTTTGCTCTAAGTCGGCCATGAAGATGCATGCGAAGGTGCAGGCGGCCTTGCTTCCCATGGCGGTTCCTCCTATCTGTAGGTAGTGCTCGCCATTAAACTCGAAGTTATTGCATTCGAGGACAAGTTTTAGAAGGTTTAGTAATCCTCTGATGGAGAGATCGCCTGGTACCCCAAATTTGCTGCAGAATTTGGCCACCGCTCTTAGTCCTTCATTGTTGGGTATGTTAGTATACAGTGAGGTGACATCCATTGTTACTAGAAGCGTGCCGGGTTTTGTTGGACCGAATGCTTCTAGTTGGTTGATGAAATCTGTGGTGTCTTTCACATATGATTTGATCTTTGTGACATGAACCTTGATGTGTTCGTCCACGAAACTGCTGATGAGTTCTGTGGGACAGCCTATGCCGCTGATGATCGGTCTGCCTTGGACTAAACCGTTCTGTTTGCTTTTATGTACCTTTGGTAGTAGGTAAAATCTAGCTGTGATTGGCGGTTGTGGTAATAGTCTGCCGGCAGTTTGTGCATCAATCTCTTTGTCTCTGACTAGTTGGTCTAGTCTTTTTTCTACACGGTTAGTATGTTTTAATGTCAAGTCTTGATCGACCTTTTTGTAGAACCTTATGTCCGCTAGTTGGCGGTTTGCTTCTGCTATGTAATCCGTTTTGTTTTGCACTACCATTGCTTGTCCTTTATCTACTTTCTTAATCACTATGGAGTGATTGTTTTTAAGTTGCACAAGGGCTGTGGCTTCCTTTTTTATGAAATAACAACAAAGACAGATACTCACAAGGCCCCGAGTCATCCTCTTTATTTTTTCATTCATTTTATGTACAAGTTTTCATACATCATTGAAAAAATACATTATACATAATAATACATATCTATACCGATCTTGTAAAAACTTGACACCTATCCTTGGATTTCCCAATACTCCCAAGACCAATAGAGGACAACCAACATTACTTCTATTTTAAGATATCAAACGCCCATAAAACAGATGCTATATCAGAAAAAAGTGGAGCACAAAAAGCCCACTCCCAGTTGACAAAACTTCGCCTCTGATGAGTTCCGCTCAAGGAACGAAACGCCATAAAGTCTGAATCAAAAACAGTGATGACTACACATGATCATTACCCACAAAACAGCCCAAAAAATTCTCTCCACTAAAGGAGTAAAGAGACTCACGAACTTGACCGACAGAGACCCGTAAGACATTCATCACCAAAAACAAACTCAACCGTTAAAAAACCTGAGCCGCCAAAACAAAGTTTTTTCCAAAACCGCCAAAATGGACACAACCGGTAAAAAATCCACAACCGGCAAAAAGTAACCACAACCGCCAAAAAAGTTGTAAAACCGCCAAAATGGGAGAACTGCCAAAAAACTCACAACCGGCAAAAAATACTCAACCGCCAAAACGGCCACAACCGCCAAAAAAGACACAACCGGTAAAAAAGTCACAACCGGTAAACTTGACCCCAACCGGTAAAATGAAGGTCAACCGGCAAAAATGTCTGACCAAACCGCCAAACCTCCAATGGGAAGACCGCCTGTCTGGTTTTTCTCTGCCCATATATGGTCAAGATTCACTCAATCCACAGGCTCACCCAGGAAGGGTATTAAAGGGATACAAATTTCAGTCCAGATCATTCAGACTTTTGGTCTCACATTTGCGACCAAGCGTCAGGCTAAAATACCTACGACATTGGTTTCCCGATCTGATTACGTAGTTATCATCACAATATCATATTAACTTATGAAATTCGCGTTCACAATATTACAATTAATATTTTCTTCAAGGCATGATTTCGTCCTCAGGCCGAATTGGAAATGAAAGAAGAAAGGGAGATAATTACATCATAATTAATTACAATCACGTGATTTACGTCTATTCGCAACCTGTTTTGCTGATTTATGATTAATTTGGACAAAATAAGCGATGTTTATTTAACTGTGCGTAATATTTAAAGGCGTAAAATGTTACGAATGTATCAGGGCGTGAAAATACATTCTGTTTTCGTGCTATTTTTTAGCATTTAAATCTTGTTTCATGTCCATAAAACCGATATTCGGTTAAAACCGATATGAAGTCATATCGAAACCGATATGGCTGTAAGCCAAACCGTGCAGCCCTAGCTGACACTGATTAGTTTGATGTTTTATTTCATCAAAACAAGTTAGAAATATGGATGCGCTTTCTATACACTGTTAGTGGGAATGCATGGACTCAATTCAGCATTTTAGCTTTTCTATTTTCCTGGCAATGTAACGGTACGACACCAGCGTACCGCGGTACATACCATAGAGATGGAAAACCATGATATATCGGTATACCGGTAATACCGCCCTTCCCTAAAAGTCATGAATTTTATGAAAAATGTACCGGAAATTGTCAAACTGCATCTTCATAACCGCTTGGTGGATTTTATCCAAATTTGGCTGGAAGGATTATATAGTGGTAGGCTCTAGAATCTCTATTCAGAATTTTGGCTGGTCTATTTTTAGTTGGCCATTCAGATTTTCTGGAAACTTTCCAGAACCATTTAAAAAGCTACCCTTTAATTAGTGGGTCAGTTTCAAAGAAACTTGGCAGGAATGATCCTATGGCGGTAGGCTTCAACATATCAAGTGAGAATTTTGATTGGCCAGTTTCTTTTGTGGAGTTAAAAAAAATTATCCATGTCTACCAGTATTTAAGTGCAAATGGTTCAACTGCTAATGGTCCAGGTTAACATTACAGGCTCTTTGGCCTCTTGTTGATATGTCCTTCTATATTTATTTGATGTTTTTAAGTCAAGCTTCATAGTTCATTGCAAAGTCCTAAAGTTCAGCTTCATGGTTGCATTGTAACCACATTTCTGGTTAGATATGTGGTATGCACACATGTCTTAACTGTTATATGCAAAAATAGCTATCATATCTGCCATTTTCAGTGCGGAGGAAGGAGAGTGGGTGTCAGAATAGTGGCTGGGTGAAGGTGGGTTTGTATCACTTGCTCGGGACATGGGGGGGGGGGTTCTGCCTAGGAGCATATGACCAAATGTTTATCTTTTTCCAAATCCTACTTAATTCTATTTTTAATATTAAACAGAATAGTTCTTACAGCATGCCTCCATAATTTCACTACTTCAGGACCAAGTATCTTGTCATGCAGCCTACAAGCTACAGGATACAAGACAGTACAAGGTCGGATCCACTGTTCTGGTCAAATGGGAGGATTCGCCTCCTTAAAAAGTTGAAAATAACATGAAGTGCATTTTAAATGGCGATAGCTATTTAGAGAGTGATAACGACGTAGTCAGTGACAAATAGACCAATTTGGTTTTAAAGCCTGACGCTTGGATGCGTTGTGTATCCAGATGTCTGAATGGTCGGAAGCTGCTTTTTCAGCTCCTTTTATACTCTCATGGGCTGAGCCTGGGGATTGACTTTCACATAGCCTTAAGAGTATGGGAAATTGGGATTGCCGGTATAGTTTTGACGGTTGTGGTCTAAATTCACCGGTTTTGGTGAGTTTTAACGGTTGAGTCCAAGATGGCGGCTTCGGAAGTTTTTACCGGTTGAGGTATTTTTTACCGGTTGTGATGTTTTTTGCCGGTTGTATCTATTTCGCCGGTTGTGAAACTTTTTTACCGGTTGTGGTTTATTTTGGCGGTTTGGTTTAAACTTTTTTGCCGGTTGTGGAATTTTTTGCCGGTTGTGTTTAGTTTACCGGTTGTGGTATAAAATTCTTACCGGTTCTATTCTAAATGCTTGTTTTCACTTAAGTTTACAGCGTTCGTGCGAAGAGATATAATTTTGGTTGTGTTTGGAGCCCATTTGTAGTGAGGTTTTGACCGGTGTAGTCATTACCATGTGTATTGATTCAGACTTATGGCGTTTCGTTCCTTAAGTGGAACTCATCAGAGGCGTATGTGGGAATACTGGAGGTGAAATGTTGTGTCACCTGTAGGATCATCATGTGGGATGGAGTGGGTGGGGTGGTCTTGGTGGGGCCAGGCAGTCAGGGGCGGTTGGGTCACTATTCCAGGTGAGCTATATAGCACCAGTGGATGGTAATATAATTAAAATAAATGAAGCATAAGTGATGGAAAAATTTATTAAAGTGGAAAATTCTTAAGTATAGCCAGAAAGCTAGATGTGGTGAGAACAATGATAAAATCAATAATAAATAATAAGATTATTAAATATGGATAAATAGTCTTATCCAAATGAGCAGTTTGTGTTTTGAAAAAATTGTGGCCCGAGTCGTGAAATCGGATCCTATGTGGAACACACATCCGTAGGAGAAAGTTCCAGGTGAGCATGCCGTCCCATGGGCGGAAGTTTCTAGCTATGAAATTTGGTAGTGAATACATAGCGCACACGAAATGAACACACGAAGGCTTGCAGGATTAGAGCGTAGTGCCCCATTCTACTTGGTTGTGTTGTCCGAGCTTCCGTATGGAAACGTTGTGTAGAAATGTTCCAGGTGAGCGTGGTGCCCCCTGTAGGAAAATTTCCATCACCAAAAGTCTGGCAGGAAAACACAGTAAGCACAGAATATTACGTATACAAACTAGCTGCTAGGTGAGCTTAGTGCCCCCTTGGGTTATTATTTAATCCAAACACAGGCCGGTGGAGGTCCGTTAGAGTTTTGAAAGTTTTTTGTTTTGACGATATTGTTCCCGGTATAATCACATCAGGTAGAATGTAGAAGGTCTATAGCTGGAGGTGCCCCCTGTTTAAGACTATATGCTCGGCCTCAACGTGGCGCAGGGATGTAACCCACTGGGTGTCAATCCAGACATTTGGAGGGGCTAACCAGAGCATTATGCACAACGCAAATGAATGACACTTGGAGATCGAATCAAATGAAATGGTGCTCGCCCTGTGAGGATCCGCCAGGCAGGTGCAGCGCCGGGCTCCACGCCTCGAAGGAGCCCACCCTCAGCTACTGGAGGTCCCATCAACTCGTCTTGTGGAGCCAGGAGACGAGGATGGAGAACTACTGGCCAACCGAAAAAGAAGACCAAACCCAAAGAGAACCTCAGTATCAACATCATGCACTGGAACGCAGAAGGGGTTACCAACAAGAAATCAGAGCTCGAACAGTTCCTGTACGAAAACAACATTGATATCTGCTGCATCCAAGAGACACACCTGCAAGAAGGAAAACCATTTAAGATCAGAGGTTACCAGATTTTCCGGTGTGATCGAAGAGGAAGAAAGAAAGGCGGGGTGATCACCTTGGTCCGAAATAGCGTGAACGCCAGCCAGATCAAAACCTTTATGGAAGAGGCAGAATATATCAAGATCACGGTAACAACCAGCAACTCTGTGATTGACATTGTCAATTATTACTGCCCTAATGACAAGAATCTCTCACTTGACACAATCCAGGTCCCGGACTGCCACTTCCTCATTGCGGGAGACTTTAATAGCCAGTCTCAGAGCTGGGGATACAGAACACTTGATAAACGAGGAGAAGACATTGAAGCATGGCAAGATGAAAAGCACCTTTTACTTGTCAACGATCCCACAGATCAGCCTACCTTCTACTCGCGCCGGTGGCACTCGACAACAACGCCGGACTTGGCATTTTGTACAGAAGATATTCACAGAAACCTCAGTAGAGTGGTCGGATCGCAGTTAGGAGGAAGCGACCACCGCCCAGTCCTCCTCTCTCTTTCTGGAAGTATTTCAACAAGTTCACCTCAACATCCAAGGTGGAACTACAAAAAGGCAAATTGGAGTCTGTTCGGCATTCGTTCCAATGAGCTTACCCAAAATATAGCAGTAGAAGGGAGAAACATCAACAATGCGGTCAAGGAATTTAATTCAAGTATCCTCAAGGCTGCCAACGAAGCGATTCCTGGAGGGTTCAGGAAAAACAACCGCCCCTACTGGACAACAGAACTGCAAGCAGCACATGATAAACTAGACAAGGCCAGAGAAGATGCAGAGGGTAATCCCTGTCATGAAAACCACTTCACACTACAACAAACTAAAGCCAGGTATCTAAAGACCAAGCTGGAGGCCAAAAGAAGAAGCTGGAGGGAAAAGACGGCAGGGTTTAATTTACAGAGAGAGACACAACAAAGCTATGGAGACTGACTAAAGCACTGAATGATGAGGGTGTCGGGGGAGAGAAGATTACTCTTGAAGAAGATGGACATGGACAAACACTGTCAGGAAAGATGGCTGCAGATGCCTTTGCGAAGGCATATGCAAAAGAAAGCAACATTTCTATACCACGATTGCGTCAAAAAGAGGTTAGAAAAGAGCAAAAGGAAAGAACAGACACCAACACTCACGATGCAATGAAAGTTGACATTAGTTTAGCAGAACTGAAGAAGTCTATCCGCCAATTGAAGAAGAAGAAATCTCCCGGGCCAGATGGCATTACGAATGAAATGATCCAACACCTTGGTAATGCATCTCTCCGCAAGTTGCTAGATGTCTTTAATCTCAGTTGGACCAATGGAGAGGTTCCTCAGTGCTGGAAGGAAGCCAGAATGACTCCTATTCTGAAAAAAGGGAAGAACAAGACGAAAGTGCTGAGCTACCGTCCTATCAGTCTTACAAGCTGCATATGCAAGACCATGGAGCGCATCGTCAACCAGCGGTTGCAGTGGTATCTGGAGTCGGAGAACACTATAGTTTCAGAGCAGGCTGGCTACAAGATACAGGAGCACAGAAGATCAAACAACACATCTTGCACAGGTCATAGAGGACACTTTTCAAGCCAAGAAGGTGATGCTAGCTGCCTTTATTGATCTGCAGAAGGCATTTGACAAGGTGTGGAAGGATGGCCTCCTCGTGAAGCTCCGGCACACAGGCATCGGTGGCAACATGTTCCGATGGACCAAGTCATACCTACACAATCGCAGAGCTAGGGTGCTGGTGGATGGACAATCTGGACAGAATGTATTGCTGAGACAAGGGGTACCATAAGGAGGAGTATTATCACCAACTCTGTTCATACTCTTCATTAATGATATGATAGCAGAGCTGCCCAATGGGATCCAAGCCGCCCTCTATGCAGATGACCTCGTACTCTGGTGCATCGAGGAGTACACAATGACTGCCATGTACAGAATGCAGCTCGCCTTGGACAGAATTACAGCTTGGGCCAATCGCTGGTGTATTACCAGAAGAAAAATCATCAGCCATGCTATTCTCACTGTCCACCAAAACCAAGGTTGACAATCTGACACTGGGCGGTACTCCACTCGAGTACGAGGACCAGCAGACATACCTGGGAGTCACCTATGACAGAAGATTAACATGGAAGGAGCACATCCAGAATGCAGAGGCAAAGGCCAGAAGAAAGCTAAACATCATGAGGAAGCTGGCAGGAACAAAATGGGGTGCCAATGAAAGGATCCTCAAGACCATCTACCTAGGTGCCGTACGACCACACCTTGAGTATGGATCCAGCTCATGGATGACAGCAGCTAAATCTCATCAACAGAACCTCGACAGAGTACAAAACCAGGCACTGCGCATCATCACTGGTGGAATGAGATCAACACCAATAGATAAAATGGAGCAGACAGCAGGCATCCCCCCCCCCCCCCACTTAGTAAAGGAAGGGAATGCAAAGAACTGATCCAAGCTGCAAAGTTCAAATCGTTCAACATCCACCCGATGAAGATCAGGCAAGCACAGCTGTCATCAGGAAGACTTAAAAGATCAAGTTTTGTGAAAGAGACAAAAGCACTTCAAAGGAAACACCAAGAAATGTTGCCAGCAGAAATATAAGACCCAAACCACACCCTTGATCCTCCACCCTGGGAAAACAAACTAGAGAGCATAGCTATTCGCACCACAGTACCTCATCTCACAACCAAAGATGAACACAGTGATGTGAGCAAGAAGGCCCTGACCCTAGCCATGCTGGAAGAAATGTACCCTCAGGAGACATGGATAAGGATCTACACAGATGGATCAGCCAAAGATGCAATTAGGAGCGGAGGTGCCGGATTGTACATACAGTATCCAAACGGACAACATGAGTCAGCTGCAATACCGACAGGCAAACACTGCACAAACTACAGAGCTGAAGTCGAAGCACTGGTCCATGCAGCTAATTCCATCAGCAGAACAGCAGACCCTATTGCACAGATTGTCTTTTTATCTGATGCCCGCTCCGTCCTTGAGGCTATCACCAAAGGTAAGCTGCCACAACTTGAAGAAGCACTACAAACCATCAAATGCTTTCGGATAGCATTGCAGTGGATCCCCTCACACTGTGGAGTCCAAGGAAATGAGGAAGCAGACAAGATGGCAAAGGTGGGTGCAGAAGAGAATCAGACAGAAAACATGGTTACGCATACAGAGATGAAGACTATCATCAAGTCACTCTATAGAACACCTCAATCAGAAGATGCCTACCATCATCTCTCGAGGCCAGAGCAAGTGACCATTTTTCGTCTCAGAACTGGACATAACAGACTAAACCAACACAAGTACAGGCGGTTCCACCTTACGACATCGCCCGCTTGTCCTTGTGGAGAAGAAGAACAGACCACAGAGCACATACTTCAATGTTGCAGTACGTATCAGCTGCTGAGAGAAGAGATCTGGCCTTTGTCAACCTCCTTTCTTGAAAAGCTGTATGGGCCTGTGGAAGAACTGCAGAAAACCACAGATTTCATCTTGAGAACGGCTCTCCAAGTGTGATACCAGCGATCGAAAAGAAGAAGAAGAAGCTGGAGGTGCGACAGGCTCCAGTCAATGTGGGCACACATGTTGCCCATCATGGCGATAATCCTGTCCCATTTTGGATCTGGCGCTTTTGAGTTCTGGCTCTGAATGGTTATGAAACAATGGAGACAGTTTAAATTGAAACGGTGGCTCGAAGCCAGATCCGAGATTAAGATGCAGGCCACAAGAATGTCTGCATTTCGTCTGGTGACTGTATCATCTTCTTGATAACTTAGTGATGACATTGGAGAGATGGTGTCGTGTGGGGTGAGAACAGTTTTTAATGAGTTGGAATTGTACAGGTTGTTGTACGCCGCACTCACGCTAAATTTTGGTGATCGTGGTGAACTCATTTTCGTATGGGTTGGAGAGCGGGTCTCTGTTGATGGAAGATCACAGACCGATATTGGATCCGGTGTAGTGGCTGTTAAGTCACCATTTTTGTTGGTGTTGTCCGGATTGGTGGCTGCTGGTGGCATTTTTTCAAAGGACCGTGCTGGTGCCTGACTGTTGTGGGTGTCTGGGCAACCAGTGGGTTCTGAGTCTATGTGTGCCTCATACAGTTTCCAGTGTTGAAATACCGAATCCATGGTTTTTGGTTGATGGATTTCCGACACATTTGTACATAATTTAGATAGAACGTTCGATAGTGCTTCATGGTCGGCATCCATGCAATAGTAGTTGTTTGCCGTTGGTGAGTTTAATTTTGGGATTTTGTATCCCGTAATTTTTGGTTTTAGTATGTTATCAAACGCTGCTGGAAGCTTCCAATTACAGGTGGTGCGTTTACTGACCGAACACATTTACTGACCTTCGGTGGGCTGTGGTGGTCGTATTTATTGCATACCCTGGGTTTGGATAGCGGTTGCTCAGGGTCCACGATCCGCACACCCTCGATTATGCGAGGTTCTGCCATAAGCTGGATAATTGTGGTTTTGTCCAGGCCATGTCGTTGCAGGTGGCTCCGCATGTATTCTGCCCGTTTGATTGGTGCCAAGCACCAATCACACGCCCAGGCTGGCAGTTCTACGTGTATAGTGTTTTCGTGCCGCTTGATACTGCTCTTGTGAGCAAAGGAGCTGGCACATTTAGAGCACTGGAAGCGTGCCATTTTCTTGTACCAAAAGTCCACAAGGAGAAAAACAAGGAGGGCCTTATCCCAGGCAGACCAATCATCAGCGGGATAGGCTGTCCCACCGAGCTGATCAGCAGCTTTGTGGACGAAGACATCAAAGTGCACATCACAAAGATTGCATCCTATGCAAGAGACACCACCGATTTTATCAACCAAGTTGAAAGCTTCAGAAAGATGCCACAAGGCACTCTACTGGTCACTATGGACGTCACATCTCTATACACCAACATCCCAAACAATGAGGGACTCAAAGCAGTAGCAAAGTTCTGCAAAAAACATGGGCTCCCCGGAGACCTCACCATCAGAGGCCTCCTAAATCTTCTAAAACTAGTTTTAGGATGTAACAACCTCGAGTTTGACGGCGAACACTACCTCCAAGTAGGAGGAACCGCCATGGGCAGCAAAGCAGCATGCACCTTTGCCTGCATTATTATGGCTGATCCGGAAACCAAACTCCTAGCTGGAGCCCCATTCAAACCGTCCCTCTACATCAGATACATAGATGATATCTTCATGGTTTGGGAACATGGCGGACAAGCATTGGACTCCTTCGTCACATATATGAATTCTTCTCACCATAGTATCAAATTCGCTATGGAGTCTTCACGAGAACGGGTCTCCTTCCTGGACACCATGGCAATAAACATTGATGGCCAGCCGATCACCTTCGACCTTTACACAAACCTACAGACACGCACAGATACCTCCACTATGAGTCAGAGCACCCATCCGTCTGCAAGGACTCGTCCCCATATGGACAGTTTCTGAGACTCAGACGGATCTGTACTCACCTGGAAGATTTCGACAGAAACAGCCTAGCCCTACTAGGCCATTTCGCAAACAGAGGGTATCCGCACCCAATCCGTGACAAAGCCTGGCACAGAGCCCATGCACAGAACAGAAACAACCTCCTTCACCCACCCACCAAAACCCACACATCCAAGAACACCTTCCCATCCAAACCAGTCTTCGTCTGCGATTTTAACTGCAGGGGCAATTTCCTCAAAAATGCTATCAAGAAATACTGGCCTATCCTGGAAGCAAGCCACAAATGCAGGCTTGCCATCCCAGAACCGCCACTATTTGGTTTCAGAAGAAATAAAACCATCAAGGACACAATAGTCAGAGCCAAGCTACCGACGGCAGGCAGAACACTACCTCAGTTTCAAGATATTCAACTGAGAATTGGTACGTTGCTTTGTTATGAGGAATTACAGAGCAAGTTCGAGTTTGCGTCAATTTTGATGGAAATACAGCCCATTTCGACTTATGAAATACGAAAAATAAACGTTTTCCATACTTTTTTTCGCACTCCTTCAAGGGATTCAAATGAGAATTGCTAGGTTGCATTATTATAAGGAGTTATAGAGCAGATTTGAAGTTCAGACATTTTCATCAATTTTCCATAGAGTTATGCCCGCTTTTGACTTATGAAATGCAAAAAAATATTAGCTTTCAAAAAAACAGCCATTTAAGATATTCAACTGAGAAGTGGTACATTGGTTTCTTATGAGAAATTACAGAGCAAGTTCGAGTTTCAGTCATTTGCATAAATTTTTAAATGGAGTTATGTCCACTTTCGACATGAAATATCAGCTTTCAAGAATTTTTCATTCACCTTCACCATATATATATAACTGAAGCTTGGTATATTGCTTTGCTATGAGAAGTTACAGATCAAGTTCGAGTTTCAGCTGCTTCTGTCAATTTTTAATGTACCATTCCACAATCGAAAATTTAGATGTAAAATATACATATAATTGTTTAGAAAAAACAGGAATTTGTTCATTTAAAATGCAGGCGATTGCCATTTGAGACCATCTGGAATTAAAAATTCATCAGGGGAGGACCCGCGAACGAGGCTGTTAGCCAGAAATTGAAAATAGGGTGTCCATAGACAATATAGGTCTTATAATACTCTAAGTTAGAACATTAAAAAAATTTCCTGGTTAAATTGGTAACATTCTTGTAAATTTTAACCTGTCCGTAGTAATTTCTGACTTTCTGCCTGTCCAAAAGACAGGTGGACAGGTCTCTGGCTAACAGCCTGCCGCGAACCCCCTCCCACCAAAAAGGTGTTATGGGAATGCTCCTTTTGACCAATCCCCATCAAAATCAAAGCACCTCCCTACCCCTTACACAGACCAATCCCCATCAAAACACCCCCTACACAATGCTCTAGTAACGCCACTGATAGTAATCCTTTTTAATGTAATATACAGTGTATATTGGCATAGTATGGGTGTCATTAAATGGGAACACAAGACGGGTCACCATGGTTTGCATAAAACATGCAGTTCTATCCTAGACCACATATTTAAGCTGCTGTGTAAAAATTTCCTGCGACATTTATATACAAATCCGATTAAAATGGTGTTAAAAAACGCTATGTTGCTATAATTTTCTGCAAATTAATTAAAGCTATGACGTCATAGGTTGAATCCCATCCGACACGAACCATGATAACGGCACTCTGAAGACAGGAGTGCATGCATTTGGATGGTGATATCTATTTGTGATAGTGCTACTGGCATCATTTATATATGTACAGACTGAAGAGATTAAGACATTTATCACACTATTGCAAATTTATCGAATATATTTGTTATCATACATTAGTTTCTGAACCTTAAGATGGCCATTTTCTATGAAGATGCCTGCCAATTACATGAATATTACAATATCTCGGGAAGTTTTGAGGCGATTATGAAAGCATAAGTACAGTATTGGGTGTATGTAAGAACTAAATTGTATTTAAACTCTCATATTAATAGATGACACCTTAATAATATTATCTGCTGAAGTACCAGTGAGAGTGTTGATTCAAAAGTGGCAATTATATTGATATGCCTATACTATCGCGTCATTCATGTATCTCGAGATCAAAACTTGGTGTCAAAATTGGCACCATCAGAAAAATCAGACAACTGACTGTTATTATGGATTCATCAACATTTCTGCAAATATAGTTTATCTATTCCTAACACCGCTGAAGAGAAACGCCTTATAAAATGCAATTCACAATTTTATTATGGCAGCATTGGATGACAGCGAGAAAAATGTTCAACTTATGACGGGATATGCCTCATCTAGGAATAGAAATTTAACCAATGTATCATGTATATTTAAATAACGAAGATATATATTTCTAATTTGAGCACAGAGCTTACAATTATATTTTTGAAAACGTTATGCTCTGTAGATTCATTTAATGCAAAGTAGTATAGAGAGTGGTTCCCTTTAACCCATTAATAGGGACAGATCTGGCTTTACTTTTTTAATGGTCTTGTCAGTAGATTAGCCAAATATGAAATATTTTAGCCATAGCTTTACTTCAACGTCATTTATTCAATGAACATGTTTGCAGTCAGTCATCATCAGTTAATACTATCAATCCTACAGAATTTAGGGTCTTAATATATAAGGTGTTGAATACGGCAGCAACAGCTTTCAGTCATATAGTTTCAAAATATTCAACAATTTAAACAGGAATTGTTGCTTTGCAATTGAAACGCTGGAATTAGTCTAGATGTCTGCCAATCAAGAAAATTAAATTAATTTTAATCATTCGCCGATGATTTAGCTAATTCTGCTTTTCATTAGCCAGATTTCAGTTTTGCGAGCATTTAGCTAATTGGCTGTAGAATCTAAGCGTAGGGCACATGATTATGTACAGTATATAATAGATTACAGTCAATTACCCGGTTTAAAAATCAGATTCAGCCTGTGATCTGAGCTAATCTTAATAGAAATGCAATTTATTCTGAATTCCCTAGAAAGTTTGGTTAGTTAGATAAATAATATATTAATACACCTTAAAATTTTGAAAAAAATTTGATTGATAAAATGTGCATTTGTAGAGCAAGAGATTATTTTTTGAAAATTGGGCACTGGAATGACGGGCTCGATAACTGCGCCAGTCATTCCCATGGTAAATTTTCAAAAATACACTTCTGTTGACCAGTCTGCAAGTGGACATTTTCTCTGAGAAAATTGAAATTTTCCAGAAGAAATTGAAGTGTTAAATAGCGTAGCAATTCATTAACAATATGTGCTGATGATGTTTTAGCTTACGAGTTTCATCCAGCAAGTATTAAAAAAATTTGAAGAAAAAATAGCTTTATTTATTTAAATCCTTTGGAAGCCAAGCTTCTGGTAATGTAGAATAATCTGGACTATCAGTATCCTTGGGAGTTTGTTCCACCTTTCTTCCAGAACAAATGGAAAGAAGGGTGGAAGAAACCCCTTTCTTCCAGTTTCTTCCGGCTGTACTCATGTTGGGGCTCTTGTTTCTTACATGATTATTTTTGTTTAATCACCATTTTGCTTTTCGTCACTGCCAAAAGCCAGCCCATATCATGTCATCTTTTTGGTCTACTGCAGAGTGCAAAACATGTACATATATAAATGATTGGTTTTACAGTGATTTCAAACTAATTATTTGTATTACCGTAACACTCAATCTGACCGAAAATGACTGATTTGTAATGGTCTTCAGAAATGGCCTTCAGAAATGGCCATTTGCAGTATAAGACGATCTAAGACTATACCGGTACTTGAAAATTTATGACTGGAATTCAGTCGTAAATTTCCCAAAATAGTTTTCTCTTCTTCTGCCAATAAAAATTTTCTTTAAGAAATTTTCCTGACCAAATTTGAGGATTAACCCTTTAACCCTCATATCAGCCCAAAATAACTTCTGCAGTGACCTTGAGAAATGCCCACTTGCAGACCAAGAGAAGACTATTTTTGAAAATTTACCACTGGAATGACTGGCTTGATAACCGAGCCAGTCATTACAGTGGTACAATTTTAAAAATAGTCTTCTCTTGGCCTGTGAATGGACATTTTTATGAGAAAATTAAATTTAAAAAAACGAATTCGAGGGTTAACAGGTAAATTACTCTTCACAGGTACTTGTCATCGGCAGTGCTGTGGGACTGAAGCAATTCACATCACTCAGATACATATTCAGAAAGAGAAAGATTGTAAGTATGTTACATGACTGACTGAATATTGACGCTCACACCACACATCCCAGGTAGCAAGCCAACATGCTCTCATTACAAACATCTTCCTCTAGTGGGAACGAGTCACGGTGCTAGTCATATTATGTTCTGACCCTAAATCCAAGACCCCTGACATATTTGGGTCGCTAGACAGTGTGTTGGCAGATGTAATGAGTTTCCAGCATTATGGGCAGGTCTGATGGGCGGCATGGGCCTGCAGCAGGGGTGGGGGGTGGTGGGGTTGGGGGGAGAAGATGTCATTGTTCTGTCGTATGGTGGGCTGCGCAGATGCCATGGGCCTGCAATAGACTGGGAAGATATCATCAGCCTGCAGGAAGGTGGACGTATTTCAGGGGCCAGCGGTATCGTGGGCAGATACCATCGACCTGCAAGATGGTGGACAGATGTCATGTGCCAGCAGTATGTTGACTGATCACGTCCGTCCAACTACATGTAATAATATCTGTCATGTGTGGGTATACTGGGTTAGGGCAGAACTGCCAATAACTACAACTATTCCAACTTCTCGCACAAATTACCACAATATTTAACCTTTACCACTCTGATGTCAATAGTCTATTTTTTACCCTGTCAGTAGCAAATAAACTGGTGCACATATTTCAACAATTTTGGTAGACGATGTTGCTGTCTACGACAGCACCATCTTCCACCAAAATTGTTGAAAAATGAACACCAGTTCATCTTTTAATTTAATTTGAAAATTTTAAATTGACACCAGAGTGGTAAGGATTAAAACTAAATATCATTATGTTAATTATGTGAATGTAGATTTTCGCTCTGCAGGTAAAATCCCAAGTTTAGGTGCATCATGTATGCATGTAGAGCAAAGGTATTATAATTTCCACCACTGACATCTTAAAAAAATTATTTTGCTTTGTGCGCCATTTCTCTATTGGCAAATTATTGTCTATTTTGAATATTAAAGCTTTGAAGCTGCTATTGAATTCTGACATCATACAACTTGTAGCTCGATATATTTGTGTATTTCAGTTGTCTCCTGAGGAAGCAGAAGCATTAGGCGTTGAGTTTAAGAAAAAAGATGGCAAAAGTCTCTCCCTAGATGAACTATACGAGGTATTTCGTGAATGAACAGTGCAATGTTTACATGCTTACATAAATTACATGAACTGTTGACTAAATTACATTTGGTTGGAAGCAGCATTGTTTCAGAATAAACAGTACAGCTTAGAAATAAGTTTTAACATGTTTTAAAAACAAAAGGAGAAACATGTTAGTTACTATAATTTTGAACATCGTGTAAGAAATGTTTTGCTGAATATTTTGGACTTAATTTGATTGGAAACCATTGCTGTGGCAGGAATGTCTTACATTTAAATTAAGTCCAAAATATTCAGCAGAACATTTTATTTTGTTTTTGAAAAAATTATCTAGTTATTTCTGAGCTATACTGTAGTTCAACATCTACGCTGTATGGATGCGAGTGAATTTTAGAAGGCAGATTTTGCCTTTGAAAAGGTTAATAATGTCATGAATGTAGAAGAAAGTCTGCATTAGTTTCTAACTGTATTTTCCCTTCCATACATTGTATACTTATAGCTATTATATACATGTATTTATGTGTAATATATTTAACGCTACGTGAATCCGTAGGTAGATAAGCTTTGGCCTTTCATGGTCAAACCAGCCAAAACCAGGCTTTGTACTGCTCTCGAGAAATGTCCATTTGCAGACCAACAGGCTACTTTTGGGCGTTTGGAAATTTACCGCTGGAATGCCTGACTCGATAACCAAGACAGTCATTCCAGTGCTAAATTTTCAAAAATAATTTTTTTTTCTTGGCTGCATGTGGACATTGAATAAGCATATAATTTGATATTCTTGACCAAATTTAGCCGTTAAATATTTAACTCTTTAACACTCATATCAGCCAAAAATGGCCTCTGCAGTGGTGTTGAGAAATGTCCATTTGCAGACCAAGAGAAGACTACTTTTGAAAATTTACCACTGTATTGACTGGCTCGATAACCGAGCCAGTCATTCCATTTTCTTGAATAAATTTAAGGGTTAAATATTTAAACTAGTTTATTTGTTTCAGCCAGTAACTTGTGCCCATGTACAGTACAGCTCAGAAATAACTGTTGAACACATTTCCAGAACACAATAAAACATACTGTTGAATATTTTGAGCATGATTAAGGCCTAAGGCCTCAATGTCTTCCAATCCAATTATGTTCAAAATATTCAACAAAACAATTCTTACATTGTTCAAAATTGTACTAACTAGAATATTTCTGTTTTGGACACAATTTATTTCTGAGCTGTACTGTATTTTATTGGATTTTGAACTATTTTTGACTTTCCCTTTTTGTGTGAGAGCTTTTTAAAGAAAATAGGCAATGTGGACTGTAGACCTGTACTTATAAAGAAGGACCTACACATGTATTAGTTAACGACGTGTACCTGAAATTGTCACGAATGAAACACACATTTGTACCAGTTTTATTGAGCAGGTTTCATCACTAAGCAGGTCTTGTCAGGGGAATTCAAAGTAAAGTTAATCAAAATGATGTAAAACTACTCAATCAGATGTTCATAGGAGTGGCACTACATTTACACACCCATAGACCAGTCTATCATGGGCACTACATTTACACACCCATAGACCAGTCTATCATGGGCACTACATTTACACACCCATAGACCAGTCTATCATGGGCACTACATTTACACACCCATAGACCAGTCTATCATGGGCACTACATTTACACACCCATAGACCAGTCTATCATGGGCACTGCATGGCCCAATGAGTGGTCATTTACCCATTGACACTCGAATTTGTTCAAGAAAATTTAAATTTTCTCATGGAAAATGTCCATTTGCCGACCAAGAGAAGACCCCCCCTATTCGATGGCCCATACATAGAACCACCCATCATCGTCTTACAACTATATGTACGCATCGTGGTCATACAACTGGCCGTCATAGTTTTACCACCACTGATCATGGTCTTACAACTATCCATTGTGGTATTACAACCACAAATCATGGTCTTACAACCACCCATCACAGTCTTACAACCACCCATCATGGTCTTACAACCATCCATCGTGGTCACACAACCACCCATCGTGGTCTAACAACCATCCATTGTGGTCTTAAAACCACCCATCATGGTCTTACAACCATCCATCGTGGCCTTACAACCACCCATCCATCGTCTTACAACCACCCATCATGGTCTTACAACCACCCATCATGGTCTTACAACCACCAATCATGGTCTTACAACCACCCATCATGGTCTTACAACCCCCAATCATGGTCTTACAACCACCCATCATGGTCTTACAACCACCGGTCATGGTCTTACAACCACCCGTCATGGTCTTACAACCACCCAGCATGGTCTTACATGTATCCATCCTGGTCGTACACCCACCCATCATGGTCTTACAACCACATATCTTGGTCTTACAACTACATGTATCAATTGTGGTATTACAACCACCCATTATAGTCTTACAATCATCCATCTTGGTCTTACAACCACCCATCATGGTCTTACAACCGCCCATCGTGGTCTTACAACCACCAATCATGGTCTTACAATGACCCATCTAGGGTTGCACGATATTGTCCTAGGAGGTATCGCGATATATCGTGGTGAAAAAAAATCGCGATATTTCGATATATCGTAAAGCCTATTTTAAAGTATATGAATTCACAGGGGGGTGGGGGGGGGGGGGTGAATTAGCCTTGGGTTGAGTTGGACTGCATGGTTTGGCTTATGTAGACATTTCGCTCTGCGTTTTCATATCAGTTTTATTCAGAAGATTTCTAATTGGTAAATTTCAATAAAAGCTTGAAATTCAGTCGCCAAGATGCTTAAACTAAGACCAATCGTTAATAACACGAAAAGAGGACACAATTAATAATTTCTTGCCGCCTTACCCCTTGGCTTAATGTATACCATATTCATCATTGCGGGAGGGAAATTATTATTGGACAACCTAAATATTGCGTACTCTGTTAAAATCATCGTTTATTACATGAAAATTAATCCTAAGATTTGGCATTTCATGTCGTCTTCGTGAAAATATACAAATCACGTGACATTAGGAATATACTTTAGATCCATAGATATCTAATGTTTAGATCTGCTCTGCATTTACCGAGTACCCGGTTAATAATAATAGTTAGCCTTCAGAAACATCTCGGACAGTTCACCATGCTTGCTAAAGCGTGTATACCATCTCATTTAGCTATCACATTTGTGAACGCACCACCCTCGCCTCCAAAACCAGGAGGGCGAGCAATATCACGTGATCTATATATTTTACTAATAATAGTTAGCCTTCAGAAACATCTAGGATAGTTCGCCATGCTTGCTAAAGCGTATATACCATCTCATTTAGCTATCACATTTGTGAACGCACCACCTCTCTCCTCCAAAAACAGGAGAGCAAGCAATATCACGTGATTTATATATTCCCGTGACGCCATTTAATGTCAAATTTTGGATTAATTTTGATTTTATAAACCATGCTTATTACAAAACATGCAATATTTATACCGGTAAATTGCGTTGAATTTTCGTATTAGTGTCCATCTTTTAAAGCAATTTTAGAGAATGAACTTTTTTAACCTATTCCTAGTATAATCCCACCCCTTCCTCTGAGATTTTGGTTTGGAAATAAATTGAACAGCTTGCCGTAATAGACACCTATGCTACAAATAGACCGAATACGGCATGACAGTAAAATTTTGACGATTTTTCAATTTTGTCAAAATCACATTGTAATATCGGACAATCGTGCAAGCCTAGACCCATCAAGGTCTTACAACCACCCAATCAGATGGTCTGACAACCACCCATCATGGTCATGGTGCTATAAATGCCTCTCTTAACACTTTCTAGTCGTCAAATGGCCAAAACAGGCCTTTGCAATAGTCTTGATAAATGCATATTTGCAGGCATTCAAGAGAAGACTATTTTAGAAGATTTACCACTAGAATGACTGGCTCGGTAACTAGTTGTAGATATTTAAAAATAATCTCTCAGCCGCCTGCAACTCGATATTCACTGAGCTGCTCTTGGCCAGTAACCCTTTCACAGACAAGTCCCTGATAAGTAGATTCTTTACCATATAAAACCTATTATGTTGAATATTTTGAAATTACTTTGAACTGGAAGCTGTCAGATTAATTTCAAAATATTTGACAGTTTTCTTGTCTGGTTGCCTTGAAAATGAGATATCAGGAATTAATCAGTGAAAGGATTAACCCTTTAACACTCATATCAGCCAAAAACGGCTTCTGCAGTGGTCTTGAGAAATGTCCATTTGCAGACCAAGAGAAGACCATTTTTTCAAATTTATCACTGAAATGACTGGCTCGATAACCGAGCCAGTCATTCCAGTGGTAAATTTGAAAAAATAGTCTTCTCTTGGTCTGCAAATGGACATTTTCTTTGAGAAAATTGAAATTTTCTTGAATAAATTCAAGGGTTTAAAGGGTTAAGGAAGCAGAATCTTTTGGACTCAGCAGTTGGTGTTTGATAGCGACAGGTCTGATTGACCCAATAAACTAAACCTTGCTCAAATATATGTACTTCTTTCTAGGAAATGCAAGAGACAGCTGATTTGAATAACTGGAGAAATATCCGCGGTCCACGCCCAGGGGAAGACTCTCAAGAGATGCAAGATGAGCAGAGGAGACAGTTTGCACTTGAAGAAGCCACAACTACAACAGAATCAAGGTGACAGCGGCACTGATCATTATTACCATGACGTGAATATCTGATCTGAATAGATCCATCTGTGATTAGTCAAGAGAGGTTTGTCGCTTAAAGCAGTACAGGCCAGAAATAAGGTAGACTGTTTCCAAAACAAACACAGGAGCATGTTAGGTACTAGTAAATGTTCTGTTGACTATTTTGAACATAATTCACCTTTCCAGAGTACACACCCCATCATATTACGTCATAATGAATTGCGCGATGTGTACAATGACATCATAATGAATGACATCGATAAGTATGTCACGAACACATATTTGAAGACGGTCTATGCGCCGTTGTACAAATTGTTTGCTTTTACTATTTAATAAATATTCTGTTGAATATTTTGAAACTAATTTGACTGGGCGCTGTTGCTGCCTTAGGCAGCAACAGCACCCAGTCAAATTAGTTACAAAATATTCAACAGCTTCCCTGTATAGTTTTCAGGAAATTGATAGCTAGGGCTTTCGGGGATCGATCAATCCAAACACGGCGAGGTGTGGGTGGAGCTTAGCTAGTGATGGGCGGGGCATAGCTAAAAATGGAAAGGTCCATTATGTTCAAAATATTCAACAGTACTTTTTATCTTGTTTTGTAAACATGTTGTTTCGAAGCTGTACTTTCCATATTTGTTGTTGCATCGATGTGTTGCTTCTGTTACAGAGTCTTCTCATAGTAACATTGTCACTACAGACAGTCTACTCCAGATACAGAATTTTACCCGTGTACAGGTTCTACATGTGAAGGAGCATCAGCAGGTCAGGCACTGATCAGAGGATGCTCAGGGATAACCATTAAATCTACGTGTATGCCCATTTGTGAGCATTCCAAAGACATGCCAAGTTCTGTAATAACACCATTAGCCATAAAAAGTGTGGCATATAAATCTGAATGGGGTCCATCTGTCTGGCAAGTTAAGACTGTGCTAAATGGGATGTTTTATGGTGTGCGTCCATCCGTACGTTTCTTGTCCTTGTTAAGATTTTCTATTGGTTGCTCAATACAGATTTAATAGTTTTATATGGTTTTTGTTCTGCCTGTGAAGCAGAAAGCGAAACATAGGTATTACAATTCTGATGGCGGCAATGTTAGGTTTCCGCGTTAAATAGCAAATCATCTTTGCCTATAGTTTAGGATGGCTTAATCCTACTGGAACCAAACTTGGACACATGGTTGCTTGTACAATAAGGAACCAGAATGTTGATAGCTCTGCCCTTGTTATATGCTCCTGAATTATAACTTTATATAATAATCAGTGCTGTACTGCCAGAAAGCATGTGGGGGTTGCCAAATTGTACACTAGGAGGGACAACCTACGACGACAAAAGAAGCGCACCTACAAGACTCACACAGCAGTCTCTACCAACAAGGGTAATGTAACAGCACAAACAGAGGTAACACGGCCTACTGCCACCAACAACCTTCTAGGAGAATTTGCAAACATGTGTGTTAATAATGATCTATCAGACACCAGGGTTTCTCATAAGGGTCCTTTTGAGGGTATAGACCCCCAAAATATAACTGGGGCCTCCCAAAACTTGTGGTAGTGGGTCCCACAGGTCCCTAGAAAATATTGCATGATTGTTAAATTATAGCTGTGCACCCTTGGTACTCTCTAATTTTAGCATGGATGAGAAATACTGTATGGGAATCCCAAATTTCAGTTTGGGATCCCTAGATTTCTAGGTGTGGGTTCCCTGGAAGCTCTAAGATTGAGATGCCATGAGAAACACTGTCAGACACCACAGAAGAATCCAATACAGAAACCATCTTTATAGTTGACAATTTTAACGCTGACAATCCATGATTATTAGCCCCTAATTAATGACAAACTTGTCTCCAATATTAACATTCAACAGCATCGACCAACTTGTGGTAGAGATTAACAATCAGGAAGAGGCAGCCATTCCAGTAGCCTATCATGAAGAATTGCCTAGAATCTTTGACTCCGCAGGCATAGATTACCTAAACTCAAGTTTCAGTCCCTCCTAACAGCGGAGTTCAAGGTGCACCCAGTCTGGCTACACCAGTTTCTCCAGATGCGTAGTTCACAACCTCTGATGAGTAGCCTGACCAAAGGCACGAAATGCTACGAGTCTGGATCACTGGATGGTGGGAAAACTTTCCCAGCCACTGCCAACAGTAAAATAAGCATTTGACGATTGACCTTAAAACTTAAGACCATATACTAAAGAGACCCTGTCTTGTTCACCAACGCACCCCGCCACGTGGTGTTCAAACCCGAAACACTAACAAATATGCCTTTAAAGAATGGTATTAAAGGGCTAACCCCCCCCCCCCCCCCCCCCGCTAATAAACAATTAAAGGCATACACCGCATAACAGATCACCCACAGTTATCCGGCACAGTTAACCTACGGCTAACAACAGTTAACCGTAGTCATACAAAAGGGTAACAAAGGTAAACTGTGCATAAAACTATGTATTAACGGAAACGGGTAACAAACGCTTTAACTGACATATGGGGAAGACACACGTTTCCCACCGTTAACCACAGTTAAATACTACCTCTGACCGTATTTACCGACAAATGGTAACACTTAACTGACCAACACGGATATCGGTTAACATGATGGGTAATGGTAATTGGTGACACATACACGCAAAAAAACATTTAATGTCGGCACATATTACCGCCTGGTAATTGTCGGTAGAACACTTACCCTCACTAGGAGCATATATAACCTACTCCCATTACCGAGACTGGCATCCAGACTCTACTTAAACATAAGTATGCGTCAGGCAAGACCTAGTTAAGTTCATGACCTATAGCCACCAGTAAAATACAGAAATAAATCAGAATACTCTGAAAAAAGCAGCTAATTACCATTTACCAATTAGTGATGTTCCTGGGCCTCTGCTCTCTGGTGTATGCCGAGGGAATAAATATTATGCTCTTCATATACAGCCCGTCATATAATCCGTTATATTTATGTTAAGCTGATTTGCCACTATTTCATACAGTAAAATAGTCTAATTTTAAAACAACTTGACTGAAAGTCGTTGTTTCCAGCAACCGGATCTACTTTCAGTCACACACATGTCAAAATATTCAGTAGGTATCATGTTGCGACCCTGGAAACAAGCAGTGTATTTTGAAAATCTCTGACTGAAACTCGTTGCTTCCAACAGAAGCAGTGACTTTCAAATATATTGTTTTCAAGAGGATCAATATTGAATTAAAAGTAGCGAGAGAATCACTCTATCGGCGCCTATAGAGAATACTATATTCAGGTGCTTCCGTTATTTTCAGGTGTGCGCTATCTGCGCACGCAGTTGACATACACCGGAGAGCGTAGAACCAGCAACGTCACTATTCCGTTGCAAGCTAAGCACTACTAGCGATAGTAAAGGCTTTATTTCAGATTATTCTGATTCATTTTCATTTTTTACGGGTGGTGGTACATTTAATATTGTATGAAATTACTAAAAAAAACTTCATTTGATAGTTCCCTTTTCACTTCCTTTAACATTACGGTCACAATGTCAAAGTCACTGTGACAAAACAGGAGGAGACAGGCGAGATATTTAATTTCACAGAATTGTTGTTGCAGATTGGAAACTATAATTTCCAGCTTGGGACCGCCAAATTTCAGAGCAACATGCCCAAGAAGCCCAGAATATAGATGTCTTGTTAAACCAAATAGTGGTGTTTATAAACACAATTCAGGTGATTGTTTTTAGTGTCTGTAATTGATCTTTCCCGTTTATCTATCCATCATATGATGTCATAATCAACTACGTGACGTATAGGATGAGGTCATAATCAATTAAAGCATGAATGGCTCGATTTAGTCCGTCTTAAACGCTTAATAGTCTGACACGTACGAACTGTATGTCTTTACTATTTAACATACATTGTCGAATATTTTGCACCTGCCCTAGGCAACAACACCCAGATAAATTAATTTCAAAATATTCAACAGCTTACCTGTAGGCTTGCACGATCTTTGCTTTGAAACATCGCGATCGATTTTATTTACAAAATCGCGATTTTCGATTAAATCGTAGGTCCAAATTCCAAAGTATAAACCGGGGTAACGTGACTTGTTTCTAGAAAATTTAAATAAATGATACAAAAATAGCACAAAATTAGAACACATCTTCATGTGCCAAATTCTTACCATCCTACGTCTATGCTTAATATATATATACCTTATATCCATCATCGCGGGAGTGAAATTATTAATTGTGACCGCCTAAATATTGCGCATAGTTTAATAAACATCATTGATGTCATCAAAATTTTAGATAAAATGTCGCAGAAAAAAAAAAATAAATTACATGATGTATCAGCTTCCGCTTATAACCTCCCTTTGTAGGACGAGTTTAGGTCATTATCGGAGTAACGCGAATATGTTAATATTAGTACCCGGGAAGATACTGTGCAATCCACATACATAGGATGGTAGCTTTAAGTAGGTACGAGTGTAACGGCATAAACTTGTCCTATAGTGCAGTTTATAGTTGCTTTCAGAATGTACAATTTATATTTAAGAGTAATCAACAGAACGCACAGTTCAAAATCAAACAACCTGGAATGCTGTTGCTTTATTTTCTTTAATTTGACATGAAAACCGTATCAAAAAGGAAAAATTATTACACCGCCTGAAATTGCTAATCCTAGAATTAAAAAGAATTATGTTCACTGATTGCCTAACACTGCAACTAAGTATATACTTGGCATTTCACGACAGACTCAGGGTCTGCAGCGAAAGAAAGAAAATTATAGGGCGATTCGATGGAGTAACTAGCTGGTTTTCTCAATGACAAAGGTGTTACCTCACTATTGTTAGCTTGTTTATTGTAGCGCTTTGTGTTGTGATTAGTAATTATTCGGCATGGCGGGATATAAACACAATGAACACAGGTGTGAATCGATTATAATTGTACTCATGTACCGATAAAATGCGACGGAAAAGTACCCACATCAGATTTTTAAAAAAACATAAAATTTTTTCCGATTTTCCGATTCTTCCTCAATTACATCGTAAAAATCGCGATTTTAAAAGTAAATCGAACTTCACGATTAAATCGAAAATACCGCGCAAGCCTACTTACCTGTATAGTTTTCTGGAAATTGATAGTCAGGGGGTTCAGGGATCGATCGATCCCAACACGAGTGAGGTGTGGGCAGGGCATAGCTAAAACTGGAAAGGTCCATTGATCTTATTATCGGAGATGACTTAAAATTCTAGTATAAAGACAAAGTTTTGCACATGTATCTGTTTATTCCTGAGCTGGATTTCAAGTAGTAAACATGTGCAGACTAACATGTAGTTTTCTTAAACCTTTCATGGCGAAGCCGGCCAGAACTGGCCACTGCAGTGGTCTTGAGGAATGTCCACTTGCATGCCAAGAGAACACCACCCCTGGAAATCGGCCACTGGAATTACTGATTCGATAACCAAGCTAGTATGTCCAGTAGAATACTCTCAAAAATAGTACTCACCTGGCCCGCAAACAGACATTCAATAAGCAAATATTTTGATTTTCTTGCTCAAATTTGGCAATTAAAGGGTTAAAGCTACATGTATAGGGAATAGCTTAGAACATCCATGCAGTTACATCCATGCAGTTACATCCATGCAGTTACATCCATGCAGTTGTCTCTGTGCAGAAATGGATGGTGTGTTGTAACTCACGCGCCTAAATGATCAAGGTGTGTGGTCACTCTCCTAACGACCTACGATCAATACGTCATGATACGTGTAGGTAGCTCATACGATGTCACATGAACATTTGTACCAAGTAAATATGGCAGATCTATGATGACATTTATTTATTGTTCCAAAAACTGTATTGATTTGAATGGAGAATTTTTTTCTGGAAACGTGCAAATGGATATTCCTGAAGACCGCTGCAGAGCCAGTCAAATTAGTTTTCAAATTATTCAACATAATTTGTATTAAATAGGAACTCCATCAAAAACATACAATTTGTACACTTTTCAATGTTCATGACGGAGCCTAATACATGTATAGTTTTGTACTTCACTATGTATTATGACGTCAACCTAAATGTGACATAATTGATTATGATGTCATATACTTGAGTGACAGGTCGGATCCCTCTATTCTGACACAATAGTTTACTCTCTACCATATTTACTATCAGACTATTGATGTATAAATTGTAATTGTGCATGTTCAGGCCTGTGCATGTTGTGAAGACATTTTTGGCTTCCTTGACCGATGGTTAATCATCAAGAAAATTTAAATTGAATTTTTTTTCCCAATGATTGTTCATTTACAGGCCAAGGGAGACTATTTTTGTAAATTTACCCCTAGTCTTTTCTTGGCCTACAAATGGACATGCCTCAAGACTAATGGACATTAAGATCTTACTTACATCTAGTCTAGAGGACATGCTTGGTATCATGTATGCTATTCGAGTATATAGTCGTTTGTCAATAAATAATTGTATATAGCTATTGGATTATTTATAAATTTTGAATTCACTGAGAATAATCAAGAGAGTGTACATATAAATCTAATGAGTGAATAAAACGAAATTTCAAATTTGAGTGTGTTAAATTTTAATTTTAAAATGTTATCAAAATAAAAAACATTAAAATAAAAAATATTCCGTAATAACATTTCTAATAACGTATACTATCAAAAAGTAATCATAGACATAAATAACTGTTATTGCACATACGTTTCATACCGTCCAATCTTCTGTACTTTATCCTCATGTGAAAGCGATATACTGAACCAAAAAAGTTTAGCAACACTGAGAATATTACTGTATAAATGTTATATAACAAAAACAATAAATTGATTCAAATTTATTATTTAATTGATAGGTCATTTTCCAATTTGAACAACAGTCTCTTGTTACTGTAATGCTAGCATCGCGCCTTTAACACGACATCATTCAACGGAAGGGTCCAATTTAAATAATGACACTGAGCTGTCAATATCGGTTGTGACCTCCGTGCGCATTAACCACCGCCGTACAGCGCTGTCTCATGCTTCGAATTAAGCACCTGATGTCACGAAGAGGAATCGCATCTCATTCCTTGAGCAGTGCAGCTTCCAGCTCCCGCATGTTGTGAAGATGTGGATGGTTCTCACGCACCATACGGCCAAGAATGTCCCACACGTGTTCGATAGGAGACAGGTCCAGTGATCGCTCTGGCCAGTCCAACACTGGAACGTTGTTAGCCTCAAGGAAATCACTGGTGACCCTAGCTGAATGAGGACGGGCGTTGTCTTGCTGGAACATAAAGTCTGCATGATGCTGCATAAAAGGGATGACAACAGGGGCGACAACTTCTTCACAGTAACGTTGAGCTGTTAAATTTCCGCGAATCACAATACGATGTTTTGTCATTTTCATGGATTCCAGCTCACACCATGACACTGCCGCCACCGAATCTGTCGTGCTGAATGATGTTGGCTGCATCATACCGTTCTCTTAAACGTCGCCAAACCCGTTGCGTACCATCCGCCACATCCACACAAAACCTCGACTCATCACTGAACAAAACGTGGCTGTATAGTTGAGCACGCCATCGCTGATGAGTTCTTGCCCATGTAAACCGATTCTCGATGTGACGCTCTGTAAGCGGAACAGCAACAAGTGGACGATGGGCATGCAGTCCAGCATCATGGCGTCTGTTTCGCACAGTTTGTGCATGCACTGTAGTGCCGGTAGCGGTGTGCAAATTACGGGACAGCCGCGGCGCAGTCTCAAACCTGTGACGTCATGATGATGTCACTAAATAGCGGTCTTCTCGTGGTGTTGTTGCTCTCGGTCTGCCAGATTGTGGTCGGTCATTAACATGTCCAGTTTCCTGCTCACGTTGGCGGAGACGGGAAATGGTTGAGGCGTGAACATTAAAATGTCGAGCAACAGCGCGAACGCTCTGCCCAGTAGCGAGTCTTCTCATTGCTTCATGGCGCTGATTTTCGGGTAGCCCTTGGCAGTGGCCCATGTTCGGTAAGGTAAACTTTTAAGCATTTTCTGTTAACGTTCGTTATCTGCTTTTGCAATATGGTGGATTTTACCCGCCAATGTGGGCCAGTGTATGAAAGATGCATTTTCACATGCAGTAAGTGTGCGGCCGAGAAATGCAAGAAATGATTTGCATTTCTTCATGATCAGCGAGACATTACATTGACGAAATATGCCTGCAAATTTGGTTATAAATGGATGCATAGTTTTAATACAACAAACCAAACTTCACTGTTGCTAAACTTTTTTGGCTCAGTATATATATATATATATATATATATATATATAGTTTGGACAAGAAATTGTGGCGATAATTTTCTGTCAAATTGTTCTGAAAACATGTGGCCAAGGGACCGGTATCACCCAGCTGGAACATTGGCATTTCAAGTAGAACAGTGATCTTCTACATACATCTAGTCTTTTACTCTTTTGGCCGAAATTCAACAGTGCTGGCCAGAAAACCCCAGATATTTTGGTCTTAACAGATCTGTGGAAACGAAAGATGACCCCTGGAAAAATTGACTAATGATACCTCTGCATACATTTGAGTAGAGGCCAACTAGCCAGGTTTGGTTGAAATCGGCCCAACTGTTAATGAATTTCTATGAGAAGCTTGATTGCGCTTGTTTGTCCTGACGCGAACTTGTGTGCAAGTTGAGTCTGGATGCCAATACACAGTTTGCGTCTTCCTTTTAGATTTTCCAGATGCGGCTACACATTGGGGTGTGACCAGATTTTGATTTTGTAGCTGGGATAGACATTTTGTAGCCAGATTGTGGCTTTGTGTAGCTGTTTTTTTCAAGTTGTGTAGCCGGGTTTGGGTCATCCCGTAGCCGGATTGGCTTGGTGTGTAGCAGCATCTGGAAAGTATAAAAGGAAGACGCAAACTGTGTATTGGCATCCAGACTCAACTTGCACACAAGTTCGCGTCAGGACAAACAAGTGCAATCAAGCTTCTCATATTAGTACATTTATTCCTAGAAGTTTAACGTGATCGATACTAAGAATTTTTAGTATGGAATCAGCAAGCAGCGCCTCCATCACTTCAATCGGATCCACAGAAACCGTAGTGAATCTGCTGAACAACACTGTCATTGACGACGTGGGAAAGACGTTACAAAGCCGCAAACGTTCCAGAATGGAGACTGAACTAGTCGAAGATACGCAACGCCGACCAGATGAGAACCCACGGAAAAAACCTTGCATCCCAGAAGAACACATACAGGCCTACCGCCAGTGGCGCAACAGTGCATGCAAACATGCACGCACGCTTCTACAATTAGCGTGCATCACTATCAACAAACCGCCCGCCAACCTAACGGCATCGGTTAGATATGTTCCACCATCCGAATGGCAAGACAGTCTCCAACTGATGTCAGATCTACATTCATTACTCAGAAATAGAGCAGACCGCCTTTCGGAAATGGTCAGACAACACAAAGCGGGTTTCAGGGCAGCCACAGAAAACGAAGCAGTTTTTCTAGAAGGCCAGAAAGCAGTCAGGGCCACAGTCCTGAAAACACGGGAACGTTCGACCAGTCCACCCAAGAGGGTACAGGCAAGAGAAAAGGACACATGCATACTTCCATCAGGACAAGGCACTCGCAACAAGATACGCGAACCACACCAGAAATGTCCACCACCCAGGAGACAAATACAGGGCAAACAGAACAGGCATCCTTACAGAGAAGACACGCTGGCTCAAGTTTTCCAATTACTCAAAAGACTCATGAATGTAAACACTATTACTTACGTAGGCACAGCCTACAACTGCTGTAACATCAATATTTTTTTAAATTATAAAAATTAATTTTCCAGTCAACAAACGCCTTTTGTTGTCAATCTATCATCCAAACCCATCTCCGAGGAGATAAAAGACGTCCTAGACCTAGGACTGGGCTTCAGCCCCAATGTGATTGAGCCCAACCTGGGCCAACTTCATAAAGATCTAAACAGATTCTTTAGAAGACTAAGACTAAAACTATACTTGCAGGTCCCACTGAGCTACTGGGAAAACAACAACACATCCACATCTGACACAGCCGTAACACCAAATAATTATCTAACTGATAATTTTATGGACAAACTGTCACATAAATTCAAACCAACCAGCACCTGGACACCAAACCCAGGCAACGACGCCACCTTAGATGCATTTATCAGATCTGTCAAACATGACATCAACAAGAAAGCCCACCGCAGGTACAACAATGGGAATCTTTCTAACACACAGAGAAAGATAATAACTCGGCTAAAAAATGACAAAACTATTGTCATTAAAAAAGCTGATAAGGGTCAGGCCACCGTCATCCAAGATACGGAATTGTACAAACAGGAAGCAATCAGACAACTTAGTGACACCCACTACTACATCAAACAAACTGTAGATCTCACCACGTACCACGCAGAGAAAGTAGAAACCGCCATCACGGACATGATTCTCAGTGGTGAAATCACAAGAGACATAGCTAACGGTCTCAGAACAGACCCCCCACGTACGGCCAGGTTCTACTTCCTAAAATACACAAAAAACTAAACGGCCCACTCACCCCAGGGAGACCCATCATCAGTGGCAATGGAAGCCCTACTGAACACATCACTAGCTTTGTTGATGAACATATCAAAATTCATCTTCACAAAATCAAATCATACATTCAGGACACCACTGATTTCATAAACAAAGTAGAAACTTTTGGCGCCATCCCACCACACGCCATTCTAGTTACTATGGATGTTACATCACTATACACCAACATCCCTCACACTGAAGGACTTAGAGCTGTATCCCAACACCTTAGAGTACATGGCTGCCCCGGCACATTAACACCACGGAGATTACTAACATTACTCAAAATAGTGCTCACATGCAACAACTGAGTTTAATGATGAACATTATCTCCAAATTGGCGGCACAGCCATGGGCACGAAACTAGCACCGAGCTATGCCATTATCTTCATGGCCCAACTCGAAGAAAAATTACTTAGGACAGCCAGCCCTATATTACTGCTACATTGATGATATTTTCATAATCTGGACCAAAGGATCTGACTCACTGGAGAATTTCATAACACATATGAATAACGCGCACCCGACAATCAGATTTACAGCAGAACAATCCACAGAATCCATCAATTTTTTGGACACCAAAGTGTTTATTCTCCCAAATAGACACTTAGGCTTCGTCGACCTCTACACAAAACGAACGGATACACACGGGTATCTACACTACTCATCAGCCCATCCAAAATCTTCTAAACAAGCGAGCCCATACGGACAATTCTTGAGACTACGAAGAATCTGCAGTAGAGAAACAGATTTCCTAAAAAACGCACATGAAATGGTACACCACTATGCAATAAGAAGATGTCCAACAGATACCCTCATCACTAGCCTACACAGAGCAATTCAACAAAACTGTACAGACCTACTCCTGCCTTAACCAACTAAGGAAATCAACACTTGGATACCATGTATCACTGATTAACACCAACACAGCAAACTAGCCCAAAAAATAATCAAACGACATTGGCCACAACTACAGTCAAGCCCAAAATGAGGGGCCACATTCACAGACACACCTATCTTCGGCCACAGACGCAATCCATCCTTTAAGGACACATTGGTCACCGCTAAATTCACAGACCCAAGGAAATTTGGACACGGGGAAAAGCATAGTGAACCCTATACATCCATGCGCCAAAAATAACTCTATATTTTGTAAAAACATGAACAGCACAAACTGTTTCAAAAGCTCCCACACTGGGCTAAAATATTACATCAAAACAAAAACATTCTGCCACACTATGAATGTCATCTACCTACTTACCTGCAAAAAATGCCTTAAACAATATGTAGGTGAAACTAAACGGGAATTCCAGGTTCGCATCAAAGAACACATCAGGGATATTAAAAACAACAAAGACACACCTGTAGCACAACATTTTAATCTTCCCAACCACGGATCCACAGATGTCAACCACAGAATCATTGAAGTATTACGTCACGATCCCGATAGCACGGAAGCCACCGCTTTCTGCAAGGACCGTGAAAAATCTGGATCCATCGACTACATTGTATGGACCCAATAGGCATCAATCACGCAGATTGGTAACCATCATCTACCTTTGGTAGTAAAACTGTCAACTGTTAATGAATATTCTTGTATTTCCTGGACATTTTCACAAATTTACGGCAGCCACCAGAAAAATTACCTAATCAAATTTCTGTATTTAAAGGGTTCTAAAGCCTACTTCGTTAGGGGTTGTCCAACCAAATCTGGTTGAAATCGGCCAATGAGTTGTCGTTTAATCAATTTTAGAGACATTTTCGGAAATCTGAGATGTCATCCTGAAAGAAATTGACCAATCAAATTTCTGCATAAGTTTTCTGAAGCCTACACATACCAATCTTAAGATTTCCTGGACATTTTTGGAAAATGCTAGATGGTTGCCAAAAAATGTTACCAATTCTGTATACACGGTCTGAAGCCTACCACCATATGCATGATAGGGTCCTTCCTTTCAGTAGTTTTGAAATTGTCCAAACAGTTAATGAGAAGCGTTTCGACAATTTCCGTTAAATTTTTCCACACAATCTAAGATTTTCACTCAAAAAATTGAACAATCAAAATTCTGTATACATGTCCTGAAACCTACCAAGATAGGGTCATTCCAGCCAAATTGGTTTGAAATCCGCCAAGAGGTTAATGAGGGATAGTGTTTTAAAACAAAAGTTGACTGATGATGAATGGTCGCTATGCCATAAGCTTGGTCTTTCAGGCCAGGTGAGCTAACAATAGTGTGATAAAAGTATATTGGAAAAAACCCACCCAAAACCCAGCAAATACAAAATCTCATTTAGCCAACAATATATGTCTATGACTTGCACTGAATATAGTTTGCTACTAGCACAGGTTACTTGCTGCCATCTTGTATGCAATCTTAACTGCCTTTCAAGGAGAACTGGCGTACTTTAATGGTAATACCAGTCAAAACCGGCCTCTGTTATGTTCTTGTGGAATGTCCATTTATAGGCAGAGAATACCATTTTTGAAAATTTACCACTGGAATGACTGGCTTGATAACCAAGCCAGTCATTCCAGTGACAAATTGTCAAAAATTGTATTCTCTCAGCCTGTAAATGGACATTCAATAAGAAAACATTTAGATTTTCTTGACCAAACTTGACGAGTATAGGGTTAAACAAAATCAGTAATCACACGATTGGATTCATAATAAGATATACGTGCAGAATATACTTGTAGATTTTACTGATAAGGCACGACAATAACATGAAAAATTCATACAAAGTATTTGAGCAGCAATCACATGAATCACAGTATATGCATTAATACAGTAACAGCAGTGTTACAATAACTATTATTCAAGTAATAGGTTATAATGTAATCTTGTGTACGCAAATACATTCTATGGATTTGGCCTTTAGACAACATATCATGATTTCATTCCATATAAATTACTATTATTATTATTATTATTATTATTATTATTATTATTATAAGGAGAATTTAACAAACATCACTGATAAAAATTAAATACTAAAATATCATGTACTTATTGGCAAACTAATTTAAACTTATTAAACAATGTCTTATAGGCTAAAACTGTCTGATAAATCTTTAACTGTATAAACATCAAAACATTGTTTTCTAAATATAAACTAGTGCATCATCTATTTTGCATTTAACACTTCTACCGTATCGATGATGTTGATTATGTAGCTTTTAACCATGCTATTACATCATGACAAATAGGCTGCCCAAACCCTCTATCGTGCCTTTGGTACATCAACTCTGTCTTGATATATCAAGAGGAAGGTCTGGTTAGATGCCCCATAATGTCTGGTTGAGAAATATATTAAAAGGCTTTAATTTTAAATCTTTTTGGACACTGCATTTGCCAGGAAAGTATTAAGAGAAAATAACATAGAAATGAAAGATAAGACTACCAACATCATAAGAAATGCATATGATATCAACAGAAGTACTTGAAATAAAATGTGCATAGTAACAGTGTATAGAAAGGACTAGATATATAAAAGAAATTGTTGTAAAACAATTTTTACGAATTAAATTGTATTCAATATTAGCAAGGATTCGAACCATGGTCCTTATGTTTACAAGTCAAGGCCTCTACCTTTGGACCAATGATCCTTTCAAGGAGCACCGGCGTACTTAAACAAAATCAGTGATCACACGATTGGATTCATAATAAGATATACATGCAGAGTATACTTGTAGATTTCACTGATAAGGCACGACAATAACATGAAAAATTCATACAAAGTATTTGAGCAGCAATCACATGAATCACAGTATATGCATTAATACAGTAACAGCAGTGTTACAATAACTATTATTCAAGTAATAGGTTATAATGTAATCTTGGGTACGCAAATACATTCTATGGATTTGGCCTTTAGACAACATATCATGATTTCATTCCATATAAATTATTATAATTCTTTTAGTCATGAAATTGAATTAGAACGTAAAAATTAATAAAATTATATTAATTTATACACATACATATACCGGTAGCTTAATACTTATTTCGTTTCATTACATTGATCTGCACAAATTAACCCTTTAACCCTTAAATTTGTTCAAGAAACTATAAATTCTCTCATAGAAAATGTCCATTTGCAGACCAAGAAGATTTTTGAAAAATTCCCACTGGAATGACTGGCTCAGTTATCTAGCCAGTCATTACAGTGGTAACATGTAAATTAAAAAAATAGTTTCCTCTTTGTTTGCAAATGGATATTTCTCAAGACCTCTGTAGAAGCCGTTTTCGGCCGATTTGAGTGTTAAACCTCTAAAAGCGGTCTTTAAGTTTGATAAAATTCACCCTTTCTACTGCACATAAATGTTCCCATAGCCAATTACCTCAAAATTGTATTTCAAAAGACATTTCTTGACATTTCATACACAAAAATACTGGTACCCATTCTCTCACGATTCAGATTACCTTACGCGGGGAAAGGGTTAACTCAGACAGGTATCGGGGTGCAAATCTGATTATCATCTGCGCAAATGATAATTTAATGGGGGAACTAGGTACCAACTAACTCTAGTATAATCATACAGCCTTCACTTGAACTTAGGCACTGCACTACAAAGAACAGACTAGTTTGCCAGTGGAAGTTGCACCCAGAGCCGGATTATGGGAAAGGCTAATGAGGCTACAGCCCTGGGGCTCTGAAAAATAAAGGGCCCCCAAATAAAATTAGTTTTAGTGATGCAGTGCATCATAAAGGGATACCCCTGACTTCCGTTAAACGCCACACAATTAATCTTGAAGTTGGGTTAACCATAAATTGATACTAGTTACAAGTAGACTGCTTCCATACACCGAGATTGGTTAATGTATACAAAAGACTCAAACTAAAGACCAGATAAAAAGTGTCTATCATGCTAAGTGAACTGTGAAAAGTAGGTCAGGTTGACAAACCTTTGATATGAGACAACAATAACCTACAATGCATCTATACACCAAGTTTGGTTACTATACAACAAAAAAAATTGAAGCTACAGCCCAGACAAGAATACTCTCTGATGTTAAGTCAACCGTGGAAACTAGGTCACACTGACCTACTTTTGATACATAGCATACTTTTAAGCCACTATGCATCCATATACCAAGTTTGGTTACTGTATACAAATCTCTTGAAACTACAACCCAGACAAGAATAATCTATGATATTCAGTGAACTGTGAAAAGTAGGTCACAGTGACATACTTTAGAAACAAGCCCCAGCTTTAGGCTTTGATGCATCCAAACACCATGTTTGGTTACTGTACACAAATGCTATCTTGAAATTACAGGCTGGACAAGAATAAACTATGATGTTAAGTGAAACATGAAAAATAGGTCATGCTGACCTAATTTTCATACATGACACACTTTTAGGCTATGATGCAGTCATATACCAAGTTTAGTGACTATATGTGAAAGACAGATTCAGGCACAGACTGATGGACGCATGGACAAAGAGATTACCTATACCCTGCAACCAAGGGTATAAAAACAATTCCCCTTTCCAGAGTACCCACCCATCATATGACGTCATAATGAACTTAGTGGTGTGTACAATGACATCATAATGAACTGCGTGGTGTGTACAATGACATCATAATGAATGACGTCGATAAGTACATCACGAACGCATATTTTATGATGGTCTATGCGTTGTTGTACAAATTGTTTGCTTTTACTATTTAACAAATATTCTGTTGAATATGTTGAAACTAATTTGACTGGGCGCTGTTGCTGCCTATGGCAGCAACAGCACCCAGTCTAATTAGTTATAAAATATTCAACAGCTTCCCTGTATAGTTTTCAAGAAATTGATAGCTAGGACATTCGGGGATCGATCAATCCAAACACGGCGAGGTGTGGGTGGAGCGTAGCTAGTGATTGGCGGGGCATAGCTAAAAAAGGAAAGGTCCATTATCAAATTTTACCCATTTGAATCCGTAATCCCAGTGTCTTACTTTTACAGTCACGATATACATAAGCTGGTGAATGTACATCATGACTGTAAAGGTAAGCTACTGGGATTACAGGTTCAAATGCGTAAAATGTGATAATTGGTCATTTTTATCTGGGGGCCCCTTATTTTTACATTCATCAGAATTTAGTAGTGGTGGTGGTAGTAGTAGCCATTGCCTCCTTGATCCATCTGATAAGGATCCCACAACTAATTAACCCTGGACCCCAAATAGGTTTAATCTGGCTCTGGTTGCACCTAGGTATAACTAAACCATCATTAGCTCACCTGGCCTGAAAGGCCAAGTGAGCTTATGCCTTGGTGACTCTCCGTCATCCATCCGTCAACTTTTTCTTTAAACGACATCTCAAGAACCACTGGGCTGATTTCAGCTATATGTGGCAGGAAGCATTCGTAGCTTATAGAGATCCAAGTCTGTTCAAACAAAGCTGAATGGCTAATTTGGTCAGTGGCCATCTTGGATTTTGACTGATTTTTAGAAACGTCTAAAAATCTCCGAAACCACTTGGGAGGTTGATTCAAAACTCATGAAACATCATCTAGGGCCAAGAGGTGAACATGGGAAATTGATTGACCCAATGGTTCAGCGGCCCTCTTGAATGACCTAGTTTTTGTGAAAACGTCCTCCAGAACCACTGAATGGATTGGGCTGAAATTTGAGAGATATGTAGGGGCTAAGTGCCATTTAAGTTTGTTCAAGGGAAGTCAATACGTAAAATAACATAGCCGCCGTGGACCAATCAAAATATAGCATGTTTAGCAGCCATATTGGATTTAAATAGTGATTTGTTTATGCTGATTTCAAATTTGCCACTTGAAATTGTTAGGTAAATGGTTTGGCAGTCATCTTTGACCATTCTCCTGCCCAAAACTCCCTTACTAAAGCAATAGGAAATTTTAAAATTTCTTGAGAACCACATTCAGCCGATTTCAGTTGTATTCAGCAGCAAACATTCTTAGGGTATAAAGATCCAAGTTTGCTGAAAAGAAGCCGAAGATCTTGGATTTGACTGATTTTTTAGAAACGTCTAAAAATCTTCTCCGAAACCACTTGGGGGATCGATTCAAGGTCATCTAGGGAAAGAGGAGAACCAAGTTTGTTCAAGGTAACTTGATTAACCAAATGCTTTGGTGGCTATCTTGGATGACCTAGTTTTTGTGAAAACGGCATCTCCAGAACCTCTGAATGGATCGGTACAGAATTCAGATATAATAACGGACTAAGCTCCATTAAAGTTTGCTCAAGGGAAGTAGATACATAAAAGAACATGGCCGCCGTGGGCCAATCAAATATAGCGTGTTTGGTGGCCATATTGGATTTTTTTATTTGATGGACTTTGAAGGTGAAATTAGTTTTATATAGGTTTTCGCATATTATGATTTCAAATTTGCCATTTTCGAAACTGTGATAAACGGTTTGGTGGCCATCGTGAATCTTTTTCCATTCAAAAGCTCCCATACTAAAGCAATAGGAAAATCTTAAGGTCTTTTTCTCGAGAACCATTGGGCCGATTTTACTTATATTTGGCAGAAAACATCCTTACCAAATAGAGATCCAAGATGATTCAAACGAAGCCGATCGGCTAATTTGACCGGCAGACATCTTGGATTTCCGCATATCTTTCGAAATGTCCGACTTTAAAATTCTTCTCCGAAACCACTTGGATTGATTCAAAACTCATGAAATATCATCTAGGCCAAGAGCTGAACCAAGTTTTCTCAAAGGAACTTGATTGGCCAAATGTTTGGGTGGCCATCTTGGATGACCTAGTTTTCGCAAAAACAACCTCTTCTCCAGTAGCCCTAAACAGATCAGGCTGAAATTTGCGAGATATGATTAGGGACTAAGGGCCATTAAAGTTTGTCCATGGAAAGTTGGTATGTCAAAAAAACCATGGCCACTGCTGATCAATCAAAATTTAGCTTGTTTGTCAGCTGTCTTTGATTTTCTGAAATAGATTGGTAAACTTTTCCAATGGTCATCACATTTTGTTCGGTTGTGCCAGTGGCCAATTGATCTTGTTGCAAATTTGGCCAGGACCATAGGATTCTACTTATAGGTCATGGCCTTTCTAGTTGAAATGCCTATGCTCCAGGTGAGCGATACAGCTTATTGTATTGACTTCCAGCCATTCGATTCACAAGAGTCAAGGGAGGAGGTAATGTTGAACAGCTTTCAAAAAATATTAATTTGTGAGTGTGTTAATTGTGCCTTTGAGAATAGCCCACTGTGTGACGCAAAGGCAATGATTTAAAAACAATACATTTTTCTTGTCAGCACCTGACAGATCAGCTATCTATTTAGGACCCTTAGAAATTATCTCTTTTGTGAAGATTACAGGGTTACCACTGTAATGGTAGTTACCAAAACCAGCCACTGCAGTGGTCTTGAGAAATATTCATTTGCAGGCCACGATATTATTTATGAAAATTTAGCGCGAGCGCCTGTCCTGAATACCGAGCCGGTCATTTCAGTGGTAACTTTTTAAAACTAGATGGACTGCGTCCCGCGTGTCGGGTCCTTTAAGTTTTCGGCATATCACACATCATGTGTGGCAGGATTTCTTAAAATAGTATACCGCCTTGATAAATCAAATGTCTATTTAAAACATTATTCTAATTCTTGAAAAGGAGTCAAATCACACAGAAATAAACTAAGTTCAAACCATGAAAAGTATAGAATAAACTTTGATAATTCATGTTAATTTTGCTGCAAACTGAATGCAATGATGATATATAATAAATCCGTAAAGTTTCATTGGGATCAAATAAGCCCTTGGTAAATTAAAAGACCATTGATAAACTTTAACATTCTTCTAATTCTGGGGTTAAGCAGGATATAAATCACACAAAAATAAACTAAGTCCAAACCTGGGAAAAATTTGAAAATCTTATTTATTGTCATGTAGACGAAAGGCACTGATATTATAAAACAAAACTGCATTGTTTTAATGGGATTGGATAAGTCCTTTATTGATTAAATGTTAAATGAAAAATTTTTAACATTTTTCTAATTCTTGGCTTAAGTAGGATAAATATCACACAAAAATTCTAAGCCATGGCCAAACGCCGGATAAGTATGCAAACAATTTGAAAATCACAATCATTATGATGGAGACTGGAAGCAATGATAGCGCAAAACAAATCTGTAAAATTTTATTGAGATCGGATAATCCCTTGATGAATTAAGTGTTCATTGAAAAATTTACCATTAACTAATTCTTGGTGTAAAATAAGCTAAGTCCAAACCCCGTAAAAATAAGGAAAAAATTAGAAAATTATTTCAATTATGATGGAGACTAGAGTATAGATCAAATCTGTAAAATTCTATTAACATCGGATAAGTCCTTGATAAATTAAATGGCCATTGAAAGTTTAACATTTACCTAATTCTTGTCACGCCGGGCATCATTTGGATCGCTATGTCGAGATCCTCCGGGTGGCTATTGGCTCGATAATAATTGTCTTCTTAGTTTGAAAATGGGTATTCAATAAGCAAATATTTTAATTTTTTGACAGAATTTGACCATTAACTGTCTGACTGCTGAGCCACCAACAACTTTCAGTCAGTGTTTTCAAAATATTCAGCAAGTCAAGAAATTTTGCTCATTGTACTTGTCTGGTCGCTTGCAGCAGTGGGATAGTTAAACGGTTAATGAAGCATCCTCTTGGCATCACTCCATCAGACCCTCAGGCATGATCAACAGTCGTATAATCACATGATCATCACGTCTTTGAAATAACATTTCACCTTCAAAATCAATCAGTCCCTGTTTTCGTGCACGTATCAGCATGCCGACTAGTTTATTTGATATTCTGGTGTATGCTTCAAATAGGGGACCAAATTTAATCTCATACCTATCCTCTGAACCGAGTTTTCCAATTTGTTTTATTACCATACAGAGTTCTATAATCTCAGAACTGATCAGCTGTCCCGCTTTATGACCTCTGTATTCTGTCATGGAACCTTCAACCGGTCGACCATAATTTCTGTCATCTTTGCTCAGGGCTTTTCTATGAGATGCACCTTCCCAATCAGAGAATGGATTGATCAGCTGTTTCTCCTGATGAGCATCAGAGCGTTTCTGCCACAGCGCGATTTTGCTTGAAAGATCTCGCCTAGCCATGGACGATGTAGCTACCAGTTATCCTCTATCAGATCTACTGAAAACATCAAACAAGAACAATGTCACAGGGTTTGCAATTGATCAGGATTCGCACCTTCTACAGAACGAAATTCCATACCTTTCACAAACCAAATTTATCAATTTTGAGACCAATTTTATGAAATCTCCACTCAATGTACAATTCAACACCCAAATTTTGCAGAAAACTGCTGGAATGGCCCTTTACAGTTTATCCAGCATCATATGACATCATAATTAACTATGACGTGTAGGATGATGTCACAATGAATGACATAAGTACATCAGGAATGCATAATTGAAGATGGACAAAGCGTTGTTGTACGAATTGTGTTGTACGAATTGTATACATGTCTTTACTATTTAATAAACATGCTATTGAATATTTTAAAACTAATTTGGCTGGGCGCTGTTGCTGCCTAAATTTGTTTCGAAATATTCAACACTGCTTACCTCAGTTACCTGTATAGATTTCTGGAAACAGACAGTCGAGTAATCCAGGAATTGATTGATCCCAACACAGGCGAATTGTTGGTGGAGTTTAGCTAGAGATGGGCGGGGCATAGATCAAACTAAAGGTCCATAGTTCCCAAGTGTGTCAATATTTTGAATATTATCCATATTATTTTGCAAATGAAAATCACACCTAATGATATTTAACCCTTTCATGCCTACATCGGCCATAACCGGCCTGTTCACTCAGGACTACATCGGCCTACACGCTAAGATGTCACTACTAGCAAAATGTTGACAAACATTGGTTTCCCTTTAGCCGTTAGACACAATAACGGGCCTAATTTCTGCCATGTATCACCAGTATATGCATAGGTGCTATTTTAAGAAAGTACACCCAACCCTCACAGGGTCCAATTGTGCAGGATTTCAGTGACCCCAGCCTCATCGTGGCGATGGTTTAGTGTATAGCGTTATCAGAATCCTATTACTAAAGCAAGGGCCGCCTAAGGCCGGTGTAGTTCTGAATGAGCAGGTTGTTTTTAAGTATAAAAAGGCATTTGAAAATAGCTAGATTTATTCTGTTGAAATATGTCAAATTTACAAAAATTATGGGGGAAAACTTAGTCCCCAGGGAACATTTATATGAAAAAACATAGTCACAAAAGGGTTAAATTATCCATCCTTTTTCCATACCTTAGCAGAAAACGTTGAATTTTCTATATTGTTCAAGATCCAGAATTGGTTTCTTCTAGTTCCGTTCTTTTCCAGACTCCATACATATGTATGAACCCTAATTGTTTGACTTGCACTGCCAATCCCTGACTAGAGTTATTGACCATTTCAGCCAATCCCTAACCACAGCTAGTGACAAGCCTGTAAATAAGGTGCCTCTCAAGGACATTGTAAAGGCACCAAACTATCAAATGTCAGGCACAATCTTGCTGGTTCCTGACATTTTGTCGGGTACAGATTTAAACAGTCCCCGTGGAACAAAAGTGTCTGCATAGAAGTGTTGACAAAGCCATAAAATATTCATCTACCCAAGGTGTATCCCGATCATTATGACACATGTTTAGTTGCTTTTTGACATGTTTCTAATAATTTCAAGTAAAGAACACTGAAGTAGAATAGTGTTGACAGGCAGCAAATTCTGGATGTCCGATACTAAGTAGCTGGTGCCTGACAAAGTGTTGGACACTGTTGAAAAAGTTATTTTCAGGCCTGAGTGATTATGACCATTTCATCAATCCCTAACCACAGCTAGTGATTATGACCATTTCAGCCATTCCCTAACCACAGCTAGTGATTATGACCATTTCAGCCAATCCATAATCACAGCTAGTGATTATGACCATTTCAGTCAATCCCTAACCACAACTAGTGATTATGACCATTTCAGCCAATCCCTAACCACAGCTAGTGATTATGACCATTTCAGCCAATCCCTAATCACAGCTAGTGATTATAACCATTTCAGTCAATCCCTAACCACAGCTAGTGATTATGACCATTTCAGCCAATCCCTAACCACAGCTAGTGATTATGACCATTTCAGCCAATCCCTAACCACAGCTAGTGATTATGACCATTTCAGCCAATCCCTAATCACAGCTAGTGATTATAACCATTTCAGCCAATCCCTAACCACAGCTAGTGATTATGACCATTTCAGCCAACCCCTAACCACAGCTAGTGATTATGACCATTTCAGCCAATCCCTAACCACAGCTAGTGATTATGACCATTTCAGCCAATCCCTAATCACAGCTAGTGATTATAACCATTTCAGCCAATCCCTAACCACAGCTAGTGATTATGACCATTTCAGCCAATCCCTAACCACAGCTAGTGATTATGACCATTTCAGCCATTCCCTAACCACAGCTAGTGATTATGACCATTTCAGCCAATCCCTAATCACAGCTAGTGATTATAACCATTTCAGCCAATCCCTAATCACAGCTAGTGATTATGACCATTTCAGCCAATCCCTAACCACAGCTAGTGATTATGACCATTTCAGCCAATCCCTAACCACAGCTAGTGATTATGACCATTTCAGCCATTCCCTAACCACAGCTAGTGATTATGACCATTTCAGCCAATCCATAATCACAGCTAGTGATTATGACCATTTCAGCAAATCCATAACCACAGTTAGTGTATAGTACACACATCTGAGCATAACAATGGACCACCGATCTTAGCCGCCATAAGATCTTGGCTGCATATTATATATTTATGTAGATTGTGTATACTAATTGTTTCTTTATTTCTGCTTATATGAATATGAGGCGGATCCAGGTGTGTGTGTGTGTGTGTGTGTGTGCAGTGGGTGCGCACCCACCCACCTCCCATGGAGTGGTGTCCTGCCTCCACCTGGCATGCCCTTTCTCCTCCTCCCAACACCACATCTCAGCTGTTGCACTAGTAGCACCAGTCATTACATGTTCTAATACGTCTGTAGTTAGTCTCTAGTTACTGTCTATATAGCCTGTCGGCATATTGTATTACATAATTTGTAGTTCTTGGAGTATACTGGGTGCCAGGTCAAAGTGAAACAGTGAACTGTTCACTAGTGTAGACATTAATTTAATTAATAATGTGCACATCAAGCGTTTTATCGTTATATGTCCGGCCAGGATCTATCTCATTCATATCTCATATAGATTTTGTGACTACATGAACTGAAATCAGTTACTCATATTTTTAGTCTAAATGGACTGAAAGCTGGTCCTGCCAAGTGGCGCGGCAGGGTGTGTGTGTTGGTGCAGGTATCCCACGCCAAGAATGCTTTGCCATTCCCCCCCCACCCCAAGAAGATTTTGCATGAAGATATTTCATATTGCTATTCTAATTAGAAAGAAAGCAAAATAAGGATGTTGTTTATCATTTAGAGTGCAGGAAATGGCTTCTCAGAGCAATCTAATTTTCAAATGTTTCCAGGAGAAGACACCCCCCCACCCGCCTTTTGGGAGGTTGACACCTCCTCCACCAACCTTGGCCCCACCATGGGACAAACCTGCCCCTCTCTTTCCCCCTTAACAAACACTTTCCAGAGCCATCACTGTTGCTGCCCTATATTGGAAGCCATACATGTAGCTGCCAAGGGAAGCAGTAGCTTGAAGCTATTGTTGCCTGGGCAATTATGCAGCAATAGCTTCTAGGATAAGGCAGCAACAACCATGAGCCCAGTTATGTTAAAGAATAATCTGTGACTGTTGGAAATTAATTGTTCTCAGATTTTGAATGCTATGAATAATTGGGGCCGTTTTTCGTACCGTGATGCGATGCATCAATGAGAAATGTATCATCCTCACCCACCCAAATTAAAAATTATAGTTAAATGTGTAAAAACTGAAGAATTAAAAATAATAGCGCCAGTAGATGTTGCCTAAATGAAAATATCTACCAAATTTTATTTTAATCCATCAATAAATGAGAAAACGTGCCACAAACATATATTTTCCCCATAGGCTTCAATACTTAAAAACGCATTAATGAACCAGAGTTATGGCCCTTGTTTAAGGGTGTGCCCACCTCATCCTTATAGCCCAAATAGATGTTGCCTAAATGACCATGTCTGCCAAATTTGGTTTTAATCAATTGATAAATGACGAAACATGCCACAAACATATTTTCCCCATAGGCTTTAATACTTTGAGAATATAGCAAGGGCCATAACTCTGGTATTTCTGGGCGTGGCCTCTTCATCTTCATAGTCCAAATAGATATTGCCAAAAGGAACATATCTGCCAAATTTGGGTTTAATCTATCAACAAATGGCGAAACGTGCCACAATTGTTGACAGACAGCAGATACTAGGCGAGCTAAACAATATAGCAACATAGACATAATCTTAAACTATTTATAAACCCTACAAGATCATATACCAGATGTTACCATGTCTTAATACTGTGAAAATAACGACCTACATATTTTCTACCAACCTGCCTGGAAGCTGTAGCTGCCCAAGGCACCAAGCAACCGTACAATTAAACCACATGAACTCCTATCTAGGACAACAACCGTGATCCCACCATATATACACAAATAATTAAGTCTTTATGTTTTTCTCAGCAAAAAATACAAGATGTCCGCCAAAAATGCTATATTTTTATCGATTCATGGCGGACATGTTTTTTTAACATATCACCTTTCAACTTTCCATGGACAAATTTTAATGGCATTTCGGCCCTAATTATATCTGCCAAATTTCGGCCTGATCAGTTCAGCGGTTCTGGATTAGCCATTTTTGTGAAAACTAGGTCATTCAAGATGCCCGCCGATCCATTTGGCAAATTAAGTTCCCTCAAACAAACTTGGTTCAGCTCTTGCCATAGATCATATTTCATGAGATTTGCATCGATTCCCCCAAGTGGTTTTAGAGATTTTTTAAGATGTTTCTAAATGTCGGCCAAAATCCAATATGGTCGCAGGCCAAATTCTTCGATAATCTCCCTTTGAACAAATTTGTATCCCTTTTTCCCTAAGGATGCTTCCTGTCCCAGATTCTTGAAATCAGTCCAGTGGTTCTCGAGAAGATGACATTTTGGTAGCAGCTGTATCCAGTCAAACTAGCCCCCAACATTCTTGGCTGGATTTTTTTTTTTGCTGGAAATTGGGATTCAGGGAGTTTAAGGTTCGATGAATCCAGGCATGGGCAAAGCATGGGCGTAGCTTAGCTACAGATGGGTGGAGCATCAATCATGTTTCAACAGTCAAGATGTTTAATAAAACCGTACTGGGCGTGTCCGCCTATGGTGGGCGTGTCCGCCTATGGTGGGCGTGTTGGTCCAGGTGAAGGGTATTCCCTAACCCGCTAGATTGATACCTATGGGCTCCATTGTGTGGAGCTGGTGTATCCAATGGCATTCCTTTTGTCTCCTCCACGGTATGGAGTTTTCATCATCGGGGTCTGATGAGAGAACCTGTATGATTCTGAACTGCATGTCCATTCGTGAGTGTCCAGGTTTGTTGAAATGTCTGGCAACTGGGGTGTCGTATCTCTCACTTTTGTGGCGATTTGACATTGATCTCGTGTTCTTGAATTCGGATCTGAAAGGTGCGCAGGGATTCGCCCACATATTGTTTGTTGCTTTTGCTACATGTTAGTAGGTAGACAATGTTTCTTGTCTGACAGTTGCTTATGAATTTGGCCTTCGAAGATAGGCCCGTGTGGGAGCTTGAGAAGAATCTGTTTTTCTGCATCCTTTGGCAGATGATACAGTTTTTAGCTCACCTGGCCTGAAAGCCTGGTGATATAAATCTTTAGAGATTGACAGTAAAAAATTTCATTAAAAATTGTCAAAAGCAGCTGAAACTCGAACTTGATCTGTAACTTACTTCTCATAACATAGCAATAAACCAAGTCTCAGTTATATATGGTGAAGGAGAAGGAAAAAGTCTTGAAAGATGATATGATGCCTTTTTCGCTATACGAAGAAAACGGCTATATCCTTATTCTTAATCTTACCCTTCACAAAAAGTGGTTAATCGCGTTTATTTGTGTTATTTAATTCTGCTGCTTTCTTCGTATGGCGAAAAAAGCATCATAGAAGTATTGCCGTAATTATTAAAATGCTGTAGACATTGAAAACTTTATAGATAATTTTATTTATAGTATTTTAACCAGATTTCGTGGCAAACTTTCAAAGGGGTTAGAATCAAGATATAGCCGTGTAGTACCCCGTCCTACACCAGAATCAGAATCAGAATATTTTATTGGCATGAATCTACATACATATAGATATAACCAAACATCAAGTGACGTGAAATATGTACATGACGGACAGAATATGAGTATATGAATATATAAAAATATATATGTATATAAATTAGTCTCTCTTAGAGACTATATATAAATATGCAATCTATATTATTTACTATTTACAGAGCACTGGAAGTTACATTATCCTATTGAGCGTAGAGCGTATTTATCCCAAGAATATGGCTTGGTACTCCCAAAACGAAACGCAGTGGGTCCGTAGGTCTACTGAAGTCATGGATGGTTGAGAAATACTAATTAATTATTTTGGAGAAAACTGCTCACACTAACCCTTTTAACAACTAATGAAATGGTAAGTGGATTCATTGAGGTGCATTCAGGTACAATCTTTACGTTGAATATTTTGAAATTAATATGACCGGAAGTCATTATTGTAATGGCTTCCAGTCATATTAGCCCCAAAATACTCAAGAACTCTTGCTTGTAATGAGCCCTAGGTTCAAGTTTGGGATCCATTGACTTCAGATTGTGGGGTCCCTGTGACCTCGAAATTTAGATACAATAGGAAACAATGAGTATGGATATAGTGGAAGATTCTTAACACCTTAACCCTCAATTTTATTCAAGAAAATTTCAATTTTCTCATAGAAAATGTCCATTTAAAGACAGACTATTTTTTTGAAAATTTACCACTGGAATGACGGCCTCGATAACCGAGCCAGTCATTCCAGTGGTAAATTGTTCGGATCAGAATGGTTATCGAAAACCGGTATCAATACACACTCCAGCTAAACAAAAATATATTCTTAGCTTTATTTTTATCAGATAACCTGATTAACATGGTGTTTCGCGCAACATAAAAGAGAGAGAGGGGAAAATAGTCCGAGTTTGCTGTTTCTCCAATAAACTCAATTTCGATTAGATTTTCTTCTTGTATTACGTAGGTCCCTCCTAAAAGAGGCGATCTACTATTTGACATATGTTACAGTCACAATGGCCAACCTAATATCATTTGACATATGTTGCAGTCACAATGGCCAACCTAGTGCCATTGATTACATTTTAGCATCTACTGATGCACTGAGTAGAATAGGATACTTCTATGTAAATAAACCCATCTACCTTTCTATCAATTGCATGTTAACCATGGTGGTCGATACCGGTGTATACAAACAGGATCCAAGTGTCTGAAGTGATACACCCAATCAACCCTGCCCCCAATTCATATGGGCGAAAGGGGATGAATTGAAGTATATGAATGCTATGATAAATCCTATGATCAAAACAAAATGACAATTTCATGTCAATACATGGCTGTAAGCGAGACATAAATAAACAAACATTTAGCTGAATCAGTGACTAATATCATAATAACGGCTGCTAAAATCTCTGGCATAAAGCAGTCAAGTCGAATAAGAAACAGCAAGAATAAAAATACCAAATCTGAAAAAAAGAAAAACAATTGGTTTGATGCCGAATGCAAGACAATGCATAATGATCTCGGATGTTAGAGTCGTGAAATTCATAAAGCCCCACAAAATCGCACTCTCGTTAGCAAATTTTGCTGCCTCCATAAGAGATTTAAGAAAGCTATTACTAAGAAGAAAACTCTATTTAGACAGCAGATCGTGGATCAAATTGAGTCGTTTCAAACAAGAAATCCTCAAGCCTTCTGGAAATTATATGACCAACTTAAAGATTCAAATACAAAGTCCAAACAAACCCAATACCATGTGTAGGATGGGTGTCCCACTTTAGCTATATTTAGACTGCAGATCGTAGATCAAACCGAGTCTATGTAAACCTATGTAAACTATACTGTAGTATATTGTGCAACAGACGGTTAAAATTTGCAGAAGCTAATAATCTAGTCCCCCAATGCCAGATCGGTTACAAGAAAAATGCCAGAACTTCAGGTCACATATTAGCCCTGAAGTCAGTTATCAACAAATCTATGCACGACCTTTACTTCATTACGAACAGTGAGCACAGACTGGTGCATTTTGTCCAATAAACTGTGCAGAGGTGTGACAGAATGACAGCATCTTCTTTGTACTGCATTCCTGAGTCGTGTATTGTTATGTGGTCAGTGTCAACTCCAGTTACACTTAACGCGTTAGTACAACCTGACCACTTTGTGTTGTTTTGTAGAAAGCCGGCAAACGTTGAACCAGTCCTGATTGACCAGCCAGATGTTGCCGCCAAAGAGGTGGAATCAAGCTTACAAGTAAAGTTCACAGAACCATCAGATGTTTCTATGGAATGTGATAACAATGTCAACGATGATTCAGCCATGTCTGGAGTGGCACATCTAGATAAGTCCGAACTATCTGAATGCAACATCAGCTCTTCATTTGCGCATATTGCATCCAGCAGTCCTCTACAGTCCAGTAGGCATCCATATAACTACTCGTATTCCAAGCCAGATAACTTGGGAAAATATGACAATGAGTCCACGTCGTAATGAATCAGTAAACACACACAGTGTCCCACTCAATGGACGTTTCTTACAAATATCTGACATGATTTCACATTTTACAGACACAAGAAACAAGCCATTGGACAGAATACCACCCAGTGTGAAAGAATATGTTATGTTTGTCACTGATAATTCTCGGAATTTAGCTGGACGTGAAAATCAGCAAAGACCCCAATTCATTGATGACTGTGAGGCTTGGAATACAAGCAAGGGTACTTGATCCACCAGCTACTTTCTAGTAACCGGTACTAACAAAACGCAGAACATATGTAAACGTAATAGACATTAATGCATATCGAGACAAATCGACAAGAAACGTATAATGATGCCAATAGACCCTCAACCCAGTAATGATGACATTTTGTATGTTCATCGATATTATTCAGAACTAAAATGTCTGTTGACTACAAAAGACACGTGTCATGGTTACAGAATGTGCCGAAGCAGTTACAGAATCCTATATTAGATATTGGATCTGTATGCATAGTGGAGTATGTTGGTTCATATCCGGGAAGAGCAGTTCATGGAAACACACATTCCGATAAACAAGTGACCGAAGATATAGCTGGTCACCTTGCAGACGTAGATATGACATACCTGACCATCGGATCGGATGATGAAAAGGCGCTACGCAATGCCATTCGCTCTGCGTTCACGTTGTGAAACCTGTTATAGAAGGCAAAGTAAAGGCAGGGTGGACACACAATAATTGTGAGTCCGTCAACAACGTCCTAAAAATGAAAACACACTTGAAACCACACAACCTGCCAGATCTGTGCAGTAAATTAGAAGAACTGGTTAATGTTCAAACCAAACAAATGCAAAGAGCATTCGTCGGTGTGGGACAGTATGTTCTTACAAATCGCTTCAAGAAACATTATGTAGGAAAGGATGCGCGGCTACGTAAAACGGCCGAGGAGATAAGTAAACATTATACGTGATTCCTTAGAGACAGTGGGCCCACAAACAAGGTCACATCAACTGATGGGTTGTTAACTGTCTGCGTAACACCATCAGCTGGTAAAAAACCCAACCAAACAAAACGCAAAAGGGCTGAACATTCTAGAACGCCAAAAAGCCTAAATTATAAGTATTTTGAAATTAATTTGAATGAAGTTTCCAGACAAATTAATTTCATAATCTTAAATTGTGCTTAAACTGTGCTAGATCGTCGGTATTAGTCTTGAAAATGTCTATTTGTACGCCACTGGAAATATAATTTTGAAAATTTTCCATTGGAATGACTGTATCATTCCAAGGGTAAATTTTCAAAATTAGCTTTCTCTTGGCTTGCAAATATACATTTCCGATCCTAAATAAACTCAGATCGTCATTATCGTTGAAAGGGTTAATATCATACTTACAAATATTTACACTGTATTTACATATTTTATTTTTCACTGGCTACCATATTCAATAAAACGTATATTTTTATGGTTTAATCCGATATGCTCGTGCTGTTATTTCTAATCCAGTCAAAGTTACGGGCACCTGTGCATTCAATCCCCATGCTCTATTCCCGGAAAAGCGTTGTTGAATTATTTCCGGTGTATTCCGGAATATTCCAGTATATTCCGGTGTTTAGTGTGACCGACTACCTTGCCTATTCCGTAAGAGCTCGATGTGGTGCCACATCCAGTAAGAGCGTGCATATCAAGTAGTTTATTGGTGGCAACAGGATCCATGCCCGTCACAACACAGTTCAAATCGATGGAGCATTGTGTGTTCTCAACTCCCGTTTTAAACTTGACGGTTTTGTGGATGATTGAAGAATATGCCACACACGATACCAGCACATCTATGTCAGGACTATCAATTGTGTTGCTATACATACCCTTGATTGATGACATAATGTGCATAGAAGAGAATCTGTGTATTAGCTGTGAACATGTTAAACGAGATAATACTGCGTTTGGTTCACTGGCAGCTGTAATCAACATCATGCCTTCTGCAACCTGCTATCATCATAAGAGTTGGTGCAAGTGTTGAACATAGGGATATCAATCTAGGAGGAAATTTGCCAATGATGCTTTATTAATGGAATGGATAATAAACTTGTCCCACTGCTTTCACAAAGGTATTGATGTTTATAATAAACTTGTCCCACTGCTTTCACAAAGGTATTGATGTTTATAATAAACTTGTCCCACTGCTTTCACAAAGGTATTGATGTTTATAATAAACTTGTCCCACTGCTTTCACAAAGGTATTGATGTTTATAATAAACTTGTCCCACTGCTTTCACAAAGGTATTGATGTTTATAATAAACTTGTCCCACTGCTTTCACAAAGGTATTGATGTTTATAATAAACTTGTCCCACTGCTTTCACAAAGGTATTGATGTTTATAATGAGTTCTGTATTTCCACTTCACCACTTGTGTTCTCATTCTTTAATTACATTACTGTGATCATTACCTACCCCCCAAATACCATTGATTCTCTCTGTGGATGCTGCTTTCGACAGATTAGTTTCAACATCTCTGATGCAGATTGCTCAAGGTAGTTGGATTGATTGGCACGTGTATATTAAAGAAAGGCTAAATTCTTGACAAAATGTTCTGCCATGCGTTTTTGAAAATGTTTCTGTCTGCTGCAAATTTTACGATTGAAGGAAATCTTTAGCCTCTGTTTGGTCATTCCCACATACATAGCATTAATTTATTATGACATTATTGTTTACTAGAGACTTGATTATATACATTATATCATCTACAAATTTTTTTGTTTTAGTTTCTGACACAGCATTTATGAGGGGTGGGTGGGTGGGGGTGGGGTGGTGTGGGGGGGGGGAGACATGATTCACAAGTGATTCTTACATTCTAATTAACCACCCACATTGCTTTTATATAACCTGTATTGATTTTTTACCGTGAGATGGATTGTTATGCCTTTATCGGTGTCCATTTCTGTGGTAAATATTTGTTGAATGTATTTGACTTTCACTAATATTTATAATTCGACACCATTCATCTATTGACTATTCGGATACACTGAGAAGTATGCGATCTTCACGCAGTTATAATTATTGATTGTGTAAAATCCCTTACAAATACACATCATATTCACATTATTTGTTCACACGATCGGATAAATATACTATTGTATCCGGATTATGTAGGCGTCCATGCCAGCCTGCGAGGAGTGTTGCCATCACTGGACAGTGCGAAGTGTGTACGATGGCGCCGACAAATACCTGCCACCGGTGCACATGCACACTGAGCCCAAAACGGAAATCTGCATTCTTATTTTTGCCATTCAAACTCATCAGGGTTAAGGGAGACTAGAAGCGCACTGGATAGCGCTGTGTGTGCGTACTTTAGGGTCGCGATGTATTTTAGAATTCTCTGAAATGACCTGTCGTTTATTTCGTAACCAATTGAAGAATCTTTGGTACCACCGAAATCGTCTTTTCGGTAGAATTCATAGCAAAATCTCCATTTGCTATCCAAGAAAAGTCTGTCTTTGAAAAGTTACCTCACGAATGACTTGCGGGTTATTGAGTTAGACATTCGAGGGGTAAATGGTAAAAAAAGAGCATTTGTTCGGGTTGCAAATGGGGTGGGGTGGGGGTGTGGGTGTGTGTGTGTGTGTGTGTGGGAGCGTTTCTCGAACCTCTGTAGAATCAATTCGGAGTGATGTATCTGTTAAAGTGTTATGCCCGAGCGATAACCTACATCTCTAGCGCTGTCAATGTTCTCATTATGGGTAGCCCATACTGTTAATTATTAGCACCATTTAAAAAATATATAAACAAAGAAGAAAGAAAAGAATTAATGTAAACAATTTTGAAATCATGACAGTGCCGCATACTTTACGAAAGCGCCCACTGTATATGATCGCTTACATTTTGAAGTTAGCCTTTATTCTAATTTATCCCGAACGTAGGCCTGGAAGGTTAGTGTCTCACTGGAGTGTCAGTCATCTGATCCTTGCATACAACACAGAAGCGTCACTCGCTCGATCCTTTCAAATATCACTGTAGTGTCACTCCATTGATCCTTTCAACATCACTGAATTGCCACTCGCTTGATCCTTTCAAACATCACTGTAGTGCCACTCCCCTGATCCTTTCAAACATCACTGAAGTGTCACTCGTTTGATCCTTTCAAACATCACAGATGTATCACTCCCATGATCCTTTTAATCATCACGGAAGTGTCACTCGCTTTATCCTTTCAACATCACTGTAGTGTCACTCGCTTGATCCTTTCAACATCAATGTAGTGTCACTCTGGATCCTTTCAACATCACAGATGTGTCACTCCCATGATCCTTTCAAACATCACTGAAGTGTCACTTGCTTTATTCTTTCAACATCACTGTAGTGTCAGTCGCTTGATCATTTCAACTTCACCGTAGTGTCCCTCCCTGGATCCTTTCAACATCACTGAAGTCCCACTCGCTTGATCCTTTCAAACACCACTGAAGTGTCACTCGCTTGGTCCTTTAAAACATTACTGAAGTGCCACTCGCTTGATCCTTTCAAACATCACTAAAGTGTCACTCGGTTGATCCTTTCAAACATCACTGAGGTGTCATTCGCTTGATCTTTTCAAGCATTACTGAAGTGTCCCTCGCTTGATCATTTCAAATATCACCAGAATGCCACTCGCTTGATCCTTCAAACATTACTGTCGTGTTGTCACTCCCTTGATCTTTTCAGACATGACTGAAGTGTCACTCACTTGGTCATTTTAAACATCACTGAAGTGTCATTCGCTTGATCCTTTCAAATATCACTGAAGTGTCACTCGCTTGATCCTTTCAAACATCACTGTAGTGTTGTCACTCCATTGATCCTTTCAAACATGACTTAAGTGTCACTCACTAGATCATTTTAAACATCACTGAAGTGTCACTCGCTTGATCCTTTCAAACATCACTGTACTGTCACTCCCTTGATCCTTTCAAACATCACTGTAGTGTTGTCACTCCCTTGATCCTTTCAAACATGACTGAAGTGTCACTCACTTGATCATTTTAAACATCACTGAAGTGTCACCCGCTTAACCCTTTCAAACATCACTGAAGTGTCACTCGCTTGATCCTTTCAACACTACTGTAGTATTACTCCCTTGATCCTTTCAACATCACTGAAGTCCAAGTCGCTTGATCCTTTCAATATCACTGAAGTGCCACCTGCTTGATCCTTTCAAACATCACTGTAGTGTCACTCCCTTGATCCTTTCAACATCACTGAAGTGCCACAGGCTTGATCCTTTAAAAATTACTGTAGTGTCACTCCATTGATCCTTTCAAACATGACTGAAATGTCACTCCCTTGATCCTTTCAAACATCACTGGGGTGTCACTCCCTGGATCCTTTCAACATCACTGAAGTCCCACTCGCTTGATCCTTTCAAACATCACTGAAGTGCATCAAGGCTGTAATGAGCGGGGAAGGGGCATCCCGGGCACCAACTGACAGGGGTGTCAACTCAGCCGCCCTTGTAAAAGTATGAGTTTGAACTTGAAGCATCATATCACGATGTTTCCTTTCCGAAATGCATGAAATGTTCCGCAAGAGCATTTAGGGTTCAAAATTTTATCACCGCTTGTAAGAATAGAATAATTTGCATGTGAAGGGCCATGTCATACTAGCTCTATCCAGTATTCGTATCTAAGAGCATCTAAATTTGATTGGGAATTACCAAAGACGACAGTGAAGACATAGTAGGGGTGGGGTGGTAAAATTTTCTTCTCGCACATGACACCATTAAGCCTTACAACAGTGCTGTTTAACATATCCCAAAGTTGTTGACGTCTGTGATAACGTATATGCTCTGTTGACTTTAAAATTATAGTATATTATGGCGCACCTCCCAGTGTGAGGGGTCTGCGAAATAAGAAGGTGCACGAATACCGGTAATTTTGGAGGATATCTTGATCTTGATTAGCTATGGCGAAACATCCAAAGGACATTATTTTCGCCGCATTCGTCAATTAACGCTGGTTTAGACATGTTTTCCCCCTCTAATTAATTCGGTAACTTTATTTGTAGGATTTGCAGTGTTCTAAATTGCTTAGAAGACCCTGTGATCCTGTGATAGTTTGTTCTAATCCCTTATCGTATTGGGAATCAAACTGAATTTAAAGACGCCGGTTCTTGCGTAAATTTGGTTGAAGTAGCTGTTGTGCATGCTTTTGGTTTTCTGAATTGGAGTCTGTAGACTGTCTAATGATATTTTTGCTTGTTGCTGTAGACCTTTGTAGAACACATAACGTCGTTTTGTTTCCTTCTGTCTGCCAACAGTGGTAGTTTCCAGGTTTCCATTATATTTGTCATACTTCCTGGTTCGTAGCAATAGTTTGAGGTGATAAATCTAGCTGCACGTTTTTGCACGTTTTCTAGTTTGTCCTGAAGAGTTATCTGATGAGGGTCCCAAACTGTACTTGCATATTCCAGAACTGTCCTAATCAGTCCCATGTATGCCTGAAGTCTGATTTGTTGGGAACAGAATGATATATTTCTCCGCAATAGTTCTACGGTTCTGTATGAATTGCTGCAAATCTCGGTGATGTGTTTGTTCCAGTTTAGGTCATTGGTGATGTTGCCGCCCAGGTACTTTAGTGATAAAACAAAACTTTGACTGGTTCCTTTTAGTATGTAGTCGATAGGGTTTTGGCCCCATGGCGTTCGATGTTTCAAACCATTTAATAATTTCTTAATTCCATTTGGACCGTTGGGGATGTATCCATTTTGCTGGTTTTAGGAATTGAGTATGGTATTTCGCCAAAGGTTGTTTCAGTGAAATCGCTAGTAAATTGGCTGTTAAGTGCTTTGGCTTTGCTGAGGTCGGTATTCGCGAGAATTCAATTTGTTTTCAGTGGCGGGATTTCTTGTTTGTCAGATTTATGGTTGTTAATATACTTCCAAAAGTGTTTTGAGTCAGCTTTGATGTCACCGAGCAAATCTTTTACACAGTTGTTGTGGGAATCCAGAAATTCTTTCGCAGAGCTTTCCAACTAAGTTTTAAACATAGGTTGCCAGTCTTTTTAAATTGACTGTGTATTTTGTCCATGCGCCTAATCAATGGCCTTATTTTGTTGTTTATCTATGGTGATAATTGTTGGGAGCGAGATAGCTTACTAGGAAAACTTTTTCGGGTGGTTTCATTTAGAAAATTCCTAATTGGTTGCCAAATGGTTTCGATATTCCGGCCATTGTCATGACCATGAAGTACTTCGTTCTTGCAAACTCCAATGTATTTTTACGCATGGTGCCATAGTCTCCTTTAGAATATTGAAAGAACTGTCTACATGGTTTCTTTTTGTCAGAGATGCTGCAGACGATGGTGGCCATAACATCATCGTGGTCACTGAGTTTGTCAGGCGAGTGAAGGTTACTTAACTGACTGGGTAATGTTGTTGTGATTAGATCTGTGGTGTTTCCTTCACTGGTTGGGAAAGATACTAGCTGTTCCATGCTAAATTCATCAAAGATGTCAACTAAGGCTTGGCCATCTGAATCCGATAAAGAGGCACCAAGTTCTGTGCTGAGTTTTGTTTTCCAATCAATTTTCCTGTAGTTAAAGTCGCCAAGAATGTGAATATTTGGAAGGTGGTTCGCTTTATGTTTTGACTTAATCATGAGTAGTTGATTTCTTAGAAGGCTAATGTGATCTGATGGTTCATCTGGTTCCCTATACTATCTGCTGATGTAGTGGTCATTTCCATTTATTGACAATTTTGCCCATACTTATTCTGAACCGTTTTCTAGGTCGTAAACGTGTGAGGATTCTAAATTTTGCTTCACTAACAAAATCGTTCCTCCCCCGCCCATTACTCTATCATTTCTGAATATATCATAGCACAATTCCTGTGGAAATAGCTCATTTGACTCTACTGATTTGTCTATTTTGGTTTGATAGATATGACTGTAGTTTTATTGTCTGATGCTATTATTGTTGATTGATACCATGGTGATTTGTTTCGTTTTTACTGTTTTAAACTTCTTGAAAGATTTCAGCCGTGGTGATTCACTAATGGCCTCAAATCGATTACTAATTTCAAGGTCTGCCAAGGATGAATGATTGGATAGGTTGATGTCACAGTTTGGACACATCCAAGCACAATTTGTCATTTGCATTACCTTGTAGTCTGCATAGGAAATTTGCGAGAATTTGGTATGAACCCATTTTTATACGAATCACATTCTACCACAACCTCTATTGTGTCCATCTTATTTTAATATTATTCTAAATTATACATATGGCATATAAAAATACACATCAGAGGGCAATTAACATATGGGGTGGGTTATAAATCAATTACCGAAAGGATGTAAGGAAATATGTGCAAAATAAGATTTCAGGGTAGCTGACTGTGACGTTGCCGAGTGTAAAATTTGCACGACGATTTCTCATCAGCAAGTCGGCAAGTTTGAAATTTTACGGAGTAATTATGTCACATCGCATCATACGTTATTAAACCTATCAGGGTGGTCAATGCAGGAAACACTACCTAATACACTGTTTCATGCTTCTATTAATGCACTTCTGGCCATAGCGATAGACGTGCAATCTGATTAGTAATTTCCGAATTTCAAAACATACAAAAGTTATTCAATTCAAGTAGAGCCCTTGATAAAAAGACTACGTTTATACAATGCAACCTGCGTATCCTTGATGCTGTATAACTGTAACAGCTGGACACCTCCATACGCAGCTCTAGACAAACTTGACGCCTGCCACCGCACACACATACGCATCATCACTGGACACCGATGGCCAGACAGCATAATTTCCAATGATGCACTATACAGGATGTGTAATACGTCGCCGCTGTCTGTAAGAGTCGCCCAGCAAAGATGGTCCATGTTTGTTCATGTGCTAAGGATGCCAGAAGCACAGAAAGCCTTGGAATTCGCCCTACTCTGAGCGAGCAAATACAACGCCATGAGAGGACGTCATTGCATAAATCTGCTAAGCATGCTACGAGGTGACCTCAAGAAAGCAGGACTCGGTACACTCAAGTCAGGAATGGACCTGATGAAGCTAAGAATTAGTAATCATACATACAGCCATATTCGATTGCGATTTTGATTGAAACTGAATTGTGCATATTTTATTGGCTGCTCTGTTCCTATTGATTTAGGTCGTGGGAATTGTATATTAATGGAGAACAAGTTGTGGATATTCCTCAATTCATCACTCTTGGAGGCTATCCTATAGTTTTGTGAGATGATTCCAGTCTTCGAGGATATTGGCCATCGTGAACGTCGCCATGATTCCAGTAGGGTCGCATATTCCTGTGAACTGGATCCTGGTTCCATAGTCAGTATTAATACCAAATGCTCCTATTTCGATCTGCGAAGATTGTTCATGCTACCGAATGACAGGCCAAGCACCAAGCATACATGGTATGTACCTTTCCGATAGCAAATGGATAATTCCCAAAGAAAATATGCATGAAATTCAGGCAGAGCTGGAATAGCAATATGGTTCAGAATAGTCGAATAAAGAACCACCTTAGCACTTCTGTCCTACTCGTATATCGAAAGGGGTATGTATTCAAGTTTTTGCCCAGCACTTAAATAAGGAAATATCGAAACATGCTTGTGCAGACTGTTATGCAGACTTAACACAGCTGTTTTGTGATAAGTTATAATTTCGCACCTATAGATCTTATTGAGGTTTGTTATGGACGGGCATTTGAAACATTTAGCGTAGGCGTCATTACAATATGCTTATATTTAAGCCAGGAACTCTTCCATCACATTAATGAACTTTATTATAGATGTAAAAATTAATGGCATAAGGCTGTAATTTCAGAAGTCTGCAGCCATCTTGGATTTCGGATGATTTTAGGAAACGTCATTAAAAATCTTCTTCGAAACCGGTTAGGGAATCGATTCAAAACTCACGAAACATCATCTAGGGAAAGAGATAATCCAAGTTTGTTCAAGAGGACTCGATTGACCAAATGGTTCGGCCACCATCTTGAATGACCTAGTTTTCCTGAAAACGACTTCTCCAGCACCGCTGAAGGGATCTGGCCAAAATTTGGGAGATAGGATTAGGGAGGGACTAAAGGTCATTAAAGTTTGTTCAAGGGAAGTTGATTCGTCAAAAAACATGGCCGATATGAGCCAATCAGAATGTAGCGTGTTTGGCGGCCATATTAGAATTTTTTATTTGATGGATTCTGAGCTCAAATTTGCCATTGTCGAAACTGTAGGATAAACTGTAGGATTGGCGGCCATCTTGGATTATTTTCCCGCCAAGGGCTCCTATACTAAAGCAATAAGAAATTTAAAATGTCTTCTCGAGAACTACTTAGCCGATTTCAATTATATTTTGCAGGAAGCATCCTTAGGGCATAGGGATCCAAGTTTGTTCAAATGAAGCCGATCGGCCAATTTGACCTGCGGCCATCGTGGATTTCGGCCAATTTTAGGAAACGTTTTTTAAAATCTTCTCCGAAACTGGTTAGGGAATCGATTCAAAACTCATGAAACCCCATCTAGGGAAAGGCATAAGCAAAGTTTGTTCAAGAGGACTCGATTGACTGAATGGTTCGGCAGCCATCTTGGATGACCTAGTTTTCCCGAAAATGACTTCGTCTCCAGAACCGCTAGCGGAATCGGGCCGAAATTTGGGGAGATATGATTAGAGACTAATGGCTATTAAAGTGTGTTCAAGGGAAGTTGATCCGTCCAATAACATGGCCGCCATGGGCCAATCAAAATGAAGCGTGTTTTGCAATTTTCAAAACTGTTGGATAAACGGGTTGTTGGCCATCTTGGATCGTTTTCCTGCCACAAGCTCCCATACTAAAGCAATGGGAAATTAAAAATATCTTCTCGAGAACTACTGGGCCGTTTTCAATTATATTTTGCAGAACGCATCCTTAAGGCATAGAGATTCAAATTTGTTCAAACGAAACGGATCGGCCAATTGGGCCAGCGGACATCGTGGATTTCGGCCGATTTTTAGAAGTGTCTTTAAAAATCTTCTCCGAGACCGTTTAAAGGATTCATAACTCATAAAATATCATTTAGGGCACGAGCTGAACCAAGTTTTTTCAAGGGAACTTGATTTGCCAAATGGCTGGGCGGCCATCTTGGACGGCCTGGTTTTCATAAAAGCAACTTCGTCTCCAGAGCCACTGAACGGATTGGACCGAAATTTGGGAGGTATGATATTGATGACGAAGGCCCTTTAAATTTTGTTCGAGAGAAGTTGATACATAAAGAAACATGACCTCTGTTTTTGTTACAAGTCTGCTCAACTCATTAGAGTTCTACTTATTGTTAATGACCATTCTAGTTGAAAAGCCTATGGTCCAGGTGAGCGATATAGGCCCCTTGGGCCTCTTGTTTATGAATTATTGAATAATAATAATAATAATAATAATAATAATAATAATAATAATAATTATTATTATTATTATTATTATTATTATTATTTTCCTTCGTGGTCTTGGGTGTTTGGTGTATTATTAAAACAAACCATATTGCCTTCTTTTTATTCTTTCATATGGTGACTGGGGTATCATGACAAGTCTGGATTCAATATGACAGAATGAGGAGAAGCCGGAAAAAAATGAATTCAGTAACACAATTTGCGCAGCCTGCAAATATAATAGTCGCAGGCCCAACTCAGTCCTGAAAGACTGAATGAGTGAAGCAATTGATAACGAACGGAAGATCTCTATTTTTATCATGTCTTGAGAAAATTATGTGTTATGGAGCCTGACAATTTGGATATAATTCTCTTTCTGAAAATGTAGAATTTCAGTAGGGTTTAAATTTTGATCTTGATGGAATGTCTATGTAATTGATGACCTAATAGATAGTGTTGATGACCGCGTTACACAGCTATTCACAAAACGCTCTCATCATGAGAACTGTAGCATGATACATATTATTCAAAACACGTTTCATAAAGAGAGAGAACACTGCAATATCTCTATCAATTGTTATTACTTGATACTCTTTAAGAATCCCTGTGGTGCGCCCAGTATCAGTACCCTCACTAGTAAGATGTTTCCAGGTAACGAGCACTACTTACAAGAAGTTTATAAAGATGCCACGAGCGAACCTCATTCATTTCTACTTATAGATTTAGAACAGAACACACCCACCGAGCTTCGTCTGCGTACACAGATTCTCTACAATGAGTTGTGTGTAGTGTATAACTTAAAAAAGAAAAAGAAGAATAGAAGACATAGTTGACCACTTCTACCTAACTCTGCCTATCAATACTTCCTTGGCCTACTTTCCTGAAAACACGATTGCTGAATATAAAACTAAATTAAATAAACCTCTGGTCCTTGAAAATGAAAATTGGGAAGTTGGATTGAGTAGTGTAATTTATCCGAGAAGTTGGATGACATTTAGCAGTCTATCTAAAGGTGACAAAGTATAATGATAAGTCTGGATTTAATATGACGGTTAGACTTGAGAGTATATTTTATACTATTAAGGATATGCTTGAATGTCTAGAAGAAGCAATAAATGACAGATGACGTTCCTATATTTAAAAGCAAACTATGTAAAAAGTACTTTCCACATAAGGGGCAGTTTTTATCGCAAACAAAGATATTAGAGTCGAGTTTGATGAAAGCGTGGGTAACTTTCTGAGAATGAGTTGGCCTAAGTATCATTTCATACCAGGATATTCGTTAATTCGTAGGTCTGATCTTAAAATGTCAAGTCAAAGATCTCATTTTCCTAAGAGATCTCCCTTCCTATAAGACAATTTAAGTACACTTAGGTAGTGTCAAGTAGATCCAAATCTAGATACCCAGTCAGATCCAGTTCTAGAAGTAATTCAAAGAAATCCAACACCTCTCACAATCAATATAAATATTTTAACAGCTTAGATCTTTGGGCTTCTCCAGATATTTATCGAAATTTAAATTCCGAACATCATAACTTAAGATTTGTCAAAGAAATCCCAATAGGAGGCCGATTAGCACATATTCAAAATTATTGGAGGGAACGCATTGCAGATCATTGGGTATGGAAAACTATTTCTCAAGGTCACAATCCTCCTTCCCTATCCTTGGCTCGTACGTGAATTCTAGTTCCCTCCGATCGTGAGAAGTCAAGAGGATTGGAAACAGAATACCAATCACTGACTTCAAAATGCAGTGGCGAGTTTTGGACTGGAACTTCAAGCACAGCTTTTATTCAAGAAAATTTTTGGTTCAAAAGAAAACAGCTAGTTGGAGACGCATACTAACACTATAATACATGAACAGATTTATTCTGACTTTCAAGATGAAAACTGTAACATCTATTATCTACAGTCTTTAAAAGGGGCGTGGACGGTATCCTTGGATCTCAAGGATGTCAATTTGCACATTCCCACTCACTAGGACGACTTCCATCACATTTGCCTGGAGGCATCCGTAGGTCACAGAATGATAATCCCCCTTGTTTCAACTTAACCCTGTTCAAGTCGGCCAAAGTGGCCTCTGTAGTGGTCTTGAAGAATGTTCATTTGCAGGCCAAGTGAATAGTATTTTTGAAAGTTTTACCATTGGGATTGACTGGCTCTGTTACAGAGCCAGTCAATCCCGATGGCAAATTTCCAAAATACTATTCTCTGCCCTGCTTGACTATTGACTATTTAATGGGCCAGCCGGTCACACATGACATCAACAATCATCACCACAAATACCCATTTGCAGGACAACACAAAGTTAGTTTTTATAAATTCAAGTGGTAATTTTAAAGTTTCTTGACCATGACCATTAAATTCATCCGGATTAAGAGCCGAATTAAGTTTTAAAATTTGTTGATTCAATTTTCAGCCATCTTGGATGATCTTGTTTGTGCAGAAATTACTTCTACTCCGAAACCGCTGATGGAATTACGTCAAACATTTGATCATGTGATTAGGGACACAAGTTGATATGCGAAAAATGTCTCTCATCGGTCAATCAAAATTGAGCTTTTGTTGGTTGTCAGTGATAATGGCGATTATTATTTTTAAAATGAGGATGCATGAGATTTCTGGCCGGATGAAAACAATATTCTTATATTCCCCATCTCAATGGTCGAACTGGCGAATGGCTGCAATTTTTGCATAGTGTATTCTTTCAGTTCAGGCATATATGCTCATATTTCTTGACGGTTGTTACTTAGTTTTCCATGATTTATACAGAAATGCTTGTATTTCTAACTAAATGTTGATCACGTCATGTTTTTGGTTCGAATACCAAGGCCGAAGTCTGCAATGATGGGCTGGGGTGGGGTTGGTGGGGCCCTCCCTAGCACATCTAGTTTTCAAAATTTTCAGGGGACTCTCCCCTTTATGTGATAGGAGGGATAGTTCCCTCATAGACAGATCTCAAACGTGTTCCACCCCAAACCCTGATACCGTGCCCACGCTATGGCCCTGCACAGGGTTACGGATATTGCAGCAGATGAATCTGATCCTTCACACAAGTATGCATTTTGTGGAAATCCCACTCTTTGTATATGACTGCTGACACAAGCATGCGCTGGGCTCATACAATGTATGCACAGCTGCATGGACGTTCAAAGCCACTCCGATAGGAACCAGTGGAAGTCACTGATCTATCTTGTCTCGGGTGCGGTATAGGGTAACGTTGGATAGGATTTTCTGTATGCTATTGAGGAGCCCAATGGGCCACATATTGGTTGGAGGGTCGGTGGCTTCGTGGGCTTAGGTAGCGTGATAGGGGTGCATAGCACTACACCATCGATAGGAAGATAGTGCATAACGGCTGAATTGATTAGGTGCGTGATCAGTTTTTGAGATCATGTCACTTGCATATATGAATAGTTCATTGCTCATGCCATCAGGTCTGGATGCACGTCCCTTTTTCAGAACCTTTAGTGCGTTCTCAACTGCTGTTTCAGTTGGTCAAAGCAATGGCCTGAGTTCACCTGAAAATGGATGCAAAGGTTCACCATTGTGGTCAGCGAACTGTTACTTGAACCATTCTCGAATTGCCTCCTCTTTTATCTGTTATGTCCTGATAAAATCGTCTTCAGAGTTGTGTACACTGTGTGGTGGCGAGTAGTCAGCAACTCACAGGGCTCAGGCTGCCCGAAACAGTTTGTAGCAGTTGTCCGTGATTTCATCTGTTAAGGAGTCTGCGTGTTGAATAGCAAGATTTTTAAGTGTTCACTGATTGTGGTGCAGAATGATTTTGCGTTCCCTGTGTAGTTGGGGCGGTCTTCACTTTGGCCACCTTAATAGATGCACAGCTGTGGTGATTTCTGTTCTGCTGATAGTTTTACTAACTGCGCGGTTATCAGTATACCTAGTTCGGTTGTTGTTACCAGTATACCTAGTTCGGTTGTTGTTACCAGTATACCTAGTTCGGTTGTTGTTACCAGTATACCTAGTTCGGTTGTTGTTACCAGTATACCTAGTTCGGTTGTTGTTACCAGTATACCTAGTTCGGTTGTTGTTACCAGTATACCTAGTTCGGTTGTTGTTTTTGCTGTTGGTCTCCAAAATGCGCCCGTGGGCTTCCGAGGGAGCCAGCGTCCTAGGTGGATTTGCGGTAGGCAGCTGGAAAACTCCGGAACAACCAGGTAATCCATACGGATCCGCGAGGGTCGACATGGACTACTCCTATGGTACTGCTAAGTGGTAACTGATGATTCCATACATTTGAGTATTTTGGGAAGGGCTTCGTTAGGATCGGATCTGACACCGATGTTAGCTGTCTGCTTCCCGATGGCCATTTTGTATGACATTTGTGTGTCAGTGTTACTGATGACCTTGGTTAGGTTGTAGGTAGCTCTACTCTCTTGCCTGATATGGCGTTTGTATATTAGGTAGAGATGGTTCATCTGAAGGCGTGTAAAGGCTTAGGGTCAGAATTGAGGTATGCACCTCCATAGGGACGAGCTTCCCGAAGTAGAGGCTTTGCTTCTGTTTTGCATAGTATGAAGTCTATTTGGCTGAAGACTGCTGTTGTAGACGTAGAACTTGTTGGGGCTTTTCGATGATCAGCAATGTGTCCTGTTCATGCTGTCCGGTGACGGCATGGGTGTTTGAAAGCCGTCTTTGTGGCAAATAGGCCATTGGAACTAAGGGATGCCACCAGTGCATCGTCGTTGCTGCCGCGTGTGCCCTCTCCCTACGACCACATGCTTAAGCCAAGTCCTCGTCGCATGTCACACCCAATCAACAAGTAGAGTAGTGCAAGCTTGAACACTGCTAGCTCTATTGCAACCAACATTTCAACTTAGTTTTTCAGCCAACAAGTTGCTTGTTTGTCCGTATGCATATAGCCAACTTCTTGCTAGCGGTTTCTTGTCCCATGTGTCACCACCTCAAATCGACAATTTGAAGCTTCAGTGAGTTGCTTAAATCCAATCGGCAACTAATTACGTCGTATCGTAAGGATGGCATAATGGTGGTTTGATATTTCCAGCGACACCCCATGCAGTAGGTCTAGCTGTACTATGTATGCGAGTTTGTAAACATGTTACATAACTAAGAGTACAGCAATGGATAGTTTTCACATTTTATTTTAATTTAATATACAGCTATCATATGAAAATATAGAAAACATCCATATTATATTGGCAATTATACAAAGCGTGTATGTTTAAAATTTAATATAAATAATGGGATACAATAAAAATATTTATATAAACGTATACATACCGATAGAGACATAGAAAGTGAAAGACAATAAAATCGAACGATTTCCAGACATGCCTGAGAAATTTTTGAGAAACTACATACGAATGAGATTTTATTTATAAAAGTCATTTATTATTAAACTGTTTTAATCCTCTGAGAAAAGTCCTCAATGGTCCATTCTCTATGTGCTATCTCGTCAATGAATGAGATTACGAGGCGGAAGAGAAAAGCAAAAGCGTGTTTCGATCGTGTGTTGTTAAAGGGGCGAGACAGCTGATCATATCTATTCACAACAACACTTCAACCCCATGGTTACGGCAACAATGGCTTCCAGTAAAATTAATATCAAAATATTCAGCATACCTTTTCTATCCATGGTTTGAAACCAGGATATGAATTCTCAGAAGCAGAGGAGAACGAAATCTGAAACCTATTGAATATATTGAGAATTAGTTGACTGATAGTCGCTACTGTGATATCTGGAGACTGAAGCTGTGTTTAGGATAGCCGTTATGAATGGACCGAGTTATCAAACAGAAGATGAGTGCATCTATCTTATACTCTGCCCGTAAGTAACACTATTTTGAGTAATACCACACATTGGCTGCCATTGGCACACATCATGTATATATTTCAGTCCAGGAGCAAATTAGAATATAATGGGATCGTTTGACTGGTGGACATCAGTTACCTATAGATGCACCTATTGTAAACATTGCGAAACAACATAATCTCCAGATCCACATGTATGCGGATGATACGCAGCTTTACCTGACATTCCAACCCAACGTGCATACAAACGAGACCATGGCTCTTGAACAAGTACGGAATTGTGTTGCAGACATTAGTCAGTGGATGACATTTAACAAGCTTAAACTAAACCCAGACAAAACCGAGTTCCTCGTGATATCGACAAAACATCAACGTAGTAAGGTTCATACTACCGAAGTCCAACTAGTAAACAGTCTGATTACGGCAAATCCATCGGCCAGAAATTTAAGTGTAATATTTGATCAGTTTATGGATATGGATGCGCAGGTAACATCTATTTGCAAAGCGGCATATTACCATCTAAGAAACATTAATAAAATAAGAACTGTTTCAACACATCAAACAACAGAAACGCTTATCCATGCATTTATAACATCACGTCTGGATAATGGTAACTGCCTACTATATGGTATAACGGCAAAGTCACTGAACAAGTTACAACAGGTTCAAAATTCTGCAGCCCGTGTCCTGATGAAGATCAAGAAACGTGATCACATAACCCCTGTATTGAAACACCTCTACTGGCTACCTGTCCGTCAACGAATTGACTTCAAACTTATCCTCCTAACATGGAAATGCATGCACGATGAAGCTCCAGAATACATGAAGGATCTCATTATGCCCCACCATCCGCACCGTGCTCTCCGCTCTACAGATCAACACCTGCTAAACATTCCACGATCCAATCTGAAGTCATGTGGAGACAGAGCTTTCAGCATCGCAGCGCCAAAACTTTGGAATACCTTACCACTGGATATTAAAACGATAAGCTCTAGGGCGAAATTTAAAGAAAGACTAAAAACACATATGTACCGAAGCGCCTTTGAAAATTAGCCAAATTGATAAATGGTGCTATACAAATGCTGTATTATTATTATTATAGTTGGGAAAAGGTATATGATTATCTAAGTTGTACAAACTTATATCCGATCACATTGTACATTGTCGGTACAATGTCGATACAATAAAATATGTTTAAATATAAAAAACTATAGTTGACTATTTTCCTGTTGAACACATCCTATTCGGACTGTACAGTCCGAATATTGTGCGTTCGACCAGTAAATACTCAACTATAGATAACTATAGTCCACCAATCAAATAGAGACAATGCGGCGGGAATGGGTGACTTTTAACGGGTGTCCGGTAACACGGGTGCTATAAGATGCTGCTATCGAAGATTGCAAGTGTTTACAGCAACATTGTCATCACACTTATACACCATTTGAACTTATTACCCTCACACACTCGCCCCAAATGGGGAAGATAATATTGTATTCGTGTCTGTCTGTCCGTCCGTCCGTCTGAGCGTCCGTCTGTTCATTCACCCGCCCATTCATCCATCTGTCCGTCCACCCATCCATCCGTCCACGGTCCGTCTGTCAAGAACTGTGTATAAAAGGTTACTAATCCGAGTTGATTCAAGTCTTAACACAACAAAGGATTTTAGCATGAAAGATAATTTCCACGTGCTGGTCGTGAATAGGTCCTTCCACTTTATCCATCCAGCGTATGACGTCATAATCAACTACGTGGCGTGTTGAATGACATCATACTGCATGACGCCATTATGCTGTCATGATTGACGTAGATAAGTACGTCACGAAGACGGACTATGCGTTGTTGTACGAATTGTATGTCTACTATTTAATAAATATTCTGTTGAATATTTTGAAACTAATTTGACTGGGCGCTGTTGCTGCCAATTAGTTACAAAATATTCAACAGCTTACCTGTATAGTTTTCTGGAAATTGATAGTCAGGGAGTTCAGGGATAGATCGATTCCAACACGGGGTGTGAGTGGAGCTTAGATAGAGATGGGCTAGGTATAGCTACAACTGGAACGGTCCATTGTAGAAACTACTGGTCAAATTTGGCTCAAATTTTCAGATGAGAAAGGGTGTGACTGTACAGGTGGATTCCACAACTTTGCTGATAGATGATTCGTGGGGATGGGGGTTGAATTCCGGAAAACCTTAAAGAAAATATTTAGAATGTAACAAAAACTGGAGGTTGAGGGTTTGGAATCTCTGATTGTTCTTGGTTGATATTTTCTTGGAACATCATAATGATGAGAAAGCACTATAGATTAACCTATAGGTGTTAGGCTTCCTAGTGGTAGCACTCGTGTTTGTCTTGTTCAAAGCAGACTTTGGCTTCGTGGAGAATCCGCAGTCGGGGCCCCATGGGAAGACCGATACTCCGGAGCCGTTCTTCTGTCATATAGGGAAGCTCAATCATTCCAATGTGCTCCTTAGCGAAGTTCGCGATGAATTGCTACAATAAGAAAATAACCATATTTGATTAATTAACCTTTCCATCGATCATCTGACCTCGCATGACGTCACAATCAGCTCAGCGCGTGTATGATGACGTCACAATCATTACGTCACAAAGGGTTCCATATAGACAGCCATCAAATCTCAAACAGTCCGACACGTTGTATGAATTGCATGTCTTTGTAATTCTTTGCTATTTAATAAACATGCTGTTGAATATTTTGAAACTAATTTGACCGGGCGCTGTTGCTGCCTTAGGCAGCAACAGCAACCAGGCAACTTAGTTTCAAAATATTCAACAGCTTAGCTGTGTAGTTTTTTTTGGAAATTGATAGTCAGTGTTCAGAGATCGATCGATCCCAACACGATCGAGGTGTGGGTGGAGCTTAGCTAGAGATGGGCGGGGCATAGCTAAAACAGAAAGGTCCATTAACCGTAAACGTTTTAATCGTCAACAATATTTAACCATTTAACCCTTACTGACCATAAGTCACAAATTCTTTTTGAGTTCAGGAAAAGCCTGTTGAATATTTTAAAATTAATTTGACTGGGAACTGTTGCTAACTATGACAGAAACATGTTCCAGCCAAATTAGTTGCAAAATATTAAACAGCTTTCCCGTATAGGTGCCTTAAAAACTATGACAATGAAATTTCAATGATTAAGGGTTAAAATATGTCCGTGTTTATGTAGCACTATGCAATTAATAATTGTATGTTACGTAGTAGTATATATTTATAGGTATGGATTACTTATATTATTACTTATAGCATGTTTGTATAAAACCGGTTGTAAACAAGATAGTTGAATAACTTCACGTCGAATATGTGTCATGTACGTGTACTATTCAGTGCGCGAGCTATAACTCATAAGTCCGGGAGCCCAGTGGCATTTAATTAGACATTTGAGTACAAAAAGTTTGATAGTAGAAATATAGTTATAGACCAGTGCTGGGATAAAAATGGACATTCTTAAGTTTCAGAAATGGTGCTTAAGGTAGGGGGGGGGGGGCACTAGAACATCCCGCCAAAACATGTTTTAAACAAAATTTGATGTACAAGTTTTTTTTTTTTAGAATTGAATGTGGTCACGTAATTTGCAAAATTGTGTAACTTAAGAATGAAAAAGCTGGTGCAGCATTAATTAAGAACGGTGTTAATCACTGTTAATTAGCACTTTTAATTAGACTTTTTGAAATTAAGTTTACAATGTCGCCTAAGTCGCCAAGGAACAAAATCCATTGCCTAAGAACAAATTTTATGGTTCATACTATGCTTAAGAACAGGTCAAATGTCACCCACCAGTCACATGACCGCTTAATTAGACTTTTGAGTACAAATTTGAAATTAAGTTTGCAATGTAGCCCAAGTTGCCAAGAGCCAAAATACATTGCTTAAGAACAAATTGTATCATGCATTATATACTTACGAACATAGGTCATCAGTCACACGGCCCATTAATTAGCATTTTAATTAAAATTTTAAGATTAGATGGTAGCCAGAGTTATTAAGAAGGGTGTTAATTACTGTTAATTAGCACTTTTTATTAGACTTTTAAGCACAAGTTTGAAATTAAGTTTACAATGAAGCCTACGTTGCCATGAAACTAAAACCATTACTTAAAACGTTTTTATGGTTCTTACTATGCTTAAGAACAGATCAACGGTGTAGTCACGTGACCAATTAATTTGAAATTTAATTGGACTTTGGAGTATATGTTTGAAATTAAGTTTAAAAGATAGCCACTGCAACCAAAAACCGCAATTCATTGCTTTAAAATTAGTTTTATCATGCATTCTAAGCGTAAGAGCATGTCATCGGTCACCAGTAACATGGCAAATTAATTAGCATTTTTAATCAGAATCTTAATATTAGAGGGTAGCCTGAGTTGCCAGGAACTACAACTCATTTCATAAGAACAAACAGCGCAAAGGTAAACGTGACTGATAAATTAAGACTTTTATTTATACCTTTGAGGTACAAAATGTATAATAATTCCCTAGGAGTGGTGTCAAATTACACGCATATCAAGACCATAAAAAGGCATCTCTGTGTTTCACGTTAAGATTGCTAATGTATGTTCAGTGACATATTACCTACATGGAATCACTATCTTCAGAATGACTGTCGTTATTATTAGATAAACGTCCGATATCAAACTAAATCCATATCAAAATGACAATAAAAGCTATCATTGTACTTCACATGACGATTGCTATAGTATGTTCAGACATTCGGTATCACATGGTCTACTTGGAATCATTATCATTATTATGAAATAAACATCCGATATCAGATTACAGACATCAAATTATACACATATCAACATGGCAATAAAAGTATCTCTGTACCTCACGCGGAGCTTGTTACAGCATGTCCATTGGCATATGGCCTACACGGAATCATTGTCTTCAGAATCAGTATTCTTATTCTTTGATAATTGTCCAGTATCAAATTACAGACATCAAATTACGCGCATATTAAGATGACAATAAAATGTATCTTTGTACTTCACGTGAAGATGGCTATGGTACGTCCATCGTGATAATATGACGTGAAGCCATGTGCTAAATGGGCTGATTCATCTGATATTGCTGGTGAGTAAACTACAACTCCAGAATTTTTGTCCAGAGGAGAGTGTATTTTCAGCCTGTCACTTCTGTAGTAGAATTTTCACCAGCTGTGGAGAAACCAATCTCACCAAAATCTTCGTAGTAATTCCAATACTGTGCGCAGTCTGAGGAGAGTAATTCACGTCTCCATACAATTGTGACACACTTTTCTAGGAATGTATAGTTCAAAGCTGTTGGAAGTCTTTCTCTGCTTAAAGCCACCCGCTAACTATAACATGCTCTCAGCCTTCAAAAGAAAACAACTTTTACACGACTGGTGATATTTAAATTCTTTCGAATTTAAGTCACCCCAGAGATTTTAGCAAAGATTTGACCATCATTCAATACATGGGCAGTCTTTCTAATCCCATCTTCTGCAGCCTTTGTTTCACATACCCCCAGATATTCAAAGATTCCTTGCTTATGGCAACAGCCTTTGTTACAGAACAAGTATTTTTGTCCCTGATATTTCACCTGACGCATGGGTGGGTTTGATGACCGCAATGTTACAGGAGGGCTCCCGACAATAGCTTGCACATTTGCTGGGGTTTCCTTAACAGCAGCCGTGAAGTTTTTATAGCACTTCATATGCTATCCAGCTAATTCATCTGGTTCATTTGGTAACGATTTGACAACCTTGAAATATTTAGAGAAATTGAAATTTTTCTTGGCAGATCTAAGGCACAAGATGTTTAGTCAGAAAACCTCATGAAACATGCTATAAACACACATGCGTTTGCAATTTGACGCTGCGTCTAAAGATTGGCATCAATAGATCCATTTCTAGCTATGTCTCACCAACTAGCTAAGCATTGCTGAATTTGTACATGCGTTTGAATGAACCGTAACACTTTTAATTGAACACTGAATTACCAAAATCGCAATTCCAAGATAACTATACAGGCTAGCTGGTGGACATTATGAAACTAATTTGACTGAGAACTGTTGCTGCCTATGATGCCAACAGCTTCCAGACAAATTATTTTCAGCCTATTCAACAGCATGTTTATAAAATTGTAAATTTAAAGACATACAATTCAGTAGTTACTTTTGGGCCATTTCTCCGTTTGTGGCATCGTACTAACATACGCCCATTCACATAGCTCCGCTTTATGTGGGGCGGAGCTAGATGGCGATGGCGGTGTAATGGACCTTTGCATTTTAGCCCATCACTAGCTAAGCTCCACCCACAACTCGCCGTGTTGGGATTGATCGATCCCCAAATGCCCTAGCTATCAATTTCCTGAAAATTATACAGAGAAGTTGTTGAATATTTTGTAACTAATTTGACTGGGTGCTGTTGCTGCGCCCAGTCAAATTAGTTTCAAAATAGTCAACAGAATATTTATTAAACAGTAAAAGCAAACAATTTGTACACCAACGCATAGACCGTCTTCAAATATGCGTTCGTGACGTGCTTATCGACATCATACATGACGTCATTCATTATGATGTCATTCTACACATCGCGCAGTTCATTATGATGTCATATGATGGGTGGGTACTCTGGAAAGGTGAATTGGACGATGCGTATGTGGCAGCCCTAGGTCAGTTGATTGTGACGTCAGCTAACAAGTGACGAATTTTCTTTATGATGTCAGATATTTGAGTCACAGATAATTCATGGTCGAAAGAATAAACGTAGAGGTTCTGAGTGACGCTGCATTTCGATAGTTTTTTTTAGAAATCCAACTGAAGAAGGCTAAAAAATGGGGGAAACCGAAGCTACATATGTGTAGGTTTTGGAGAACAAATGTCACGAGTGACGAATCCTGGAAATTCTTTTAAGTTTACATTTCGTCAGTGTACGTCGACTGCATTTCTCTCGCCAAAATCAGTTGAAATCTGATGTAAATATATGTCGATGCTGGTAGGAGAAAGGACACAGGATACCCCTATTTGATGATGGGGGTGTTACCCGCCTCAGCCTCCCCTCTAGAAATGCACCTTCACGCGGACACACATGCACATGAGCATTCGATGCACTGCCCATATGAAGTATAAGTTAACTATAACCGTTAATAGACCTAGTAGATCTCTATGAGGCTGTGTTATCATCATTTTAGCTCACATGTGTCCGTGACATGGCTTGTTCTTACAATCCAAAACATATGTGATTTTGTTCAGATCGTAATTAAATGGGGTTTGCATCAGGATTAGAAGGTACACATTAATGATGCGAATACCAGTAAGTAAATATTGTGTGAATTCAGTATCGACATTGTCAGTGGCGACGGCACGGGTGGTGGTGGTGGTGGTGGTGACGTGTGGAGGTGGGTGGGGGAGGACACGAGGCGAGGAAAATGTCCCGTCCAAGACTGCTATGTACATCCCATAAAAATTTGCATGAAGATCTTTCATATGGTTATTTTATTTTGTAATAAAGCAAAATAAGGATGTTTTTTTTATCATTCAGATTGCAGGAGATGGCTTCTCAGAGCCTCTAATTTTCCTGTTTTCTGGGAGAGGATCTCACCCCCCCCCCCCGAAGCACCCGTATTTTGGGATGGCACCACCCCTTCCAACACAGTCCACTAACCTTGCCCCATGAGACACACATGCCCCTCTCTTTGCCCCCCCCCCCCACCTCCCACCCCACTCCAAACAAACATTTTCTGGCGCCACCGCTGAAAATCCACACAAGTCCTGACCAATATGTCTTGGGCGGAATTTTTTACACCACTTTGAAATCTTCCTACTTTCAAATTTCTTGCAGTGCCTTATTATAGGGTGCACGGGGGGGGGGGGGGGGGGGCAAGTTCAAATTTCTGACGTTTCCGAACGAGTAGAGTGCTGAAAATTGGCATACATTTCGAAGATACAATATCCTATTGTGAAAATAATAATTGTTAAACTATATCAAAAATAACCTTGGAGAATTCTTTGATGATCACCAATATAGAGGCCAATTCACAGTATTTATGAAAATATAACTGTATCTTTTTTGCTATCAATATATTTTGCGTTATAATAAGAAAGTTAGCGAATAAATTTGTTCAGGACAATACATTGCTTACAAATTAAGCCAACTTAGCGCGGTCTGTGGTCAGATTACGCGTAGAATTAATCATTTGTAATAATAATACATGGTCCAGGATAATTTTAGAAACTGGCAAGTAATGTAAATCAAAAGACAATTATGATGATGGTACTGAGAAATGGCAAGTACTTATTCTTCCATTCATAGACCTCAACCCAAATGACGAGACTTGTCTGTACTCTACACTTTTATACATTCACGATCAGTCAAGCAAACTGATGCAACCCAGTGCAACAATCACATTTGACCAGCCACTCTGGCAGAAAGCAGTTGAAATTATTAAAGCAAAAGATCTCAACCGATTGGTTTGTCGACTTGGTGGATTCCATCTTCTAATGAGTGCGTGTGGTAGTATTGGCAATGTGATGAAAGGGTCGGGTTTTGAAGAAGCCATGGGGCAGGTGTATGGACCAAACACCATTAATCAGATTTTGGCGGGAAAAGCAATTTCCAGGGCTTTACGTGCACATTTTTTGGTTGAAAAAGCGCTTATGACAAAGCTGATTTCTGATCTATTACCCGTAGATACTGAACTATCCAATTCTGTATGTACACAACAGCCAGATAGATTAACAACCAATCAAGTAATCAAACTGGAAGAAATGGTTCGATGTGTTCTAGAAGACGAATGTATACCAATCAATGAGATTTCCGATTCGGAAGAACTGGTAGCATTAGATCTATGTATTATTAAACACAAGGCAAAATTGGAAAGCGAGTCACGTACAGCCAAGTATTGGATTTTGTATCTGTACTACATAAGCATCATTAGAGAGTTCATACATTGTGAAAGAGTCTGTGATTGGGAAGGGCATCTCGCAGCTGTTGGAAAGCTGTTGAATCATTTCGCGGCTTCAGGGCATATTAATTATGCAAAAATTGCTAGACTTTACCTGCAAATGATGAGAGATCTCCCGACCAAACACCCATGGTTGTACAATAAATTCTCTACAGGTCACCATGCAGTTCGTAGGAGTCATAAGCACTGGGCTGGATTATGGACTGATCTATGCATAGAGCAGATTCTTATGCGATCAATGAAAGCTCGAGGAGGTCTGACACATGATCGTGGCATATCTGAAAGCGTTAGGCATCAATGGATCTATAGCATGCATCACTGTGCAGCTGTTCATGAGGCAATGACCAGCTTAACAAATCGTCAAAATGCAACAAGTGAACAACATGCGGAACTCGGTAAATCTAGGTGCAAGCGAGATTTTGTAGACATGGAGAAGATCCTAGATTGGTTTGAACAGCACAACCCATTCGATGACGAGGTGTCCACGTTAAGGTCGTTGGCAACTGGGCTAACGGCATCTGGCGATGATGGAAGTAATTGTGACATGGCTGAACAAGTGGGTTTGTAGATCCAGAAATCACTTGATGACGTGGCCTTTAGTAATGCTCACATTAAACGATCTCAACAAGTTCGTACATTGAATGACCTCCAGCCCGGTATCAAGCTCGGGGAAAAAACCTATTCATATTGAGCCGAGTGTTTTATTCTTGCGATGTACGGCACTGGCAAAACGAGAATCTGAAGACGTCACACCTTATTTTAAGTATGAACTTTCTTCCATACCTACATCGCTGTTCAAAGACTATTTCATGCGAAAATCAGATAAATCAGAATTAGCCAGGGATATCAAGAAAGAGCTCCACAATGTCAGCCATGAACTGACTAATGTTACGAAAGATACCATGCCAGTAATAGATGGTAGTTGGCTGCTCCATCATATTAAATGGAAAAACAATGTCACGTATCAAGAAATTGTCGAACAATATGAAACCTTTCTCAGCAGTAAATATGGAAAGTGCTGTGTTGTATTCGATGGATACGAAGGACCATCCACAAAAGACCACCAACATCTGAGGCGCTCTGGAACAACGTCCGCCGCGGATATCACTGTCACAGATATATCAAAGTGTCGCAAAAATCAAGCGGCATTTTTCTCCAACATGAGGAATAAGACACAGTTCATACAGCTTCTTGTTTGATTCTTACAATTTAAGGATTATATCGTTAAGTGTAGTGATGGCGATGCAGACACCTTGATTGTATCAACTGCTCTGGACTTTTCGAAAAGCGATCAATCAGTAATGGTTGTAGCGGAAGACACGGACATTTTTATTATGCTAATTCACAACTGGAAAACATACATGGCTGATATATTTCTAGTAACCGAGAAAAAACCAAATGGACCGAATAAAACTGTGCAGATGTACAGCCTTCGCGAAGCACATGAAGTGATGAATCCAGTATTGCACGACAACATACTGTTCATCCATGCATGGAGTGGTTGCGATACAACTTCATCTACCTTTGGACAAGGAAAAACTCATGTAATGAAAGTCTTGTCTCAACAGAGCAAAATACAGTTACTAGCTCATGAAATGGCTGATACTGAGACGACACCCCAAGACGTCGGTAATGCCGGTATATCTGTTTTCTGTATCCTTTGTGGAGGGAAAGATTTTGAATCACTGCCATCCTTGAGACACATGCGTTATCAAGCAATGATTGCATGGTGTAATAAAATTGAGCCTGAGAGACTTCCACCAACCGATCGAGCGGCTCATTACCAGTTTCCGTGCCCATCTGCAAATTGTCCAATGGGCTGAACTCGATAACAAGTGCCTTAATCCGTACGAATGGGGCTGGAAGTTGGAAAACAAGGTTATGCGCCCAGTCATGACAGATATCGATGCTGCACCTGCACATGTTCTGAAATTTATTCGTTGTAATTGTAAAATTACTAATAAAACCCAATGTGGAACAAGGCAATGTTCATGCTACAAATCAGGATTACACTGTGTCGCTGCATGTGTCGGTTGCCATGGAGGAACGTGTAGCAACAAGGTTGTTCCTTCCGGATGTGAAGACGTTGGCGATGATGATGAACAAGATTTCGATTAGTGTACGGGCAAAGATAGCAGACAAGTTGTGCTTCTTGGATAATCCTTTGTCAATGATTTTTACATCTGTCAGAATCCTCAGTTCTCGTTGTTTAAAATATACCGCATTCACCTAAAGAAATATGTCTTTAAAATTCTTGATAGAAATTATTTACTCGGTATTTATTTTTATCCATTTCATTCATTTTAGTAGGGTTATTGATCATTTTAGTAGGGTATGTGACAAATGAATGGCTGCTGACAAAAGTAATATTTATCCATAATCCGCGCAGCCACCTTGTTTTTTTCTCACGTTACCATGACTACAACTAAAGGAATCATTGACAGACTAAGAGAATATGGTACGCCCGATAAATAGACAGTTTCAGTGCTGTACTCCTAGCCACACTGTCAGAAAAAAGGACTTGCCTTTGACTACCCCAAAAAATCAGGGTTTCTAAGAACGCAAAAAGCGGCAAAATTTCAATGTGCCGTCAAAAATTTTGCCCAAGGAATATTGGTCAGGACTTTTTTTCTGTGAGGCTAATATGACCATAGGGGAGTAAGAAAACGTTGATTTCGACAACATTGCAATTTTTCCCCCAGCTTCTCCAAAATCCGCTAGCCCAATAGTGTATATATGTTTGAGAGCCTCGTTAACATCAGGCAACTGACGATTTACCCTCGTGAAATAAAGGTTATTATTATTACTATTATTATTATTATTATTATTATTATTATTATTATTATTATTATTATTATTATTATTATTATTATTATTGGCAGCCGACCTATTGTTAAGCATTGTATGAACCATAAAATTTGTTCTTAAGCAATGGATTTTGATTCTTGGCAACTTAGGCTGCATTGTAAACCTGATTTCTTCTTCCAATTACTGGCCGCCTTCAACTTGCTGAAGATTATGAAAAATCTCAAACTTGTACTCAAAAGTCTAATTAAAAGTGCTAATTAAGCGGTCGCGTGACTGGTGACCTTTGACCTGTTCTTAAGCATAGTATGAACCATAAAATGTGTTCTTAGGCAAAGGATTTTGTTCCTTGGGAACTTAGGCTACATTGTAAACTTAATTTCAAACTTGTACTCAAAATTCTAATTAAAAGTGTTAATTAACAGTAATTAACACCGTTCTTAATTAACAATGCACAAGCTTTTTCATTCTTAAGTTACAAAATCTTGCAAATTACGTGACCACATTAAATTCTGGAAAGAATTAAGCTGGTACATGAAATTTTGATTAAAACATGTTTTGGCGGGATGTTCTAGTGGCGCCCCCTACCTTAAGCACCGATTCTGAAACATAAGAATGGCAATTTTTATCCCAGCACTAGTCCATAACTAAATTTAAGCTATCAAACCTTTTGTACTCAAATGTCTAATTAAATGCCACTGGACTCCCGGACTATCACTTATACTCCCAACCCCCTATAAAATGAAAGATCGCCTCCAAACCGATCCATCCGTATTCAATTTATTAGAACGATTTCAAACGTTGGTTCATTAGATGCATTTATTCGCTTTTCATTGGAATTTCTTATTTCCTATTTCAATACGCTTTATGATATTGAACATCCTTACCTCGTATCCTAAATTCTGCAGGAAAATGTCTAGAAGTGGAGGCTCCTGACCAAAGAACCTGTGAAGCAACAACACGTTATGAGCTTGTTAAGTGATGACGTATTTCCGGGTTCAGCTCGATTGTTAAATACACAAAACAATGTTTTTGTTTAACAACAAATGATGTCATTATAAATACGTACTTATGATGTAATAAAGCAAAATACACACTTCCGGGTTGACGCAGTGACGTCACACTAAAAATGCCCATAAATACGGTGCAGTGGTGTACATAGCAAAATGACAAAGAAAATTCAAGACCAACTAGGCCCACGCTCTACGTACATACACGTGTTAGACTTGACAGACAAGTAGTCTCATAATAGAGGATTCAAGTTTATCCATCAATCATATGACGTCATAATCAACAACTCCGTGACGTGTAAGGTGACGTCATAATCAATGACGTCATGAATGACGTAGCTGAGTTCGACACGAACGCTTAATTGGTGATGAACTAAGCGTTGTTGTACGAATTGTATATCTTTACTATTTAATAAACATGCTATTGAATATTTTGAAACGAATTTGACTGCGCGCTGTTAGGCAGCAACAGCACCAAGTCAAATTAGTTTCAAAATATTCAGCAGCGTGCCTTCATAGTTTTCTGGAAATTGATAGTCAGGGAGTTCAGGGATAGATCAATTTCAACACGGGGATGTGTGGGTGGAGCTTAACTAGGGATGGGCGGGGCATAGCTAAAACTGGACCTACCATTTAGGATTTACAGGTGGTCAACAACACTATCTGTATTAATATCCAGCTTTAGCTCAAGCTTCACCTGTGTTCGGATCGATTGATACCTGTACTCTCTGAATCTCAATTTCCAGAAAACTATAGAGGTAGACTGTTCAATATTATGAAACTATTAATTTGACTGGATGATGTTGCTGCCTATGGCAGCAATAGCGGCCAGTTATATTAGTTTCAAAATATTCAACAGCTTGCTCATTAAATAGTAAAGATATACAATTCGTACAACAACGCTTAGTCCATCATTAATTAAGCGTTCATGACGAACCAGATTGATTAAGACGTCAATCTACACTCCACTTACTTGATTAAGACGTCATATACTTGATGGATAAACTGGGAAAGGTTCATTCCATACATTTATTGTACATTGTATATACATGCCCTTCGCTAAGCCACATTTTTTGGTAGCACACTGATGGTAAATTCTTGGCCATTTGAAGGAGATGAACCCACCTCGATACAGCATCTAGGCCCTCTTACTTCATACCCATCTCCTCTTCTGGATCCGTCTCTGAACAAATGCTGATTAGCCATACTATTGTTTTATTGTTTTATTTACGGCATCATTCTACACCAGTAATCTAATTTAGTAATTAATGGGACTTTCCAATTTTAACCATTCCCCGGCCATCTCTAGTTAAACTCCACCCACACTTCGCTCGTATTGGAATCGGTCGATCCCCGAATGCCCTGACCGTCAATTTCCAGAAAACTATACAGGTAAGCTGTTGAATATCTTGAAACTAATTTGACTGGGTGCTTTTGCTGCTGGCAGCAACAGTGCCCAATCAAATTAGTTTCAAAATATTCAACAGAATGTTTATTAAATATAGTAAAGACATACAATTCGTACACCATCGCTTAATCCGTATTCAATTATGCGTTCCTGACGTTCTTATCTACGTCATTCATGACGCCATTGATTATGATGTCATCCTACACGAAGCGTACTTGATTATGACGTCATATGATGGATGGATAACCTGGAAAGTTTCATTCATGGTACACCCTTTACATTCTGGCTTGCTGGGGGGGGGGGGATGAGGGGGGGGGGGGGGGAGATTATATATTTATCTGCAGCTTTACATTCTGGCTTGCTGGGGTGAGATTATACATTTATCTGCAGCTTTACATTCTGGCTTGCTGGGGTGAGATTATACATTTATCTGCAGCTTTACATTCTGGCTTGCAGAGGGTGAGATTATACATTTATCTGCAGCTTTACATTCTGGCTTGCTGGTGGGGGGGGGGAATTATACGTTTATTTGTAGCTTTACATTCTGGCTTGCTGGGGGTGAGATTATACGTTTATCTGCAGCTTTACATTCTAGCTTGCTGGGGGTGAGATTATACGTTTATTTGTAGCTTTACATTCTGGCTTGCTGGGGGTGGGGGTGGTGGAAATTATACGTTTATCTGCAGCTTCACATTCTGGTTTGCTGGGTGGGGGTGGGGGAGTAGAGAGATTATACGTTTATCTGCAGGTAAATAAATTAAAACAAATTTTCTCAAGTATAACCTGCTCATTCGTCGTATTGAGAAGTATTGAATTTTGAAATCAGAGGGAGGTCCTATCAAGAATCCGGAGTTCTAACTTCTACAACCTATGGGAAACCTTTGACTTACTTCGTGAGTTTATTAACTCGTCTTGGATTGATGAGTCCTGGCAGCCAAGTGTGGATACGATCACGGTCTCGTATGGCTGGTGTGGCCGTGGTGGTGGCATCAGGTGTAATAAACGCCTGGTGTACGCTTCTGTGATTACACAGAGCCACCTCTCGTAGTTCCATCATTTCTTGCTTCAGTCCAGAAACCTCCTGCACTAGTGCACTTTGAGTATGCATTTCTGAAGACAGGTGAGCTACGCTTCGCGCTAAGGTGACTACATGAGACTCCAGCCGCTGGAAGCGTTTATTCGTAGTCCTACAAAACAGAATTAACATTGACACGATTACGTGCAGAACTCAAATATTGATCACTTTATAATAAGCCACAACTCCAAGTAACTTCTTCCCCAATCCGTTTAAAACTCAACCGTAACATTTTAATTTGGAAACAAAATTATGAAGCTTTTCTACAACTCAAAATAGACGAAATAATTTCTTAGTACATAAAACATACACACCTTCCCTGTGTAGTCATATGTAATCTATTTCCGTAGTACTGCTATTATACTTATAGACACACCCACTCAACGTTATTTTGGTGACACTCTAAAATGATCACATGTCTATATGGCAGAGACAAATACCTGTACGCTTTGAATCTCAATTTCCAGAAAACTATACACGTAGGCTGTTCAATATTATGAAACTATTAATTTGACTGGATGCTGTTACTGCCTATGGCAGCAATAGCGCCCAGCCAAATTAGTTTCAAAATATTCAACAGCTTGCTCATTAAATAGTAAAGACATACAGTTCGTACCACAACGCTTAGCCCGTCATTAATTAAGCGTTCATGACGAACCAGATTGATTATGACTTCAATCTACACACCACTTACTTGATTATGACGTCATATACTTGATGGATAAACTAGGAAAGGTTCATTCCATACATTTATTGTACATTGTACATACATGCCCTTCGTTAAGCCACATTTTTGGTAGCACACTGATGGTAAATTCTTGGCCATTTGAAGGAGATGAACCCACCTCGATACAGTATCTAGGCCCTCTTACTTCATAGCCATCTCCTCTTCTGGATCCGTCACTGAACACATGCTAATTAGGCATACTATTGTTTTATTGTTTTATTTACGGCATCATTCTACACCAGTAATCTAATTTAGTAATCAATGGGACTTTTCAATTTTAACCATGCCCCGGCCATCTCTAGTTAAACTCCACCAACACTTCACTCGTACTGGGATCGATCGATCCCCGAACGCCCTGACCATCAATTTCCAGAAAACTGTACAGGTAAGCTGTTGAATATTTTGAATCTAATTCGACTGGGTGCCCAATCAGATTAATTTCAAAATATTCAACAGAATGTTTATTAAATATAGTAAAGACATACAATTTGTACAAATGTTTTTTCTCAGGATCTTTATTCTTCTTCTTCTTCGTCTTCTTCTTCTTCTTCTTCTTCTTCTTCTTCTTCTTCTTCTTCTTCTTCTTATTATTATTATTATTATTCTCAAGGATTTTCGCAAACTACCTCCTCCTACAGTTTTGATCTAATCAAACTGGGTCAACTTATAGTACCCATTGGGGTCTAGTTTGCTATTACTTTTCTTCTCGATCGGGTGTATGGTTTTCAAGATATCCGCATTTCCACGGGCAAAACGTCCCATCGGAAATGTATGGGAGCAATATTCAGACAGCGACTACTCCTAGAGTTTTGCGTCAATCATCTTAAAACTTCATAGACTTCTAGCATGTGTTGATCCGCATCTCCACCCACAATATGTTTTGGGTACGGTGACTAGATTTGTAGAAAACCCTGTATAAGCCACATTTTTTGGTATCAACATACTTCATATTTCTAGGGCAGTCAGATGGTTGAAATTTGGCATATACGTAGATGTATTATACTACTCTTGATTAGTGAAATAAAATCGTTAGCGAACATGTTAACCATTAAGAGCTCTGCATTTCCATCCCCACCATGTCCCCATAGGAAATGTATGAGAGCAATATTCGGATACTTACTGCTCCTAAAGTTTTGCCTCTATCATCTTAAAACTGAAAAAAATTCTAGCATGTCTTGACATACATGTTGACCCAAAAGAAATTGGGGTTCAGTGACCCATTTTTGAGAAAATCCGGCATAAGCCCAATTTTTTGGAATCAAGATAATTCATATTTCTAGGTTGGTCAGATGCTTGATATTTGGCATACACGTGTATACATTATACTACTATTGATTAATAAAATAGAATGCATGGGAGCAATATTCGGTCAGCGACTGCTCCTAGGATTTTTTCAGGATCATCTCGAAACCTAACATATTTCTAGGATCTGTTGATTCGCAAGTTGACCAAAAAAATCTTTTCGGTTCAGTGCCAAGTTTTTGAGAAAATGCTGCATAAAAACAATTATTTGACATCATGAAAATTCTTACTTCTATCCCTGTCAGAGGGTTGACATTTTTGACATCCCTAGATACCAGAGGCTACTATTGCTTACTAAAATTAAATCGTTATTGAACATATTAACATCTCTATTATTGCAAATCTGCATACTAAACAATATTTCCATGATTTGCTGATAGATGACGGAATTATGGTCGGGATGTTTCAGCATCTAAATCGCCTGATCTGGGGCAGAATTGCCTCTCACACACCATTTACAGAACTTCGATATCCCAAACGGTTCATGTGATATTGAGATTTTTGTATTGTAGACAAATATGTCAATAGGGAATGTATTGGAAATTGATTTGATGATAAATGACCCAGTTTTGAAAATATCATATCTAAACTTTGTACATTTCTTGTACGCACCAGGTATATATAGATCATCTACAGAAATAGGACCTGATGTATGGTTCCCGAGAATTCCACGTTTTCTTGTCCAAAAAGTCCAATTGGAAATGTAAGGGAGTGCTATTCGGACAGCAACTCGTCCTATAGTTTCTTGCAGATCATGGAGAAACTTAACAGACTTCCAGCATCTGTTAACCCGCATCTGACATCTACATATTTTCCTGGTCCATTGAGTACTATTTGCGATTTCTAGCCTCCAAACTTGAGACACTTTCAGTGAACCTTAGGGCCTGGTATGCTTTTATTTTGCTTTTGGACCCAGCGAATAATTTTGGAGGAATATGCTTATCCATGCCATATGAAATGAACTCCCTTACATTTCCAATATTGAATTGACTCAATCAATTTCAACAGGTAAATGGAGGTAATTCATGCCAAAAACAAAAATTGGTCAGTTTTTTGCATGAATTGCCTCCCTTTACCGTTAATTCATTAATTTCTCCTTTATTTGACATTTAATAACGTTTTCCTCGATTTTGGTAAAAATTTCACTATATCAAATCAGGACACTTTATTTTATACTTTAGGGTCAAGGCTATCGGTTTTCAATAAATCAGCTTTTCCATACCCTGTGTAAAACTATGGGAATTTCAACTATGGATCTTTGAACTGCGACAACACTTAGAAATTTTATCAGATCAGCATCAGACATGTTCAATGATCATGTGAGAAGAGAAATTATAATACTCCTTAATGCCCAGTCATTGCAGATTTACAGTTACTTCAGTAAATGTGTTCTAGTTATAATATAAGTTCATTGTTCCGCTAGTTGTCATGCGTTGATATGTGGTGCGTACCACGGTCTATACATCGGGGTGGGTGAGGTGGGGGTGGAGGCATCTATTGTCCTAGAGATGATAATGCCGTGTAGACGTTTATCCTTATAAAATGGGTAAACTAATTTCACAGCCAACTGGTCCATATTTCCCTACAGAAATGCAGGAGATGTCGCATCATCGCACAGATTTTCGCACGCACGCAATTAATATTTATGTTACCTGCTTTCTCTGACTCTGAACGTGTTTTCTTTACGTAGTCTGTCTGTGGCTCTGGGAGCCTTGTATCGCCGTTCTCTTTGCATAGAGCTGGTATCGGAACTACCGATGCTGTGCCTTCTCTCCCGTAACAAGAAGTCCCGATCCACACCAATAACGTGTAGGACTTCACTATACATCGCTTCTAAGCCAGCCATTTTCTGTTGAAGATTTTCCATTTCAGATTTATTGGATGGTGCTGAGAACGGTCTGTGATTTAGAGACAAGCGATTGGATGCCACAGGTTCCGTGGTAACCCCTGAAGAACTGCGCGGAGAATTGTCCACAGTCAATGTTGTGTTGTCTACGTCAAAGAGAACACTGTCTGTATCAGATTCCTTCACATCAGACAACGCGCCTCCTGACAAGAGAAAATTGCATGTCAGATAGATGTTAGCAATAAATAATCTGCACTACGATGAAGGCTGTTTATTATCTTAGAGTGCATATAAGGGCTAATAGGAAAATAATTTATTTTTGTTATTTCCTTTTAAAGTTTGAATGTGCCCCTCAGAATGCTGGTCGTCAATTTGGTTGATACTGTTGAGGAGACGTAACAAAGCAACTCAACATTGGGCATGGCTTATTATTTTAAAACTCTCTTCAAGTTAAAATAAAAAGATTCTGTTTCTGTAACTAATTCCAAAATGCAGGTGTAATGCCCCCAGAATGTTGTTTTCTCCCAATAACATATAAGACAATACATATTTCTTTACGAAAAAATCATTGGCAGCCAATTCATGCAAAGGTTTGTTTAAGAAAGAGAGTAAAAGAGCAAAATGAACCAACAAACAATAAAATGGTAAAAAACTTACTTTTACAGGTAAGTCTTAACAACAGTCTTTGTATTATTTTCAGGTAAGTTCAAAATGGAGCCAGCATTTATTATGATAATTACTCCGAGAGTACGTTGCCATCGCTCTAGTACCAAATACAGAATGCTTTAGTAACATATAAATGAAAAGTACAGCAGATAAGTGACGCAGTGCAATAATGCATTGAGACCTAATGCACAGGTTAATACTACACTCCAAACAAGCTACTTCTTGATTAAACAGACAAACTGCCATTCTTTTTAACTACCATCCAATAACTATGAAAATGTCCAACAGAAATTACCCCATCTTGTATGTTTTCACTGAAGTTCTGAAGCGATACATCTGTATCTATTGAAAATTCTGTGGTTAAAATTTTCAGAAAAATCTTTTTGTCATCAAATAAAAAGTTGGGGAAGTTTATATTTTAGCTAGCTTATCCGAGCGGTAGTGTTCAAGAGTTTTTTTAAAAGTATATTGTCATAACAAATTCATCGCAGAATACATTTGAGAGTCGGTGTACACACCCGTGCTTGGTGTTATGTTATATTCATTATGTTAACAGTATTATCCGCCAAAAAAACACCTTGCCCATTAAGACCACTTGTTTTGGGGCTAGAAAATGGTAGCTCTTTATGGTGGATTACCGTAAGAATACGCGACTTAAATAGCCAGCATCTTGTAACCACCAAAGCCTTTTCTTATAGTAATTGAAACATAATAAACAATTATTTTTCTTTAAGAGTGACCGCATTGCGTTGCTCTTTAAATTGTCCGCTATTGACAGGTTTGCATGGAAACTGTTTACAATTGTATTTATTTACCGTCGTATACATCACTCGACTGATCACAGATTATTACAACTATGTGCAACAGATGTAAATATATACACCTGTGAAAAAGTTAAGCACCACCCTATTTTTACGCACATGCGAGGGTATATTCATGTGCTATGAAGAAAGCAATAGCATAAACATTTATGTACCCATCCATCTTAGTGCAAGAGGTAATAATGCAACTAGAGGAATGCTGATTATGATGGTGGGGAAACACTGTATGTTTTTGTTTGAACTTGAAAACGAGGCCTGAATATGGTTACGTTGACACAACTGACAACTATTGCCCTACAGTTGACACACGTGGCTAGATTGTCATTAATGGTGTCTGAAAACGAAGTTTAACATCTGTGCACGAGTTTGAGACTGTCATTATTAATACCGGGTATATCCACCTTGTGCCTGGATGACGGCCTGGACACGACGTCTCATGCTGGTCACCAACCGACTGATACGCCATTGTGGTATTCGTTGCCATTCAAGATGGAGTGCGTCTGTTAATTCCTGTAGGTTCTGCACAGGAGGATCCCTCCTTCTCACCATGTTTCCCAGAATGTCCCAGATATGCTCAATAGGGTTCATGTCAGGGCTCCTTGCTGGCCATGGTAGGGTTTCGATGGCATTCTGGCGGAGGTATTCATGCACAGCTCTAGCACGATGTGGTCGGGCGTTGTCATCCATGAATATAGGGTGGGTTCCAGGTGCATGATTTACAAAATGAGGGACCACAACTCTATCCAGTATGGAATCTTGATATCTTTGTCCATTTAGTGTTCCAGGTACAGTCAACAGATCCAGCTTACAATCAAATGAGATGCACCCCCATATCATAACGGAACCTCCACCAAATGGAACTTCTTCCATGATGTTACGTTGGTCGTACGCCGTGCGTCTGGACCTCCATACACGGGTTCGACCATCTGTGGCATGAACCAGGAACCGACTTTCATCGGACCAGTGTACCCGTCTCCAGGATCTCATGTTCCAGTGTCTTCTTTCGTTGCACCACCTCAGACGCTCCTCTTTGTGGTGTGCAGTGAGGAGAGGACGTCTGACAGGTCTCCTAGCTTTCATGCCAGCAGCATACAGTCTCCTTTTGACGGTAGACATTGACACTCTATTGCGCGTTTCCCATTGCTGGCTGAGCACTCTGCTGTTGGTGAATGGAGATCTCCTAACAAGGCGTACTAGGGCTCGATCATCACGGGCAGTAGTCTTCTTCTGTCTTCCAGATCTAGGGCTGTCCTTCACCTCGTTAGTTTGCCCATGTTTTGCAATCAAACGACTGATTACAGTATGGTTAATGTTCAGCTGTCTGCCAATCTCTCTGCATGACATACCAGTGGTATGCATGCCTATGATTTGCCATTTCACACGATCAATTAACCTTCGTCTTGCCATAGCGGTTCACAATCAAGAGCTAATTCTCTCTGTACAAATAAACCACGGTCATGAACACAAAATTCCTAATCTTGTCGCCTAAATCTGTATGTAATGTTCTACACCTCAAACTGGACTTTTACATAACTGAACACGTGTGCTGTTTCCCGCCACGCACGGACATCAAGCGGCGTGAAGTCATGCATGCATGTGCATTTCGTACTTGGAATTATGTCAGCTAACGCGGGGACAAAAAGTATGGCAGCCTAGTTGTACCATCATGTTTCTACGTTCTATTGTTTTTGCTGGTGCTTAACTTTTGCACAGGTGTATACATAAATAAACATCATGTAGATGTCTTGTATGCGCTTTATACTATCCACTATGTCTAACTCCTCTCCAAACTTCATGTCCTCATGCTCCTGCTACTGCTACTGCTGCTACTGCTCCTGCTCCTGCTACTGCTACTGCTACTGCTACTGCTGCTAC
>CM067373.1:27357019-27392019 GCA_034401795.1 Chaetoderma sp. LZ-2023a | reverse complement strand
GACGGAGATAATTGAGTATTATGAAAAGCTGAGGCCATATCGACGTTGTTTTGTTGACCCGCACTAGCAGAAACTATACTCTGATTGCTTTGGTATTGGTATCCTGATGGCATTGCAGGTGGTCTCTGATCATGCAGATCCGTGTAACACAGCGCATTATGTAGTGTTCTGGACGATGGTGCAGTTTGTGGTCTATCTGTTGGATAGTATCGATGTCGCTGGCCTTGCGAAACTGGTCTGGATGTCTGTGGTGTCTGCAGAGATAACTTCAACCCATCTCTGTTAATAAATGCCTGAGGAGGAAGAAACACTCGAATTAAAATGAGTACGAATTACTGAATCAACTTCTTATACAATTCTTATAGGCCGCAAAATGATATATCAATTGTCAACTATAACGTGCCATCTTATTGTTGGCAGATGCTTAGAATTTATTCCATTCATACACCATAGCAATTACCTCTAGAATGGTAACGCCCGCTTATTTACACTATGTGAACCATTACTTTACTGTTAGCGGCACTGTTACTTCCTGGATATGAGATTGAAATCATAGGAACAACCTGTTATGCATAGTTATAAATATATCTACTAACACTGTTTTGCGGTGTGTAGTTGGGTGTTGGATGATGATAAACCTGCTTCTGACCCGGAACTTGTCCATACATCCGACTCCATGCAGCCCGCAGCTCGTCACCTGATGGGGCTGAAGTCCTGTTAACAAGACCAGACATGCTATAGTCTCGTGCATTGTATCAAATCCATTACAAAGTACTATGTGAATAAAACAGCATTGTTGTGAACCAAGGTCCCAATATTAAAATGATTTCTGAAGATTGCCCAATCAAGTCGTACATGCGCCCATGAAAACATCATAATACACAACATAGCAGACCATGAAACTTATAATCAATGTCCCATATGCTAGCACGGTAAAGATAAGGGTGGTGTCTTTGTTTGCCACATAAGTACTTAGCTTTAGACCTCAAAGGGTGCATCCGATATGCCATTCTAGTATATGAAGTCATAATTGATTACGTCACATCTAGGCTGACGTCACAATTAATATGCGTAATGAATGACGTGTCTAGCTCCTCCATGAACACTTAAAAGCCTGTCCAGTGTACGAGTTATAGTCTTTGATGGATTTACTATATGTTTCATAAACATTATCTTGACGATTTCGAAACTAATTTGAACGGTCGGCGCAAAAGTGCCCAGTCAAATTGTTTTCAAGATATTCAATTGCTTATCTGTATAGCTACCTTGAAAATGGGATTCTTTGAATCTATATTGAATTCAAGCTATAGAAATCGATTCCACCACACGCAAAACGTTGGCGCAGCCTAGCTGGCAATGGTCAGAGCCTAGCTAGAAATGGTCGGAGCCTAGCTAGAAATGGGCGTGACATAGCTAGAAATGGATTCCTCTATGCTGAAGCCAATATGCTTATATATCCCCAGTTTAGCCATATCAGAGAAGCGGACCTCCAGATCAATGTAACTAAAGGCTAAAGTAAGCCTACATAATTTCTGTGGCATTGGGTCGGGCATGAACTGGAAGTTCACTCTTGGTGTTCAGTTCAGTTATATATAACCCAGCCTGAGCATAGACTAAGTCTTAGGACTACTTCGTGGATGTCTGAATGTCTTCTACCACACAACATACCTCAGGCAGCTGTCACCAATATTATATACCGATATTTATTCAAATGCGGATTCGAAGGTACCTCTGGGTAGAATCTATGAAAAGGGGTAACAGAACAGCTTGCCTATAATTTAGACATTGTTTTGCCAACACGATGTAGTGTTTGTGTAAGATGCCATGTGATATTGCCGCATAATCTTTATGCCAATGTGTTGAGACACGTGAATCTGTTCTTACTTGAGGGCGCTGTCTTCCAGTGAACCACTATGCCCCAGCTTCGGTTTGGCCTGCATCTGTTGTGATGAAGAATGATCTGTCTGGAAACCGCCATTAACAAATCCTTGAGCGTCATCTGCAGCAGAGCGTTGTACCACAGGAAACATATGGCCTGCTGGGACATGAGGAAATGTTTCTGCATGGCGTATTGTACCGGGCTGTTGCGCTGTGGCTGAACCATGGCGCAATGTTCTATCCTGCCACAAATAGAATAAATACATGATGGCTATAAGAATGGGTGAGTAGCTATATATAGGGTGTTTCAGAACAGAACGTGGCTACAGGAGGGAGTCAAAACAGAGGTGGCCACATGTAATGTAGGAGGCCGACTCTTGTAGACTGTTTTAATCGGTGGTCGTGACGGATCGCCGATCCGTGGTTACAGGAGGGAGATGGGTTGTCAGAACAGAGGCGATATATATATATGATTCTCAATGATATATATATATATATATAACCCACGGAGTGGGCCCCCATCAGGTGTTTGCCGAGTTGAGACCATGCCAGGCAAGTACAAAACTTCCATTTAGACCTACAACATCATAAGTTTATTCACGCCAGGAAAGCACAAAACTTCCACTACAAATCCACTATTAGTAAAGGGTGATACCATCAAATATCTTCATATTAGAGAAATGCAACTGTATAGGTAAATATCTGCTATGGCCATTGATGAAGTACTTCAAAATTTGGCGAGATTGTTGCAGCAGGGGCTTGTTAGCCATACCATTTATGCTGAAAACCTGGCAGCTCTCCTTCCCGAGAAGCCAACCCCAGCCCCACGCAGGAAGCTGCCACCCACTTCCGAGAAGCCAACACCACGCAGGAAGCTGCCAACCACTCCCGAGAAGCCAGCCCCAGCCCCACGCAGGGAGCTACCAACCACTTCCGAGAAACATCCCCACCCAAAGCTAAAAACCCCACCCAAGTTCACAGATGAGATCGACAGTTTTCTTGATGCTTTATTCCAGGAAATGAGGGCCATACCCCCAGGATTTGTGAAGGTCCCACATGCAATCAAGCACTATCTGCGGGGATGGGAACTTCCTGGACATGGGCAAAAAGATCCAACTGCTTTCCTGGATAAAGACCTGGACAAGAGCGAGAGGAAGTTAGTGGAAGAGGTCCTCCACCTGAAGGGGGTGAAGTTCAGCCTTGCTCTCAAGATCACCCTCCACAAGGAGTGACGGGACAGAGGTCACCACAAATTCCTCACTCTGGTCTAAGCAGCATGCCATCCTGAAGGCAAGCGATATTAGCGAGGCTGTGAAGGAGGCCAAAGGCAAGCTGCTACAAGGCCCTGAGAGCTACACCTGCAAGGGGTCTGGCTGGGCAGTCGACCAGGTTAATGCATTGTACCTCAACATCGCCAGATATCAACCACTACGTGGTGGTTCCTACATCGATCTCCCTGCTTCGATTAAGCGAAAACGTGCCGTGGTTAATGTCCAGAATAATGATGACCACTGTCTTCGCTGGTCTCTCTTGGCTGCTGCTTATCCTGCAGACAGTAATCCCCAGCGGACATCGAAGTATTTATGGCACTGGGACACCGTTGACTTCAGTGGTGTCGACTCTCCAACCTCTCTCCACCAGCTTAAGCGTGTTGAGTGGCAGAATGGACTGGCCATTAATGTATTCGGCCATGACAAGACTACAGCTGAGTGTCGCCGACCCAGACATTCCGAAGACAAATCTGCTGCTTATTGAATCGTCTGCTCCATGACCAGAGTTGGCATAATGAACATAAACACTTTTGTGAATGTTGTCTACATTGCTATTCTCGTGAAGAGCTTCTCATCAAGCACAAACTGGAGCGCTGTGGTATCAGTGACAGACCAATGCGTATAAGAATGCCTACAGAGGACAGGAAGATGCTACAGTTCACCAACTACCACAAGCAACTCAAGGTACCAATCATCAATATGCCGAATTTGAAGCCCTTACAACCAAGATCGAGGGGCCAGATGCGAATCCGGCTCAGAGATCGATTGGCATGGAAAGAGGAGAAGATAACGACCGTGCTCGCCAACTCTAAGCCGATGGAGATGACTAGAGAGGACTGGCGAGCTCATAAAACTGCAGTCAGGTGCCATGTGTGCGACAGACCATTAACTCATGACGGAGTCATAAATAGTGTCAGAGATCACTGCCACATCACTGGTCTCTACCGGGGAGCAGTACACAATGTGTGTAATCTAAAGCTGCGCCTCCACTCGTCAGGACGACAAGCCACCACCATCCCAGTCATGTTCCACAACATGCGTGGTTATGATTCTTACGTCATCATGCAGGTCATCTCCAAAGCAGAGGGACAGATCAACTGCATCCCCAAAAATATGGAGAAGTACATCTCCTTCAGCCTCCATCGGCTGTGGTTCATCGACTCGGCCCAGTTCCTCTCAGCATCACTTGACAAGCTAGTTCCACAACGTTCCCACTTACAAAACAGTATGAACCTAGCACTGCCAAGCATGAGCTCCTGCTCTACAAAGGTGTATACCCCTATGAGTACATGGATTGGTGGTACCGTTTCAATGAGACCTCTCTCACCTCAAGCTGCTTTCTACAGTAAACTCTCTGGCGAAAGAATATCTGACCGTGACTACAACCACGCACATGCTGTCTGGGCCCAGTTTGGCTGCCAGACCATGGGAGACTATCATGACCTCTATCTGTGGTCTGACACTGCTCCTTTCAGGTGTCTTTGAGAACTTCTACATCACATGCTTCCAGCAGTATCATCTGGACCCAGTACACTATTACACGAGCCCGGGGTTGAGCTGGGATGCACTTCTAAGGAAGACAGGTGTGGAGCTGGAGCTCCTCATTGACTACGACATGCATCTCATCATAGAGAAAGGACTCAGGGGTGGTATATCAATGGTCAGCAAATACTATACTAAGGCAAACAACCCATTGGCATGTGGCTTAGCTGGCTATAATCCACAACAGCTGACAAGCCACATCATGTATCTGGATGCTAACAATCTCTATAGATGGGCAATGAGCCAACACCTACCGACTGGGGGGTTTGAGTGGGTCGTTCCTACAGAACAGGACATTGATGACTCATTGCCAGCCATAAAGATTACACAACATCGCGGTGATGATGAAAAGGGCTACATCCTAGAGGCTGACCGTGAGTACCCACAAGAGCTGCATGACATGCACAATACCTACCCGCTGGCACCTGTACAGATAAAGGTAACGGGAAAATGGCTCTCAGTGTATCAGTGTGTCGATAGCAGAGACAACAGCAGAAAAACTGGTGCCTAACCTGAGAGACAAAGAGCGCTATGTACTACACTACCGCAACCTGAAGCTCTCCCTCAGCCTGGGTATGAGGTTAAAGAAAATACACAGGGTTCCATGCTTCAATCAGTCACCGTGGATGGAGCCTTACATCCGACTCAACATAGAGCTCTGTAAAAAGGCCAACAGTGACTTTGAGAAGGATCTCTACAAGCTGATGAATAACACTGTCTTCGGTAAGACCATGGAGAACTTGCATATGTGAGTGGATGTCAAGCTAGTGCGGTCATCCGAAGAAGACAAGCTGAGCTGCCTAATAGCCACGCCTAACTTCTCCTGGGCGAAGGTGTTCGATGATGACCTAGCTGCTCTACACATGTACAAGACGAGCCTGCTGCTGAACCGCCCTGTCTATGCGGGAATGTCCATCCTGGACCTCTCAAAGCACCAGATGTATGACTTTTACTAAAACGAACTGAAGCGACTATATGGTGCCAACTGTGAGCTCCTGTACACAGACACCAATAGCCACCTGCTGGAGATCCAGACTAAGGATATCTATGCTGATATGGCTGCGAGGAGCGACCTCTATGATACAAGTGACTACCCAGTAACACACCCGTTTCACAGTATTGCCAACAGGAAGGTCCTGGGCAAGATGAAGGATGAGTGTGCCGGGGTGCCAATCCAGGTGTTGGTTGGCCTGTGCCCGAAGATATACTCCACCAAGCTGTCGGATGAGCAGGAAGTCAAGAAGGCAAAGGGTGTGCGCAGGGCTGTGGTTAGACAGATTTGCCATGAGCAGTACAAGGAATGCCTCTTCGAGTGAAAGGTCTTCCACCATGGTATGAACATGCTGCAAAGTGAGGGTCACCACCTCTACGGGGTCTACCAAAAAAGACAAGCATCAGCCCCTCAGACACAAAGCAATGGACCGCTCCCGATGGTATTCACACCCTGGCTTATGGTCACGAGGATGCCATCATTCCAATGGAATGTTGAAGAGCGGCTAGGCAATGTATGATCATCATGTGACATCAAGCAACAGTCAGTGGAGGATGTCTATTCGACGTAAGCACTCCCGGTGGAGGTAGCTGGGTGTCTGTAGGGATAAGCTGGAGCTCCTCTCACACGAACGGCCGCCTAGGACTGCTCCACACTCCGTGCTGGTGTGCCAGGTAGTACAGCGTAGGCTGTCCAGCCGTATCCACATACCTGTCAATCTTGTGTACATCTATCGACCAGTTGGGGTCAGTCACCCAACTACGTCCACCCTCCAACTCGCCAGGCTCATACAAATACTGAACCAGGAAATTGGACGGAAGCCTGTCCTCAGAGCACAATCGTTCTGACTGTTGAACAGAGCATAGTCTTTCCGATGGTTGAGCCACAGAGGATCGCTGAATGGCATTGACAGGCTTATGTCCTATCAGGCTAGTAACCTCAGCATTGAATCTCTCCACTACAATGGGAAACCCTCTCACCCATACCCTGGAACGCCCACCAGTTGGGAAGACGACAGCCATTTCCCAGCATACTGATATGGGAACAGCCCCTTTGCCAGTGTCCGGTTCCACTGCTCAACGATAGCCTGGGCACGGTGATGTCCCACTTTGCCTCGGCTAATTGCCACACCATGTTTCTGCATGAGGGCTGCAGTTTCACCTCTAAACTCCTTACCCTCATCCACTTGCAGCAACTCTGGCCACTGGAGGGGATTTTGCGAGTCCTCATAGGCAGCCATCTGACCCGTGGACTTATCCTTCAGAGGTACTGCCACCTTGTATCTACTGGCGACATCGACGATGGTGAGGGCATACTTGTAGGTCTTGCATGCTCCTCTGATATACAGGCTGGGGCCATAGATTACTTCCGAGAGGAGATCGGTACACATGTGATTGAGGGCTATGGGGCTGGGCATGCCACTGGTCACACCAAAGGTAGAGAGGAAAGGGTTGGCTGCCAGCCATAAGGAGGCCGTTGTGCACACCTTCAATAAAAGAGGGCGCGAGCAGATAGAGAGTAATCTGGAGGAATTTCTAAAGTTCCCTGAGAAGAACTCCCAGGACTACCTCTTTAAAAAATACCTCAAAGTAAATGCTAAGAAGGCATGGACGGAGTGGATCTTCCATGAGAAGTTTCAGAAGAATAGAGCAGTAGCATCTGATCCTCAGTGGATAGAGTTTCAGAAACACCTACCCATACATTCTGGGGGCAGTGGAGTCTACAGACGAAGCAGCAGAAACTGCGGACGAAGTTCCACAAGTAGTGGAGACCATGGACGAAGTTCCTCAAGCCTGAAAAAACACTCCGGCTGACATCAGCGCAGCTGCGCATGTCGACCCGACTGTTATGTGAGATTCCTGGCGGAATTCACCTTGCAGCTGAAGTTCTGAGCCTTCTCCAGTGAGAGGCTTGAAGTGTGTGAGCTCCCCTGTCTCCTTGTTGCTGAAGATGAAGAGGTATAGATCGGCGACCTTCTGTATGCCTGCGATGAAGTCTTGCTTCGTCTCCTTGAGAGCCAGGCTGTCATATATCGTCTCAAGCAAGGCATGACCACTCTTCGAGCTAAAGTACAGGAGCCTCGTATTGTGCCAAATATCTGGCGATATCTCCAGGGTATACTTCTGAAAGAGGATGAAGACAGTGATCTTGGTGTGCTGAATGCATCTGGTGATGCTGCTGAGGTATGTGACTGTCTTCGGGTCCATCGTGGGATCATCGACAGCTAGAGTAAGTGGTTCAGTTAGTCAAGCCACGAGCAGCTTCTCCATCAGTGCTTGCAGATCATGCATCTTGGTGATTGGACCATTGTACCACTGATCATTATTGTCGACCGCCTCAGTGGCAGAGTTGGACACCAGGAGGATGCATCGAGACTGAAGATGTTCAATGAGCAGGACCCGCAGCAAGATGTTTTTCCCACGTCCTGGCAGGGCAATGATCAGCACAACCTGACCAGCATCATTTGGTCTGCTACTGTATGGCACTGACATGTTGCACGTGTGCATGAAGGATGGCGAGCACCTGTTTGCCTGTAGCCTCCTTTAAATCTGGGGGATTAAATGGCAGTACTTCCTGTACCAGCTCTTTTGCCTGCTGTGTGGGTAGCATTGTACAGCCGGCAGATATGAAGGATGCGACAGATGTCAAGCATGAAATCCCAACAACAACTGAGAAGGTAACGCAGCGGGCCTGCGTCGGTATCCGCAGTGTCTAACAACTCGAGTATCCGTATGATGCAAGCTCGAGCAGCCATGCTTATTATGTGATCTTAAATGGTAGGCCAAATCATCCCGACTTCTTTACCTCGGGTAGTTGGAGCTTTGCAGTTGCATTCGCTTGGCCATCCACCGTGATATGGCTCAGGCCAATGGTGGCTACCTTGAGATTCTCCCCATCTTGTTGGAATGAGCTCTGTGGTTTAAGGAGATCATTAACCAGGTCCTGTGAGTGGGACTCTGCCATAACCTTGATGGCCCAGTCTCATTGACTCCGAGCATACCTCGCATCACTGCCCTGTCTTTGATGCCCATCCCCTTGTATACAGTCTTGGCCTTGTTGATGGCTGATTGTCCTACCGCATCAGGGTTTCCGATGAGATCTCTGGCTGGGATGGTACCGCAGTATCTCTCGAGGTTCTCCCTTCTCATCGAAGTCTAGGAAGGCGATGGGGGCAACAGTCTCATCTGAACCGAGGTGTGCCTCGCCCACGTGAGCGAGATCACCTAGCTATTTGCTCTCTAGGTCTGTGAGTGACAGAGACATTGTTGGTGTATACATACGTCTTAAACCTAGTCATATCCTCAGTGGAATAAGTGGGCTTAGGTAGACCATGTGGCGGGCCAAGGAAATAGGTAGCAATGCTCAGGATACTGGCCCTCCCTGCAGGGGCATGCCTTTTGGGATAACCACCATTTCTGGGATTTGGAAATCCTCAGTCCATGCAGTCGACTATGCACTACCGACTCTGACATAGCCCACCATGCCTCATAGGCTACTGTTGTGTCATGGACCTGCCAACCTTCCATTATATATAGCATCTTAAAGCTAGACAAAGGCCACGATGATCTCGGCCATAGCACTCGTCGCTAGCCCTAGAACCGCAGCTTCAGAGGGATGCGTTCGCCCATGATCTTGGCGGCAACAGTATAGGAGGCACCACCGATGGCGATCTTTGGGATGGGATGTGTTATTCCTAGACAGTGGTCGACAACTGTACTCGCCACGGCAGCGAGGACAGCAGCTCCAGCAGCAGGAATAACCTCATTACCACCTGCAAAATCACCATGGCCACATTCGCAGAAACGTTACTGGCGATATGTATGGCCAGGGGCTTAGCCTGTGTCAGTAGCTTCTGGATCTTGCTTTTGAGCAGCTTCTCCATCTTCTGGAGACTCGCCTGGCTCTCCGGGAGTTGCTTTACAATCTGTACCGTTGACATCATCATTTAAGCCCTGAGTATACAATGTGTACAATCTACGTCGAGAGTGCTAAGCAGATCTAACCAGTCTGCATCTGGCAGCTTCTTAGATTGGTACTCGAGAATATCCATACAGTTCTGTGCTATACATAGCAGCTTAAACCATGGACCTACTAGTACTATGTACTAGGTACTATGACGTCTTCTGCACCGAATTGAAGGACTATAATAAGAAGTCACCAGATGAGATCGCCCAGCTCTCTAACACTGAGGTAGCAGAGGAGCTGACAGCTGTGAAACTCTACCTAGGATTTGGTAAGGGGCAGATCTGCTTCGTTGAATACTTCATTATGGGTGGCAGTATAGTAGAGCAGCTACCGCATACTAAGGAATTCTACAAGGATCGGGAGTTTCTGTCGGATGTGTTCCAGGAGTTGCAGGCATCCATGGCATCTCCCGACTCTGAGTTGAATAAGGCTCTGCGCTACCACAAGCTGGAAAAAGGCTGTACCACAGAACCATACATTCCTTGGGTGTGTATGCTGACAGCGTGTTTGGGGGCTGTCAGGCATGTCAAGCTAGTTCAGGCAATCTCAGCCATGACTCCTACACAGGATGATCTCATGCTCTACGAGCAGGATCTACTAGCGGCGGAGAAGACTGGTGACGAGCACAGCAATAGCCAGACCTGGCACCACTCGTAGGGCTATCATCCTGCTAGCAGTGCTAGCACTGCTGGGCGGGTGGTGGGTGTCAGCATGGGTCGCTGTTTGTCATCCAGCACTCCTGCTGTTCCAGTGGTCGGAATGACAGTCGGAATGATAGTCGGAACGATGGCCAGGAAGACATGCTCGGGCGAGTTGATGTCAGTGTTAAACCCAAAGTGCACACCTGGGGAATCCCCCTCGGCTATCATGTTATTGTAGCTTCTAATCTTCAAATCCTCGACATTCACCATCATATTGCTCGGAATAAGTCGTAGGTGTGGCAATATAGCGAAGTTGATCTTATGACGGGCCTTCTGAAAGGCTTGCTGGAGCTTGGCAATGAGGCTACTGGGATCTGCAACAATGATCATGTCCTCAACGAGACTGCTGAACATGGTCTGCACCTCTTTTCCACTCACCCCATCTATGGAGTGGCGCAGCTTGGTCTGGGCTGTCAGGAGACAATAACATAATGCTTTTAGGGACTGGTTGATCCGAACGATCCCTGCTGGTGTGAGCCGTGAGGTTGTGTGTGGGATAAAGTATTTCCAGGCATCTGGGTGGTCCTGCCTGATTCCGGTGATATTCATATTCTGCACCAGTGCCCCAGGCTCTGAGTCTGGATCGAGTGAGAACGGCGCTGTCTTCCGACGGCCGATTTTTCGTGGTGTTTGATAGGGGAAGCCTGAGTAGTCTCGTCTTGGGTCACCATACTGGACCGCCGTTGTTTCCACCATTGAAACGATAGTCTGAGTGGGCTTTGAACTCTCGCTGGAGTCTATTGGCTGCTGAGAGGGTGTAGCTCATCGTGCCGACGCCCACGGTTCTCTCAGTCTGTGGATCGAAATCATTCGTATCAGGCAGGTTTGCAGCTAACTTATGTAGGATTCGTCTCACCATGTAGTACACATGGAATATGAGACAATGTGCAATGAGCACAGCTTCGGGTGTATCAGAATAGGAGTGCAGCAAACCCACGCTGATGCCACATCCTGCTGTGGCACACCACATGGCAAAGTTCAGATGTTGGCTCCAGAACGAGAGATTCTGGTTTGCCATCCAGGTATGAGCTTTCTTTGCATCCTTGATGGTGATTGCAAGGTTGGTCAGTGGTCGTGGATTGATGGAGAAGCTGATGCAGGACAGCCCGTCGACTGTGATCGAAATAGGTGTTAGGTCCGGTATGTCATCCAGGAGACCACGTTTCTAGCAGGTCCAGAGTGTACCCAGGAGGGGCAGTTGGCTCTGTTCGATTGTCGTGAGGTTCGTTGGGAAGACCATCTATGGAAGTCAGCTTAAAGCCGCTGTTCCAGCCGCAGATGCAACATACTATTTGGTACCTTAGAGATCTTTGATGTGGCACCGCCGCAGCATCTTTTTTTTTAACTCCTCCATGTCCACTCGCCTGCTGGAGCCTTTGATGTATTGCTGGCACACTTTGGGTTTCCCTGTGTGGTACAGGGTTTGGAGCTTCAATATATGGTGGTACTCTTCAGCACTGACCTGCCCATCCTCGAGAGCTTTGCTGACAGACTCGTCGATAGCTCATAGGCTGCTCTGTGCTAGTGTTACATACTTAGCATGCTTCTCCAGCTTCCTGGTGATCTGTTGCTGGCCAACCACTAAGTCGGTGGCCAGGACACTAGCGGCAAGCGGCAGCCAACCCAGCGGGATAGCAATGATAGCACCCATCCCTGTAGCAAGAGTGGCAATGGCGGCCACACCAGCAATGGCTCAAATCACACACACAGCTGTGGTTGTGCGTGCTAGACTGTTGTAGGCTGTTTTATATCGCCTGCGTGTTCTGCTGTACTTTTCTGTCTCATGCACAAGATTCTGTCTGATGGTGTCAATCTGCTGGAGTCACCAGCCGTGTACTGTACCATCCTCCTCAGGTGATAATGTGGGATATTGTTCAGGCTGCTTTCGCCACTCCGATTTAGCCATGGTATACATAGTTCTTAAACACGAGCTAGCTCTGCATCATCTGTAGGATCTGCTGATGTATCATTGTGGGATTCATCTTGGAAAGCCTGGCGAACCAAACTAGCTTGTTGGTGTGGAGACATACCACCCTCAAACACCCCTCATCCGGAATAATGTCAGGGGCCAGTTGCTTTCGCAGCCGTGACATCTGGAACTTCACCTTGCCATTCTGATAGTACATCCATCGTTGGTCGAATTTCTTGGATTTATACTTTTGCTCCCTCTCCTCTTCCCACTGCAAAGCTTCTACAGACTCATCACACTCGTCATCCAAGTAATCATACAAGTTTGACCCTATGATTCCCTCTTCCTGCCGGACGAGGCTCCCATATTCTTGGACAGAGTTGTAGTCCCTTTGTCTCATTGCCTCTCTGGCATTCTGTTCATACCAGCTCACCCGCTGGAGTCCCTCTCCTTCTTGTTGACAACGCATTTCCTGTACCGCTATATCTGCCATCCTGGAGAAGGTGTGTGGCTCCTCTATCACCTTTTTCCACAACTCAGCAAATGCTTGATAGGTCTGATATGATGTCATGGTGGGGATATGTCAATCAGTAGCAGCAGCGTAAACTCTAATTGGGCATCCGACAGACCATCCATGCTGGCATATAGACTACTGGTGGAGCTGTCAAACAGGTGATTTACGTGGGTGAACATGTTGGGCTGATCGCTTTCCACAGTTTGCTGGTGGTTCCTGGCAGATATTCTATCATGTCTAACCCTACTTCAGTCAATGAGCTGTGGTAGGTACTGCCCGGTGGCAGATGTAACACATCGGCGTGTACGTACATGGTGGAATGCTGAGTTATCCTGAAGAGAACCCATTCTATGCGATACTGAACCACATGTCTACCAACTAGAGATGGTCTGATGACATTCTCTCCAATTTGAAGTAGCAATCGGACAATCGGCATGGCTATCCGTTTATATATATATATATATATAGACTGTTGTCAATAATTTCAAAATGTAGTTATCAGTGTGTTGCTGTAGACTGTTGTCAATAATTCCAAAATGTAGTTATCAGTGCGTTATCAGTCCGATTGATCTGTTTGCTATTATTGCACAACAATTCATAAAAGATAAATGTCATTATTTGTAGACTAGTTATCAGTTCCCCGTTGGCTCAATTCATAACAGCGCTGAATTCTAATTAAAAAAACAATGGTTCAAATCTCTCAAACGACCTCAGCTAGATGGTACCCAGTTCGAAACAAATTCAAAGGGTACGCACTAGTGTAGGGGTGTAATGACAAAAAAAAGCAGGAGTAATGAGGGAACCCCCAGTGCGGGGTCAGGGCACAAGCCCACATAAAAATCCCCGCAGAAAGAGAGGAGAAAGAGAGAGAGAGAGAGAGAGAGAGAGACAGGCCTTATTTTTTAGTTTGCTGCAACATTATCACGTCTGTACGTAATGTGTGGTTGATCACAGGTGATCGGTATACCACGAAGGATCTCTCTCTCTCTCACTCTCTCTCTCTCTCTCTCTCTCTCTCTCTCTCTCTCTCGCTCTCTCTCTCTCTCTCTCTCTCTCTCTCTCTCTCTCTCTCTCTCTCTCTCTCTCTCTCTCTCTCTCTCTAAATGGGGGTTCAGACGAGCTGTTGCAGCATTATCAGAAGCTAGTAGTTATATATAGGGTGTTTCAGAACAGGTCACCACCAGGTGATGCCCCATTAGAGAAACGCAACTGTATAGGTAATCAAGCTAACTGAATCTGAATCTCAATCATGGGCTATCCTGAAGAGCTATGGAGCTACATGCATGGTGTAGGCTGTGCAGCACGGCGGAAAGAAGTGGCAAGATCATTACATGACCTGGGCAACTATGCAAATAAATCACTTGAGTTCTGGAGAGCTTCTCCTGACCTATCATTCGCAATAGTAGTAGATGAGTTACCCAGGCGAAAAACCCCACCAGGCACCGAGTTAGGGGTTAGACGCTATCCACTGACAGCAATGGCAATGCCAGAACTAAGACAGTATTTAGATCATCTGTTAACGATCAACAGTATCAATATGGATGATGCTATCGAATTATATATATGTAAATATATATATATATATATATATATATATATATATATATATATATATATATATATATATATATATATATATATATATATATATATATAGATAGATAAATGTGTTGCTGGAATTTTAGAGTAAGTTCATCACTGAGGCAGTTGAAGCGGAGGTCGAATGCCTCATCTGTAAGATTCTTGTGCAGGTGTGTCTCAGCTTTGGGTCCACCCTGCGGGTTTCACCCCCATTGGTTGCGGTGGGCCCTATGTTGTAAAGCACATCGCAACCAATACATATATATCTACACATGTATGTATGTATTCTTATTTTATTGACGCACTGGCAACGTGCGGCTTCAATTTCCACATGCTAACCAACCGACAGTCATGCACCCATTAGTCTGATTTATTGATCACCATCTCCCCGGTCGAGGATCGAACCGCCATACCGCAACTCCGCATGGCATCAGCAACCAGACATCTTTCCACTGGACCACCGTGCCAAGACTAAAAAGTCTAGGTTTAGCCGACCAGCGTTCACATGTCTGATATACTGACACTCTGAAGATTCATATGGGACTATCTGTGGATGCACCTGCCACGATTCAATCCTTGGCTTTTAAGCCTATTGTACTCTGACTCCATCACGGCTCTGGCAGTATGTGTATTTTTATTTTATTGATGCACTGGCAACGTGCGGCTTCAATTTCCACATGCTAATCAACCGACAGTCATGCACCCATTAGTTTAATTTGTTGATCGCCATCTCCCCGGTCCAGGATCGAACCACCATACTGCAACTCCGCATGGCATCAGCAACCAGACATCTTTCCACTGGACCACCGCGCCAAGATTAAAAAATCTAGGTTTAGCCGACGAGCTTTCACATGTCTGATACACTGACACTCTGACGATTCATATGGGACTATCTGTGGATGCACCTGCCACGATTCAATCCTTGGATAAATATATGTCCGATCCGTGGCTACCACCGATTAAAACAATCTATAACAGTAGCACCTCTTTTTTTACCTGCCACCTCCCTCCTGTAGCCGCAGATCGTGGATCGGCAGCTCCCACCACGTTCTGTTCTGAAACACCATATATATATATATATATATATATATATATATATATATATATATATATATATATATATATATATATATATATATATATATATATATATATATATATATATATATATATATATATATATATATATATATATATAACAACTTGGGTGATATAAGCTCTGATCGTGGAGATTCGGGGAACACTACACCAGTTTGCTACCAAATATGGATATATCTATATGCTATGTACAAATGTTCCACGTTATAATAGCAGAGAGGAATAATCAATACGGGATTTGCTGCTCACAGATGTCACGTGTTATAAGCAATGCTCTGATATTCACTTTATTGCACTTAACGGATGGGTACGATCTGTCACTAAAGAATTTGACGTCATAATCGATTACGCCACATGTAGGCTGACGTCACAGTCAAAATGCGTAATGGATGACATATCTAGCTCCATAAATGGCCTATGTCTTTACTATTTAATACAAAAAATGCTGAATATTTTGAAACTACTTTGACTGGGCTATGGTGCTGGCATATGCAGCAACAACAACCAGTCAAATGAGTTTCAAAATATTCAATAGCTTACCTGAATAATTACAATGAAAATGCGGATTCTGGGAAACTAGGGTTCAAAGTATATAAATCGATCCCAATACGCTCAATGCGTTGGTGTGCTAGAAATAGGCGGGGCATAGCTGGAAATTGATCACTTAATTTTAAGGGAAGCGTTCTCCAGTCCTCCGCTGAAAATGCACGCTATGTAAGTACACCCACGCGCGTGTACCTGGTGTGGTTGCATTGACCCTGGAACATAGGCTGGTGCGCCGTCCTGAAGTATTGACTTAATTCGCTCTTGAACAGTCAATCCGAACCCAGTAACCACGGCGCCATTCTGGAATACATTAACGCTTACAATTTCTACAAGTCTATAGCCGCAATTCTATAGTATCCATTGATGGAAACAATGGAAAATTTTGAAAGTTATTTGACTGAAAGTGAAATTAGATTAAAGATATTTTGAACATACTATTATAGTTGCATATATTACAATTCATAACAATAGATGGCTGGTAATCATTGTTGCTTAACTGAGGGTAATTCAGATGACGGATGAATATACTAGCAGAAATGAGTAGGCGGACACTGATTGTAGTGGCTCGCAAGAGAATACAGTAAAACACACACCTGTCTAAAATGTCTAGTAATTATTCACCATTCCTGAATCACTGAATAATTAATCACTTAAACAGCAAGAGCATTGACCTAAAGCGGAAGAATATATTTGTAAATCAAGACGTAATATGTCTTAATTTGTCCTCACGCCATAACAGTTACATGTATACACATCTTAGATCTCACTACAAACGCCATTGAATGAATGGACGAGTATAAGCTATGGATATATGGCATATGAATGCCTTATTTAAAGTAAGGCTCCCGAGTTTCTGACATCGTGCATAATTCATGTGCTTTTACCTGTCCGATTAATTTGCATAAAGTATGAACCCTTTCATCCTGAAAGACTATATTCACAAGCTCATTTAATAAATACTGTGTTGAATATTCTGAAACCAATTTGACTGGGTGGGATGGGGCGGGGTGATTGGGGGTGGGGGGTGGGGGGTGGGGGTTGTTGCTGACTTGCTGTCAAATTAGCTTCAAAATAAACAGTTTACCGTATCCGGATAGCGACCTTGAAATTGAGATTCTGATAATTCAGTGATCAATGTGTTAAATGAGAATTTTTGCGTACGGGAGTAGTTACATGGGACTCTTAGTGCACGTGGGTGGTTGTGGCGGTGGTGGTGGTGGTGGTGGCGGCGGTGGTAGTATAATGGCCTAACATTTTAATTACAGTATGCATAATCATTCCCACTGCTGCTGAGTGCAAATAGGTGAATACGCTTAATCATCAACACAGCTAATTTGAAAATTTGAATCAGGAACAGCATTGGTAGACACATTATGTTACTAGGTCGATGGGTTTTTTGTTTTGTATGTTCAAAGGATTAACCCGGTCTCTCAGTAGTTGCATTAATGGTGATTGGTATATTGTGCATGGCGAAGGTGAGTCGGACATCACAGAGGGTCTATGTGGTCAGCGGTGTCGGAAGAGTTAAAAGATAGCAGATGGTTATTGGCAATGCTCGAATGGGAGCATCAGTTGTGCCGCCGTCTAGTCCAATCAAGGATGAGTAGTTTCCCTTTTCTGTAGTTGTAATTAATGGTTTGTAGTTTTTCAATGCTGTGCCTTAAACGTCGAATTTTACATTTTGATTGTATTTGTTTTATAGCTCTTAATAATTTCGTTGATATATAGCGCCATACGGTATATTAGTTTTCGTTTATTAACAATATGCAAAAAGGCAAAGCATTGCCTTGGCTAACTAAAACAGTAATATGTATTGCTAGATCTCCGCCAAGCAGTGTGAGTGACTATAGCCACGTGTATGTCGGTGGAGTGTAATACGCGAATTAGACATAAATTAATATCGCCTCGGGCAATTACCGTCGCGTGGATAATTAGAATCTCTTAAAAACTGCTAAATATGTAAATTTACTAAATCAGAGCCAGTGGCGTATATGCATGCTTAGTTTTAGTCTATATTTACTTATTGCTTTTCAATAATTTATAGCCTTGTTTACAGAATCCGTTTATTTGGACCTCTCCCCATTTGGCTTCTCACGAGAGGTTCCTTACAGGAATCATTGGCAAATTATTGTAAAAGAATGCCCGACTCGTGAACTTGCTCGAGATCCTTTTCGGACGAGAAAGGAAAATCAAGAGAATGGTCATTGGTCGCCCTAAAAGCACGCGGTCAAATTATAACTGACTGATTCTAATATTCATTAATATGCGCTCTACCTGTGGCTGATTGGGCGGCCAAGCGTGTGTAGTCTGCTCATTGACAGATCGTGATTTCGTGACAGGTGCATGTGGGTTATTGGTTCCCGGTAGACTCATACTGGGTCGGACTCTAGGAGCGGGTACTGGTTTGGAGGACGTTACTTTGGCGTTCTGTTGCCGAACTGGTGATAATGACCCAGTATTGCCTCTATACAATTGCTGTCTACGTTCTTGCACGCCAATCTGGGATACGCCATTTCTGTCCAGTTGTGTTCTAGACTAAAATACAAAGAGAATAATAAGATCCATGACTGATAATCGTCGTCTATCATATATGAGAACCCATATTATCTCAGCACAACGATTTTATCCCCAAACGTGTGCATTACGAATATGTCCACACAAAGAATCTGATTGAGAAAATGCTACAAGAATCAAACGAGGAAGATGTAGCTTTACTGCTTGTCTTTATCGTCGATGTTAAGCCTATATTTATTTCCTGATAATTGATACAGAGCACACGAGTATGGCCCTTTGCAGTTTATCCATCTATCATCTGACGTCATAATTAACTAATTGACATGTAGGATGAGGTCATAATAAATTATGGCGTGTATGACTCGATTCAGTCCGTCTTTAACGCTTAATAGATCGACGTTGTCCAAACTGCATGTCTTTGCCATTTACTAAACATTCTATTGGATATTTTGAAACAAATTTTACCGAGCGCTGTTGCTGCCATAGGCATAGGCAGCAACAGCACCCAGTCAAATTAGTTTCAAACTATTTAACAGCTTGCCTGTATAGCTTTCTGGAAATTGATAGTCAGGGAGTTCAGAGATCGATCGATCGATCCCAACATGGGCGTGGTGTGGGTGGAGCTTAGATTGAGATGCGCGGGGTATAGCTAAAAGTTGAAATGTCCATTATATAATTTATCGAACTGTGAGGGGGGAAATTATGTCTGCTGAATAAATTTTGTATGGCTTATATGCGTGCTTCAATCTATGTACGATAGCCATTAGGGCTATAAGCCTATGCCAGGTACACAAAAACGTACCACTATTGGTTCATGTGCAGAATGACGGATGGGCACCTCTTCCTTCGCCATAGCGCCAGGCAGTAGCTCAAGACTGGAACTGTAAGCACTGGTTGGAGTAGGGTGTCTGTATGCCACGCCATTTGCTATACAGATATGTATTCAAAGGTGCATTAGATATCTATAGACACGTTAAAGGTGCATATTCATCCCAAAATGCTTAAAAATAAAATTGTTAAAATAGTATACTTTTAGTGCCTTAAATTGTGTGGCTAGATGTAGATAGCTTATCGTGAAGATAAATAAATATAGCCAGAATTTGTAATGAAACAAAATAAATCTTAACATATGGTGATCAAATTACGTGTAAATTAATAAAAAGAATTTAAGTTGTGAAATTGAATTAGAGACACGAGTCCCTATCAACTTCACATAGAAAAAAATTATATTAATTTATTCGAAATGAAATCATCATATGTTAAAGATATATTTCGTTTAAGTACAACGAGGTGCAAATTTTAAGCCTCTGAAAGTATACAATTTAAAGAATTTTACTTTATAGCATTTTGCTGTGATCATGCACATTTAATATAGCCTAAAACACCCGCGCGCGCGTGCATTAGGGCACACGTTTACACGCCGATATATTCCATAGGCAGCAACAGCAACCGGTCAAATTATTTGCAATCGATTCAACAGCTTACCTGTATAGTTTTCTGGAAATTGATAGTGAGGGAGTTCATCATCATCATCATCACCATCTTCATCATCACCATCATCACCATCATCACCATTATCACCATTATCATCATCAACATTCAACATCATCATCATCATCATCATCATCATCACCACCACCACCACCACCACCACCACCACCACCACCACCACCACCACCATCATCATCATCATCATCATCATCATCATCAATATGTTTCTATGAGCAGCTATTCACAGACGCATATACAAATATAAAGATAATTATCCTCATATTTTAAACTTCAGCTGGTACCTGCTAATGGCGGTGTATTGCGCACCTGCGACAGGCTTCTCATCACTGGCGCATTATTGATAGGTGTACATCGCTGCTCATCTCCGATATCCTCATCGAACTGCTGTTTCCGATAATTTGGCTAAATAAATAAGAATCAGAGAATGAAAGCGTCCACTTGATGTCCCTATGTTCATACACGTATACATATATATATATATATATATATATATATATATATATATATATATATATATATATATATATATATATATATATATATATATATATATATATATATATATATATATATATATATATATATATATATATATATATATATATATATACATTTTTATTGGTACAAAATCACACGATCCCATTCTATTATTTGATCATTGTAGGTAGGCCTAGTATGTGTATGATTCGGCATTGCCTTCATCTTATTCATCTTATTCATCTTATTCATTTCGTAAGTGAGAAAATGTGCATCCTGCGCATCAGGTTTATGGCGATATCTCTGAGCAGAAAACATGTTATAACTTGAGCTTGAAGTAGTCAGTGAGTATCTTTATCTGGGAATTCTCCTTAAAGCCAATGGAACATTCACAAGCTGTAAAGCAAGAAATGTAAAACAAGGCACTAAAGCTATATATTCTCTACTAAAGAAGACTAGAGAGCACGACATCCCGATCGACTCGGTAGCTGTATTATTCGACACAATGATATCACCTATTTTACTTTACGGTTCAGAAATCTGGGGTTTTGAAAATTATGCCCATATAGAAACGTGTGAATTAAAGTTTTTTAAAAATTTACTTCATTTAAAACAAAGCACTCCAAACGTAATGATCTATGGGGAATTTGGTATTTTTCCACTGGAAATTACAATTAAATGCAATATGATTCGCTTCTGGGCGGGACTTGTAAATATGGGTTACGGCAAACTATCATCCATCTTATACCTTTTAGCAACGGATTACATGACAAAACAAAATGAACGGTTTAAATGGGTTGAAACTATCAAATCTATTCTGGAGAGCACAGGTCAACTAAGTTTATTTGAGACAGAGCAAATAAATACTAAACAATTAATAAAACAAACCAAACATATTTTAGAACAACAATATATAGAAAAATGGTCTAGAACATTAGCCGAATCATCGCGACTGACGTTTTATAAACAAATTAAATCGAATTTTGAGCCCGAGAAATACCTAAAATTACTCCCATACCGGGACGCCATAACATTCTGCCACTTTCGTACGCTAAATCACCAACTCGCTATTGAGACAAAGAGATGGATCGGAATAGAACGCAATGAGCGCCTCTGTAGTATATGCAATGTTATAGAAGATGAAATCCATTTTCTCTTCCACTGTCAGAAATATGTGAGAGAAAGACACCGATATATACCTCATTATTATATAAGGGAGAATACATTTGAAAAAACCAAAGGTCTATTCGCAATATGTAATAGACCGATACTAAGCAGGATGTGTAAATACTTACGATTTTCAAAACAAAAAGCAACAGAACAACATCAACAACAACAACAACAACAACAACAACAACAACAACAACAACAACAAAAACAACAACAAAAACAACAACAACACCAACAACAACAACAACTGCTACTGCTACAGCTACTGCTGCTGCTATTGCTATTGCTATTGCTACTGCTGCTGCTATTGCTACTGCTACTCCTTAAGCGGCGGCATCAACATCATCATAATCATGATAATAATAATAATAATAATAATAATAATAATAATAATAATAATAATAATAATAATAATTTCAGTACTCTCATGTATACAGATCTCTCCCGTCACATGTTTATTGATTTATGTACCCTCATATTCAGTTTAATAACGGACTGAGTGAAATAAGGAAAACTGAAAAACTGAAACTGAACTATGTTTGAGCAGTCCCATTGTCGTAACGCACAGCTTGTCAACGCATTGGTGTCTAAGCAACGTCGCTTCAATGATTCAATCAGCCATAAATTAATCAATAAAGCACTGTTAGTATTTGATATGTATTTGGAGACATCGGCCGTATGAATGCTTTCAATAGAGGGATCCATTTCTGGCTATACCCCGCCCATTTCTAGTTAAGTTCCGCCCACTTTTTCCGTGTGTTTCAATCACGGTATATACTTTGAATCCTGAATTCACAGAATCTCATTTTCAAGGTACCTATACAGGTAAGCTGTTGAATATATTGGCAGCAACAGCGCGCAGTCAAATTAGTTTCAAAAATATTCATCAGAATGATCATACATCCATTAGACCAACATTTCAAACTTGAACACTGCTCTGATGAATCCACGGCAAATTGAATGTTGATTGCCGTGTTTAACAAAATTGCGGTTTGCGGAAATATACAAAATATTCCGTATATGATTTGCATACATGTAGGAAGAATATACATAAGCGGTAACTGACAATGCAGACTTATCTAGACTAAAGAATGAGTTAATAACGTATGATACAAATTACTTACATCAAATGTGAGTCTGATGCTGATGAGCAAACTTAAGCAGGATTTTAAATTACCATCCACGATATCTGCAAACAAATTGTGTGCATTAAGAAATCTATGATTGATGGATTCACAACACAATCAAACCTGCACAAGAGACTATCTGCATTTTGCACCCAAAAGAGTGTGTATCTTTAAGACTAATTCTCTGCGTGTGATCCATAAGGTGGTCGCTTAAGACAGGTCTTATTGTAGGACTCTCAATGATAGTAATATTATTACGTCTGTTGCGTAACCTTGTCACTCGCGCCACCAAACGCCGGAGTGAGTATTGCGGTTGGTGCCGCCCGTTTATCGTTATGTTTGTTTGTCTGTCTGTCTATTTATCTGAGGCATAGCTCTGTAGTTTTGTAGTTAGAAAGTCAAACATAGAGGACATCGGGTCACTTAGTGCATACCGGAATACACATTTCGTCGATAACTCTGCAATGCAAGAAGGTATAACTTACAATCTACAACTTACATTCATATTGTGGTTGGCTATGTCAAAAGTTAAGATGTCGATGTCACGGTGGGGTTTGGGTGAGGGGGGGGGGGCGGATGTGCGTGCGTGCGTGCGTGCGTGCGTGCGTGCGTGCGTGCGTGCGTGCGTGCGTGCGTGCGTGCGTGCGTGCGTGCGTGCGTGCGTGCGTGCGTGCGTGCGTGCGTGCGTGCGTGCGTGCGTGCGTGCTTGCGTGCGTGCGTGCGTGCGTGTAGTGCATTGCCAAAACCGAGTACAAGGATGCGAGTCAGCATCTCCCTCGAGTACATTCTAGTTAATCTTCAAATGATATCATATCGTGGAAAGACCATACTAAACAATTCACAATCCTGACTTTTGTTCTAAATATTGATTAACGGACTGATTGATTTATCATTGATCAATGGATGGATGGATGAATAGGTGGCGGACTGGATGGGTCGGTCGGTGAATTGGTAGATAGGTAGGTAGGTAGGTCGGTCCGTCTGTTGATCAGACAGTTGGTCGATCGATCAGTCAGTTGGTCAGTCGTTCGTTTTTTCGGTTGGTCGATCGGTCTGTCGGTTAGTCGGCTGATCAGACAATCGATTGATTGATTTCTATATGTCTAACTAGTATATGCCAGAGTTTCTGAGTACTTCATCTAGGAAGCGAAATAACGATTTAATTCAGGATGCCTAATTATGATGATTATGGTGATTGGCCAGTATTTTATTGACAGATTATTGGCATGTGAGTAACTATCAATCGTCCTAGTAAGACTGACATTATATCTGATCAATAAAGGAGGGATCGAGTTTGTCACTCAAATATATGACGTCATGATCAATATACACTTCTTGTTATCTGACGTCACAATCAACCGATGTATGTCCGTCACGAAAGTGGCAAAGGTTCGTCAGAAGCCAGAATTGTATGTTTGGTGAATTTGCATTTTAATAAACATTCTGATAAAAAGCAACAGCTTCAAGTCAAATTATCTTCAAAATATTGAACAGCTTGAACAGCTTGATTGTACAGTTAGTTACTTTGAAATTTCGTATTGTGGGAACTTATGTCTCGAGGTATTACAATCGATTCAAATGGGCGTATAAAGAAGGCGGGGCATGGCTAAAAATGGGCTGGACATAGCTAGAAATAGACCCCTCTATTATCCTATACAACATTTTATTATGCCAGTGGTGCGCCATACCTGCCGCTGTGACATCACTGACATTCACGCCATGTTCTTTGAGATGGTACAGACATTTCTGGATATTGATTATCGTCTGGTCACGGGTTGTAGCGAAATATGTCACACCAGAAACACGACAACTTGCTGTGGTAAAACGAAATATGTCACCACATAAATATAATAACGTGCTGTGGTAAAAAGGAATTTGTCACGACATAAATATAATAAGGTGCTGTGGTAAAAACAAATACGTCACTGCATACAAGCAATTTGCTGCGCTGAAAAAAATGACAAATGTTATAAATGTGTGCTATTCACACACACGCACGCACTCACCCCACTCAACATTGCCTTAGCAATGGCTGTGCGAGTTCATTTAAGTGTCAGATTTGATGTTTCCCATATACTACTGTATTATATAGTATGAAGAAAAGCTTTCCAATGCATACAATATGTGTTCAAGGAGAGCGCAAGACATGTACCAATAATTGCATACAACACACAAATCAATAGTAGAGCCAATCTCTAAGCAGCAGTCGTCGTCGTCGTCGTCTATAGTGATCATGTTGCTGCTGCAATTGTTGTTGTTGTTGTTGTTGATGATGATGGTGATGATGATGATGATGATGATGATGATGTTGTTGTTGTTGACACTTACTCAGAGATTCTGATAGACTAACCAATGTGACTCCACTCCCCAGACTTTTACGTAGATCTGAGATTTGTGCTCCAGGTTTTCTCTGTAGGACGTTATTAACCCAGGTCGTATGTTCCTGCAAGACACGACAGAGCTCTACGTTAACTTTAGTTACATCTGCAATTATTCAAATAAGACCCTTTCTCACTTCAGTACGACGCTGCTTGATTTGATTGCGTTATCAGAGCGGTGATCCCTGACATAACATTCATATCAGCTTATGATCCAGATATGTGTTATTAGATATCTAATATTCATTATAGTACCATGTATTTGACTCGTCCCAGTGTGAGATCCATGCCAGTACATTACCCTCTTATGGGATAACATACAGCCTTTCAATCGCCTCTTCTTCAAGGTAGTGAAAACAGTTTAGCTGACATCATTAGGGCTGAGATAATAGGCCTATTCTCAAACACAAGTAGGCCTACACAATTTAAAATAGTGCTAATGAGGGAGCTTGCTAATCTGTTAACTGTAATTTAATTAGCTTTCCTCCTTTCATCCTACAAATGCTATAGCATAAAGTTGCAATGAAAAAACATACAGACATAACTGAAAAAGATTAGATTTGATTAAAATTTAAAATTAGGTGTGTGTCTGGGCCTAGTAAATTTCTATTACCTTTTAAAATCACAGCGCGGACAATTATTATTCTATTGCAGGTTCTTTATGTGACGAGTGTGAAATGGCTCGTTAAATGTAAATTGCGCCCCATATCGGAAGTCAGTTAATTGATACGGTTTAAAGCTGTATCCCTTAATCTGTGCATTGTAAAGTTTTATATGAATACGTGTAACGACTATATTCTCGTATTCAAACTGGTGCTCGTAGTGAAATGTTGGCTAAATCGTCATCAATCCTCGCGCGGATGACTACAGAATAGAGCTATCCGATCATATGTCATACTCAAACACGTCACTTACTATCTGACGTCATAATCAAATACGTCACTTGCCATCTGGCGTTATAATCAAATACGTCACTTGCTATCTGGTCGTAATCAAATACGTCACTTGCTATCTGACGTCATAATCAAATACGCCACTTGTTATCTGACGTCCTAATCAAATACGCCACTTGCTATATGACGTCACAATCAAATTGACGTAGGCCCGTCACGAAAGGGGTAATTGTCCATCATGAAAGTATCTGAATTGTATGAATTTGATGAACTTAGAATCTAATAAACATTCTGTTGAATATTTTGAAACTAATTTAATTAGGATATGTTACTGTCTAGGCAACAACAGCTTCCAGTCAAATTAGTTTCAAAATAGTTATCTTGAAATTTAAATTCTAGAAATTCAGGGATCAAAGTGTTAAAATCGATTCAAACACGCGTAAATAGGGTTTGGGTGGGTGAAGGGGTGAGGGAGGTTAGCTAGAAATGGATACCTCTAATGTAGCCCTTGAGTAAGAGGTTATTAATATATACGCGAGTTACAATCAGTATTGGCATACAGTTCATTATTCATGGCTGCGTATTCACCGTGTCGGCGCTTACAGAGCATAGAAATCTACTTACGGTGTCCCTGAGCTTGTCCTGACAAGTAGTAACACTTTAATCACAAGATGTCTAAATTTGGTCAAGGAAATCCAAAATATTTCCTTATTGAGTGCCCATTTGCAGGCCAAGAGAAGAGTATTTTTGAAAATTTACCACTGGAATGGCTGGCTCGGTTATCGAGCCAGCCATTTCAGTGGTAAATTTTAAAAATACTCTTCTCTTGGAGTTTAAGTGGACATTCCTCAAGACGCCGGTTTTGGCCGGGTTCGTCATGAATGTGTTAAATCACGAGTGTAAATGGAATTGAAGGTTCGTCTCATTTCTCCAATAGCAAGATCAAAGATCCAACCAAATGTTCAAATTTCACCAGGAAGTCTGTTTTGTAATTTATTCATTAGCCACATAGCATTAACAATTTAACCATCGAATTTGTTCAAGAAAGTTTCAATTCTCTCATAGAAAAAGTCCGTTTTCAGACCAAGAGAAGGCTATCCTTTGAAAATGTACCAGTGGAATGACTGGCTCGGCTATCGAGCCAGTCATTTCAATGGTACATTTTCAAAAAATTTTCTTTTCTTGGTCTACAAATGGACATTTCTGAAGACCACTGCAGAAGCTGTTTTGGCTGATATGAGTGTTAAAGGGTTAAATTACAATACGGATTTTAAAGTGCCCATATTAGGAGAGAGTTGCCAATAGAAACAACATTCAGTCTGTCCAACATATTGATTAGAACCTGAACTATGCCTACTACAATTTTCAGTTATGTTCTCAATAGATGTTTATTATCAAATTTAATATTAAAATACAATAGATAAGCTTCAAAATTTAATTAGAGGCGGGTTCGGGAATATCATGCATGGACTGTTTTAGCTGAAATCCGCCATCACGGAAACAACATAGCGCATTTTCTAAGCACAGGATAGCGGTTACTCTGAGCTGTAGCATAATTGAGGATATACGTTTTCTTATTTAACTTTAAGAAAATGTGCTTTCAAGAATTTGATTTAATCTATATCAACTTTGACAGGACATGGTTTATTAAAGATATGCAACAGACAGATTTACATAAATTTAGGGAAACATTAAAAATTATAAAAAAGGAAATGTTAATACAAGGTTTAAACTAATAGCCTATAGTAATTAATTCACCTTTCCAGAGTATCCGTCCATCATTTTTTAAAACATATTTTATTGCATATATTACAATGGGATTGGGCACAAGTTGTTCGAAACTTAGAAAAGCCTTCTCCCTACAGAAAAAATTTATAGGCGGCAAACATAAACATATACACAAAATAACAAAGTAAACGTATAAACAGATTAAATATTATAATACATGTACATCATATTGAGTATTTATATGATCGATCTATCGATCGATCGAGAGAGAGGGCGAGAGAGAGAGAGAGAGAGAGAGAGAGAGAGAGAGAGAGAGAGAGAGAGATCCAGAGAGTGTAGTGAGGCCAATAATTTTGCCCAACAGTAATATTTTCATGCTGACCACCATAGCAAAACGCCCAAGGGTCAGTGTTGCTCACATGGATCATTTGCACAGGAAAATATGGAAATTTGTCTTGAAAGCTGTCAGGTCGTTTAAGAGGGGTATCATTTTGGCAATCTCCGGACGATTTTTTAAAGATTTTCTAAGATTTTCACTCAGACGATTGTCCGATCAAAACTTCCATTGGTATTTATTTATGGGCTAGCCACCATAGGGCCTTTCCACCAAAAATTGGTTGAAATCCGCCAATATGACGTCATAATGAACTGCGTGATGTGTACAATGACATCATAATGAATGACGTCATGAATGACGTCGATAAGTACGTCACAAACGCATATTTGAAGGCGGTCTATGCGTTGCTGTACAAATTGTTTGCTTTTACTATTTAATAAATATTCTGTTGAATATTTTGAAACTAATTTGACTGGGTGCTGTTGCTGCCATAGGCAGCAACAGCATCCAGTCAAATTAGTTACAAAATATTCAACAGCTTCCCTGCATAGTTTTCAGGAAATTGATAGCTAGGGCGTTTGGGGATCCATCAATCCCAACACGGCGAGGTGTGGGTGGAGCTTAGCTAGTGATGGGCGGGGCATAGTTAAAAATGGAACGGTCCATTATGTTTATAAACATATACATGCATATATAGCCGCCCACTAGTAAGCATGTTAAACTGGGCATGCGCCAAATTGTTTGTGAAACATCTCACCATACACCAATTGTCACAGATTAATCGGTAACCGGATACAGTTTCATCTTCAAAAGGAAATCTACTTACCAAATAAAAATATCTATGAAATTGCTCAACAGGGAAAACCAGACGGAGATATCTTGAAGAAATAAACATAAAGTTTAGCTGAATCGAGTTATCCTACACTACGATGAGTAAACGAGTACCCGCAAGACTAACCGATAGACATATGGTCCACATATAAAAAAAGTTCAAAGCCTGAAAATAGAATTAAAAAGGCGAAATATTTGTTAAAAATCAACCACATTATGATGCAGAGTGGATTATAAAACTAATCTGATAAGGTTTTATTTAAAATGAAAACGATTCTCTTGATCAAATTGTTTCGAATCGCCGATACACAAAAATGTTTTGGGACACATTGTTTCAAACCCTGACGTAGCAAAGTGGTTCAGAAACATTGTATCACATCCCGGAACATATACATTATAATAATTTGTAATTTGATTGAGATGAAAAACAATACTTGTCTTCATTTTCGATACCAGAATTAATAGGTTACAAACGAAGACTGCGCTTTTTTTATTTTGAAAATGGTATTGCTGCTTTCTATGAATACCAGCTATAATGACAAACAGATTATGATCGGGTCTAGATTTATTATTATAAATTACGTTATGTTCTCATCATTCGACAAGTTTATATCATTACATTCCATACTGAACTCTCCTGTTGTCATACCAAAGAAATAAAAGCGTTAGATCAGTGTTAGACACCTTGTTGGTACCTTACCTCTCTGCAAAACGTTAATGGATATATATATATATATATATATATATATATATATATATATATATATATATATATATATATATATATATATATATATATATATATATATATATCTACTGTTAATTTATTTAGAGCATCTAGAAAGTGCAAAGCATGTATTGATTCAATGACTATTTGTTAATTACTGCATAGAAAACATTTCTTGACAAATGCTTTACATTCATATACATTTGGCCACAATGTCCATACTCCGTGAGAAACATTACGCCGTCCATACACCAAATGTCTGATCTCCATTAAGATAACGCACTGCTATAGATAATAACAATGGCGTCTTTAAGAAAATTGTTGAATTATTAAATCACGTCTAAATAATTCAGTAAATCATTACCAGCTTTCGGTATATAACATATTTGTTGGCTGAATGTATGACCTATTATTTCAATCCTTTTCCTATGATGAAGCCTATGATGAAGCCTATGATGAAGCTTATGATGAAGCCTATGATGAAGCCTATGATGGAGATATTTCACATCTATTGTTTTATTGCCGTGCTTGACAATACTGTCACACTGAAAGAGCACAAATTGTTTGAAGATAAATATTGTTGCGTTACAATGAAAGGTAGAAAGCTCTGGTTGCTAATTAATCTGTCACTCTAATTAAGAATAAATTCGTTATATACGTGCATTACGGGATTCACAGGGTTGTACGGTATGTGCAAACAATATATTTCCCTTGGATCGCTCAGGGAAATATAAATACTACAGGTGTGCAGGTCATACAATGCAATACACCTACATAACTAACAATATTTATTCATCAGCCTATATACATTCTTACCTCGCACTCTTTCAGAGCCCATTCTCCACTAACAGACACACATTTCGTGGGTGTCTTAGAGCGCAACATGGGACCAATAGAGAGTTTCCGGTTACCCAGCATCCTCTGCCCGGCTGTACCCGGAAGAGAACCACCATCATTCCTCTGCTGGCGACGTCCCGATAACTTCTTCCAATTCAACCCGGGCATCGTTCACGTGCGACTAAAGTCTCCATAGTCTGTAGCTTGGCACAAACACACACACATGCACCTCTGCTGGAAGTGTCTAGGTTATAGATGACTGCGAACAACAAAACCACGACATCATCATTATCATCATCATCATCATCATCAGAAGAAGAAGAAGTGAAGAGGAAGAAGAAGACGACGATACTGCTGCTGCTGCTGCTGCTGCTGCTGCTGCTGCTGATGATGATGATGAAGAAAACAACAACAACAACAACAACAACAACAACAACAACAACATTGTTTATTCAATTCTACGAGTGCAGCAGGTAGGTTGTTCCTTATATCTATATTAGATTACTCTGTCTGTGAGCGTGCACTTTCTTCTATTCAGACTGCAGCTCTTTTAATGTAGTTTAAGGTTATTATAGGCCATTCTTATCTTGCTAGTGGAGTAACACTATCGATGCTTCAGTAACAGTTTGGCCGCATGCCTCTCGTATGCCTCTCGATATGTACTCTTACTCTTTCCATATTTGAGAGCAGGTAGCCCCAGTAGCCCCAGTACATGTAGTCTTGCATGATTGTCCATATCTCTCAACCCTTTAACACTTATATCAGCCAATAACGGCATATGCAGTCGTCTCGAGAAATTACCATTTGCAGAACAAGAGAAGGCTATTTTGAAATTTTACCACTGGAATGACTGGCTCGATAACCGCGCCAGTCATTCCAGTGGTAAATTTTCAAAAATAATGTTCTCTTGGTCTGCAAATAAACATTTTCTATGAGAAAATTGAAATTTTCGTGAACAGATTCGAGTGTTAAAGGGTTGATAAGGGCCTACTATTTGTGTCTCTCCTTTGCACATTTTCCGGCGCCCTGATGTCGTTTGAATATGCGGTTCGCATAGTATATGCAGGGTGACGTCTGGCCGAGACAATGAACAGTTACACAAATACCTCCTCACCGAGATATGTGAAACTCGTTTGGATTAGGCCCCCCGGGGAATATCTAGAGAGGGTGGGGAGTAAGGAGAGAGCGTACACACCCTGCTTGGGGGAAGCGTTCCCTGACTCCGCCTGGTGTGCCCTTTCTCCTCCCGACACATTTCAAATGTTGCACTAGTAGCACTGCAGGCACTACGCGTTCTAATACACACGTACGTTCGTAGACAGTCTCTAGTTAGTCTAGAGGTAACTGTCTACTAGTTTATAGATTAAATTTAATTTTAAACCTCAATCTTTATTGACGCTAGTTTAACGATTGTAATGCTTTAATTCAATTTATCTTGAATGATGTAATAGGCGCATTCGGAAATGTGCTCAGATAATGATCCGAGAAATATTAACTTTATTGTTATACAGCCAGCATATATATATATATATATATGCTGGCTGTATAACAATAAAGTTAATATTTCTCGTTAATATATATGTTGCGACCACTTGGACTGAAATCTTTTTTTTTACTTTGACTGAATTCTGTTACTCATATTTTTAAACTATCTGGCCTGACAGTTGTTGTTGCCTTATATTGGAAGCCATACATGTAGCCTCCCGGGGAAGCAGTAGCTTCAAGCTATTACTGCCCTGGGCACTTATGCACATAGGAATAACATCCAGATTAAGGCAGCCACAATATTGAGCCCAATTAGACTAAAGAATAATCTGTGACTGTTGGAAATTAATAGTTCTCAGATTTTGAATGCTATGAGTAAATTAGGCCCATTCTGTGTCCCATCAGAACCGCGATGTGACAAGCCAATGAGAAAGGCATCAGCCTCAACCACACAAATTTAAAATTATAATTAAATGGGTAAAAATTGAATAATTTAGCAGCCAACTGATGGTTTATATTTACCTCTGGAAATACGGGAGAGCCCATCTGAAAACACATAGATTCCGAGATTTTCCGCCCCACCCCCACCCCTCCGCTTGGGTTACCACTGATCCGTGTGGTTGAGAGATGCCCTTTATGCATGAACACCTGCCCTAAAAACTCCAGGATCCGCCATGTTCCCATAATCCACTTGCATTGTTGGCCTGCACTTGTAGCTGGGTCTTAATTGATATACACAGTTATCAACAAATACAAACATTTTTTTTTTATGTATTCCAAGATGACTTTTTCCTTGTCACGGATGCAAAAATTGTATTCTTCCGACCGCCTTCCTTATTCTTTCCACTGGATGCCGTGATCACTTTGCTTTTGTCTGGATGAAATCGTAGCAATCATGTGTCTGACTGTAATTGTTATGCACTTAGATCTTTCGTTATACTTTCCCGCATTCATTTTACTTTCCTATTTCCTCGTATAGTTTGAGCTAGGTTTGGGAGCTCACTTTATTTGGTAGATCATGTATATATATGACGAACAATATTCGGCCAAGAACTCTACCGTGATTGGTTCCACTCGTGATCCCGCTTGTCAGTTCTCTGTTATCTGACGCGATGCCATTCACTATGACTTTGCGTTCTTTCAGATAGGAGATTTTAAATTCACCATATGACTCCCTTGTGTAAAACGTAATATGTATATTAGACGGCGGTGTCGGACGACGTCAATGATTTTCATATAGTCGTGTAAGACGTAGTGTGTCTATTAGACGGTGGTCAGTGTAGAACGACGCCAAAGGCTTTCATATAGTTCGTGCAAATGGAATCGATCATGCATATTTTGTCTATGATGTATTTTTATTCCTCCATTGCCTGTAGCTGCAGGGTCGTTCACCTTCCTGAAAGGAAACTGAACTACTACTTCCTAAATAAATCATTTTGTACATAACCCTCTCCAGAAACCTACACATTACACTCCACCGGTCAGTAGTTATCTGGGTCAACTTTCTCTCCCTCCAAGCACGAACGCCTGAAAAAGACTGGAGAAAATCTGGAAGTCAAAAGCTCGGACACATGGACGGTCAAGCGCATCACGGAGGCCAGAATATACGGCACTTCTGCTACAAGTGCTTGATGGCGCCACGTGACGATACGACCAGCCCCCAAATGTATGGTGACCATCCCTCAATAGTATTGGAAAGGAGTCTCCTACCATTTTATGGGCATTGCACAAGGGCTGTGGACCAAACCTTTGCCAACTTAGCTTGTTGGCCTCCCAAAGCGAGACATGATGATGGTGGTGGTGTGGATGATGCTGATGCTGATGCTGCTGCTGCTGCTGCTGCTGCTGCTGCTGCTGCTGCTGCTGCTGCTGCTGCTGATGATGATGATGATGATGGTGGTGATGATGATGGTGGTGGTGGTGGTGGTGGTGGTGGTGGTGGTGGTGGTGGTAGTGGTGGTAGTGGTGGTGGTGGTGGTGGTGGTGATGGTGATGATGATGATGGATGATGGATGATGATGATGATGATGATGATGATGATGATGATGATGGTGGTGGTGGTGGTGGTGGTGGTGGTGGTGGTGGTGGTGGTGGTTATATGATTAAACGCACTGGCTCAGGATCTCCCAAGGTTGGGAGATATTTTTTATTTATTTTATTGTCTGAGATGTGTTATTATGTTTGTTTGATAGAGGCGGTTTGGCCTATAAAATATGAATAATATATATCATTCATTCTGAAGGTTTTTGAAGAGTTAATTTCGATTTAACCAAGATGTCACGCAGATTGGAGTTTTTCTTAAAGGCTATCACTGGACGCAAATTGAGAGGTTCTTTCATTTTATCCTGCAATTTATGATATTCATCCTTCAAAATTTCAGAAATTTCAACATTTTTTCGATTGTATGTTAAACTGAATGGAATAATTTCACGTTGATCAGCAAGACCAGGGTCCACGTTTATGCCTCTCGGCCATTTTGTTTTCAGTTGCTTAATCCAAAATGATTCTCGAAGTTTTCTTTGTTTATCAGTTTCTTCGGCCGTAGCAGAAGGAGGCAGTTGCTCAATAGGCATAATTTCAAAGTGTCTATCGACAGAATGACCAGGAAGATTGAAATGTTGAGCTACGTTGGTGTCCTCATCGTGTCTAATATCGCAAAGGTGTCTAGTTGCTCGCCATCTTAAAGGGCATTTTGTTTCACCGACATACTGCTTTTGGCATAATTTGCAAGATATTAAATAGATAACATTTTTAGAATCGCAATCTAAATTAGACTGAAGTTGGAATTTGCTTTTGTTCTGATAACTGACAAATGTTTTCTGATTAGGTAGATAGAGGGCTAATTTACACATCTTCTTTCCACATTTCTGAGATTGTCCTACGCCTATAATCGGACGATTGTGACGAATCTTGGTAGGCTTTTGATCGGCAGCCGTATCAGTAATAGTTTCCAAATCATGTAAAGTTTCGGACTTTATTTTGCGCAA
>CM067373.1:27304519-27352019 GCA_034401795.1 Chaetoderma sp. LZ-2023a | reverse complement strand
CATCCCGAATCATATGCGCATATCTTGCCAAACATGAAATCTACTGATTATTTCTGAAAACAAATTAACTGAACATAGCCGCTATCGTAGGTAGAGGTCATTTTCGGTCAAATTGTTTCCGAAGTATACAACAGATCTTTCAAAGCAAAAGCGTGTGGTAAATACAATATGTAAAGCTACTACATAGAAAGAAAATGTTTAAGGAGCTAGTGTCACATATGATAACGACGAAGTGTGCCTGTCACTGCGGGTGTTCATGCAGGGCGGACAAATACTATTTTGATAAATACTTTCCATTTTCCATTAGCAGATTTTCTCGTAAAATTAAAAACTGTTGTTTATTTTACTCTAGATTTTGCCTTCTTAAATGTATATCGAGATTAACATGCACGTGTACACATGCGCCCTCATACACGCCAGCACGTCCTCACAAAAACGTATCTGAATATTTCTGAGAGCGTATCTGTAAGAGAGCAGATGACTTTCATGGACTTGGTATGGGCATAATGGCTGATATGAACATTTTAGTTAGTTAACTACGAAGCAGTAACATAGCTCCCAATGACGAATTCAATACCGTGCGTGCGTGCGTGCGTGCGTGCGTGCGTGCGTGCGTGCGTGCGTGCGTGCGTGCGTGCGTGCGTGCGTGCGTGCGTGCGTGCGTGCGTGCGTGCGTGCGTGTGACTGAAGTATGGGTGGAGCCAAAACCTAGAGGCGCTATGGGGATACACTATGGGAGAGGCAAAACCTGAATAGCGCCCTTCCAAACACACTACCCCTTTTTCCCTACGTCTATGATATGATAGTACCCGACATCAATGCCAGCGCCATTTTGTAAACATGGCAGGGGTTGTGGAGCTTTAGATTTTTCACTAATAGTTCTAACGCATAATTATTATTTGTGTGACATATGTGATCTTACCTTTGTCGTCTAAGAGGACCTTCGTATACAGGTATTCCATTCACACAACATTATCATATCTGTATGTGTCATAATCCAGGCTAGGTACAGTACAACTTATACATAAGTTAAAATGTTTCAAAAAACCCAAAAAACAGAAACATGTTAGCTAATAAGAAATGTTCTGTTGCATATTATGAACAAAGGCCTACTTGGATTGGGAGACATTTCTGCCTTATGTAGCAATGTCGTCTAATCCAATTATGTATGTTTTATTTTGCTTTTGAAACATTCCAAGTTATTTCTGAGCAGTACTCTAGAGATAAACATCCAATATATTTGACAATGCATCCGGAAACAACGGCAAACTATGAGCAGCTATCAGCTGTATAGTATATTATTGGGGCAATCATACGTATTATTTTCAAGTTATATCACCGAAATCTGTGTTTTACATGATAATACAAGTTGAACTGAATTAAAATTTGGGCCCTTAGTTAAAAATAGTTAAAATTCCAGATATATTTTATTAGCTTATATAACGTACTAATATCCGATTTAAGCTAAATATATACACCACCATGTCTAGTAGCCTATGCCCTTATCCCTTTAACACTCATATCAGCCAAAAACGGCTTCTGCAGTGGTCTGGAGAAATGCCCATTTGCGGACCAAGAGAGGACTACTTTTGAAAATTTACCACTGGAATGACTGGCTCGATAACCGAGCCAGTCATTCCAGCGGTAACATTTCAAAAATAGTCTTCTCTTGGTCTGCAAATGGACATTTCTATGAGAAAATTGAAATCTTCTTGAGCAAATTCGAGGGTTAACGGTTTAAGCAGGCACATACATACTTTACATGCTCAGAAACTCACACCACTTTAAGTTGGTAGACCTATGCCATATTGCCCAAATAAACGTCCGGACGTGTCAGCAATCTTCTGATTTTGTAACATTGACAGTATGAGACACTACACAATGCGATTTGGATCCGTCTAAACACGTTATGCGGTGTTTGAATAGTAAGATCATATCCTGTCGAGAACATACCGCTATGTTTGTTCTAGAGCGGAGCACATGAGTGTTAGGCCATTCGACATGCCACATGGAGTGTGACGCGCACCTGTACTTAAGCCAGACGTTAAATACATTAAGCAGAGATTTGGGTTAATCTACATAGGCGTATTATTGCGTACCAGGTAGACTTTACCGCATTGCTTCCTAACAATAATAAGATATAACTCTAGCATGAGAAAGTATCTATTAGGACTTTCTCCCGCCAGATTGACGAGGTATTCTACTGTCATTCGGGGCCCAATTGGTTACATTATCGATTATCAGCTATGTATTTACTGTTCTCCTTCTTGTTTACTCCATGTCTATTCACTTTTGAACGGACAAAGAAAAACAAACACGTTTGCCACGCTTTAAAGTTAATACATCCTTACTCAAACAGCAGCTATTTGGTGCACCTCTTAACCACTATCAAGGCAGATCATCCAGGTCCATTTTAACTGGCATTCGATCAGAAATTAAGATTGTTGAAAAATAACGTTATATAGTGCGTGCGTGCGTGCGTGCGTGCGTGCGTGCGTGCGTGCGTGCGTGCGTGCGTGCGTGCGTGCGTGCGTGCGTGCGTGCGTGCGTGCGTGCGTGCGTGCGTGCGTGCGTGCGTGCGTGCGTGCGTGCGTGCGTGCGTGCGTGCGTGCGTGCGTGCGTGCGTGCGTGCGTGCGTGCGTGCGTGCGTGCGTGCGTGCGTGCGTGCGTGCGTGCGTGCGTGCGTGCGTGCGTGCGTGCGTGCGTGCGTGCGTGCGTGCGTGCGTGCGTGCGTGCGTGCGTGCGTGCGTGCGTGCGTGCGTGCGTGCGTGCGTGCGTGCGTGCGTGCGTGCGTGCGTGCGTGCGTGCGTGCGTGCGTGCGTGCGTGCGTGCGTGCGTGCGTGCGTGCGTGTTACAATGCGTTAACCGTGCCTCTCCTCGTCCGAGGGACCATGTGGCCGGTCGTCGCGCAAGCTATTCTCTCCGTCGAGCCCTGGACCGGGGTGCCAGTCGAGCGAGGTCGGTCCGCCGAGAATGAGGGTGTCCACACCCGTGAGTCCTCTGGGGGAAACTCTCGGGTATCTGTGGTGGTTGTTTCAGTGACGAACATCCTACTGAGGTGGCGTTGTCAGTGTTTTCGGCTACAGGAGTTTCTGGGACGGTGGCGTTGGCGGTAGCTCTGTTGGCGACAAGAGAGAGAGAGAGAGGGGGGGGGGGTATGTCAGTACGTTGCTAATGATTGCAATTCATCTCGTTAGTTCGTCATGAGAGTCGTTTTGGCTCTGAAAGCTACCTATTTCCTAACGGCTTTTTAGTCGTTGCCGCCTGGTTGATCCGATATTCTCAGCAAACGTCCATGCTAGTGTTTGTCTTCACGTTGAGCGGGACGTGAGATCGTTGTCCGCAGGTGACGGTTGAGATGGGCGATCTCCTTTAGAACGTTTTCTAAGTCGAAAATGGTGCGGATTTAGGGCCTGTTTTAGCGGCCTTTAAAAAATGAGGTTGCTGCGCTGTCAACTAATGTAAATGATATCCCAATCTGAGGGATTTATGTAAAGAACTGCTACTGTGCTTTCCCTGTCAGATATTAGAGCAGCGAAACGTAACAAGTACCATCGCCCTGGGTCGTTGGCGAGGCGTCAACGCAAAACCTGGATGGGTGTCGCAGCGCTTTAAGTCCCAGAGCATGCAACTTTTATATTCTCTGCTCTGTATCTTATTATCTTTCAACGAATGGCCGGCCGGCTTTCTTGCAATATCTCCGGCAAATCGGTGATCATCTGTACAGAGGTGCCAGCCTTAGCAGCATCCAGCAGGAATCAAACATTGAATGATGGTGTCATGCTCTGTATTATCCTTTTCCGAGTACACACAATGATTCAGGCGCTTTCTTCTTAATTTAACTCGCTCTTGTTATCTTGGGGAAGCAGAATCTTCATGTTTTCTAATGGTACCAAACATTCCCGGGAACTCTTGTGATCATGGCCATTATTTCGAGATTGGCACAGATACAACCTAAAAGTGTCCATTCCGCCATTGGTATCACGCGAACGTGGCTCTGTCCTACTCTATAAAAGAAAACCTGTCCATTACGGGGGTACGCCCAGTGACCAGGCGCATGCTCAGAGTTTACTGGTTTCGGGTTGGTTGGTTGGTGCTTCCCGTTACCCGACCACAGTCTCTTGCGTCAAATATGTGTATGCAGTAGTAGGCCTACAAACTCATGCCGTTGTCTAATGCGATAGATCAGCACCATGCTGCTGCTGCTGCTGCTGCAGCTGCTGCAGCTGCTGCTGCTGCTGCTGCTGCTGCTGATGATGATGATGATGATGATGAGGAGGAGGAGGAGGAGGAGGAGAAGGAGGAGGAGGAGCAGGAGGAGGAGTAGGAGGAGGAGGAGGAGGAGGAGGAGGAGGAGGAGGAGGAGGAGATGTATTGTGTTTTGCGGGTACAGCAGTTTGAAAGCATCTTGGAGCTGCATTCAGTCCTCCTTCACTGGCCACACTATCCTTAGCCAGAACCATTATGTCCCGCATGTTCTTCTTAGTTCTTAGTATACCCCGTCCTTCCTCTTTCAGATCGGTACGTATACCCCGTTTAGCAGGTGTGTGCAATGTGCAGTGACGTCCTCTGCGGGCTTTGTAGACGTTGCCTCTGAATACAGCAAAATGCTAAGTCATTCAGCGTCAGTTAAATCAAATTTTACATGATAATTTTAAATCAAAGTTGAGATAGTGATTTTAAATCAAATTGTAAAAGGTATTTGAAGAAAAACACTCGTTAATTTACTTGGCGTATACAAGTCCGCGTTGTACTTCATGCAATAAGAGAAGAATGGGTAGTGATGGTTAATCAAGTGCAGAAAGTAATTACCTTATATAAATGACATCTAGACATATAATCATGAATTACCATGCAAAATAATGTATATAGTTACATGATAATTAATTACAGCTTGCATAATTTGTAGTTATTACCAATAAATTGCAAATATGTATCATGACAAAGAGGTAGCGATAATAATCATAAGTTATTATAATTAGTTAGGCCCTATTAGTGTTGTTACAACTGCATAGTGACGCGTGTCTATCTGGCTGATCATTTGTTTGAATACCTGTTTCAGTCAGCATGGGGATAATGGAGGGAACCATCTCTAGCCATGCCCGCCCATTTTAGATAACCTCTCTCACACATGTTGGAATCGATGTATATATTTTGAACCCTGACTCTAAAGTTCAAGGTAATTATACAGGCACGCAGTTAAATATTTTGAAATTAAATTGACTCGGGGCTGTTGATACGCAGCAACCGCTCCCAGTCAAATTAAATTCAAAATATTCAACAGAATGTTTTTTAAATTGTAAATTCACCAACACAAGGACTATACTATTCGTGCCCTAATCACGGACCTGTCGATTTGTGTGACGGACCTATGCGTCATTATGATTGTGAGGTAAGCTAACTAGTGACGTATTTGATTATGCCTTCAGATACTTGAGTGACAGATCAAATTAATCCATTCTTTACAATAGACTAAACTACTGTACGATTGGACAAGTAACTATCTAGGAACTAAACACTTATTTCGATTTGATAGCATACAGTAGTTGTCCATGAGCGTGCGCAAGGGGGGGGGGGGCGGGGCGGCGGCACGGGTGGAACTTGCCCCCGTCTGGATCTAAAAATTATGCCCGAGTCGCGGTAGCAACACCAGATCTGAATGTAGGCATCACATTCTGGACATCACCTTCATCTTTCTCTCGCCTGGCTGCACCAGTATATTTATGTGTTCCAACTTGTTCACTGTCTTGTAAATACACATGTTCTTTGCATAGCAGATGCAATTGTTGCTCGCTTGTCGATTGTCAGCAGGCATCTGTTTCGGGCCTCTTGATTTTGGGTGATACCCACGAATCCGCCCCCACCACACACACCTCTTTCTCTTCCTGGAGTCTAGTTCGATAGGCTGCCACGGTGCCATCTCCGTTCAGACACGATTGTATGGCTGGTCAACAGACATCGTGGTTACCATTCATTACCTCATTGTACACTTCAGGACACTTTCAGGCAGTTGATGCACGTCACAGTGGTATAAAGGGAGCTATTGTGAGCAATTTGGGAGGTCCATAGCGTAGAGGCATGGAGCGATCCTGGCTACTGTAATGTAACTAATGATCTCGAGCAGCAAATGTACCATCTCGATGGATCAAGGAAGACAGCATTACAACCATTCTGCTGGAATCCCACATGAATGGTTGTGATGCTGCCTTCTCCGATGTCCTGAAGAGTGACATCATGTTCTGGACATCATTCGTGTCATCACAGACAGTCTGGTAGGATTCGTGTGAGTCATCTGTTTTCTGATTTACTGCATATATGTAGGCATGGATAGGTGCAGTTAGGGCTTATTCGTCCACTCCAGTATTTTTCCGTTTTCGAGACAACCACCTGCAGTAATTCTGCCATTCCAAACGCAGCAGACTTCCATGACCAGCTTATGGCCGCTGACCCCAAGATTGTGGGATATTCCTTTGAGTAGGTTTGCCACAGTGTTGATTCCCTAGTTCCAGATTCAATGATAATATCTGCCAGTCTTGACTCTTCCAACATTTTGCCATTTACTGCCAGGTAGTTGAGTACGATATGAAACCCGCCCATTCTGATCACCATGTGAACATACTCCATAGAGTGGTGCCACGTTATTTCCTTAGCCTTCACGTAGATTGCCGAGTCGAAAGTGATGACACTGTTTTATTGGTCAAGGCTTTGTATCATCTCCTGCACCTGCTTCATCACTGTGTACATGGTACTATGCTCAGTCGGTGAACCATTGATCATCAGATCATGGACGTTGATACACAGGATACCATGGTAGCCACTCCAGGTAGGATGTGTTGACTAATCGGCTTCCATAGGACAGAACTCAATTTCGATTCAATTTCAATTCCTGGTTGGCAGCACATGGAACAGTGTTCATGCCAACTCCATTTTTCTAACACTTACCAAGGGAATGGTCACTGTTGCACCACCTTTGCGTGACTGCATTGAGAAACTGTGTGACTGGTGGTTTCTTTCCATAGGTACTGACTGCAATCCAGCGTAGGCTTGCATGCTGCCGGAGTATCCAACGTGTACCGGTTCGCGGGGTGTTCTGGATACGCCTTCCTCAGTGGATGTGGAAAAAACTGCCCCTGCTGATGCAATACACAAGCAGCTACATGCGATTGTGCTTGTCATCTAATGTTTCCTCATTGATGTCATTGTTGGCGGCTGTTGCTGCTGCTGCTGCTGCTGCTGCTGCTACTACTACTACTACTACTACTACTCTGCTGCTGCTGCTGCTGCTGCTGCTGCTGCTGCTGCTGCTGCTGCTGCTGTTTGTATGAATCTACCCTGTCAGACGTTGGATGCAGTAATGCCATCCATCAGATCGGACTTGGCAATAGCTTCTTCATAAGATGAACAGTGGTCATGCGGTTGATTATGTGGATAACCTGTTTCGATCCAGTGAAGTGACGCACTGACATGTTGACACCGTCACGTTTGTGTATCTTCACTCGTCCACCTGAAGCCCAGTGCACAGTGCGCACAGATTACACGACGTTCGCGGCTGCGTTTTTATTAGATTTATTGTCTGAAATTGGGCCTGGCTCTATACAGACAGCACAACGCAGGAAGTGGTATCGGCTTTCAGGTAGGATCTACTCAGAATTAGATCATGAAGACAATCACTGTCTGTATTGTGCACTGAGCATCACTGTCTGTATAATGCACTGATAATTACTGTCCCTATTGTGCACTAATGATCACTGTCTCTATTGTGCACTAATCACCACTGTCTGTATTGTGCACTGATCATCACTCTCTGTATTATGCACTGATCACCATTGTCTGTGTTATGCACTGATCATCATTGTCTGTAGTATGCACTGATCACCATTGTCTGTATTATGCACTGATCACCATTGTCTGTATTATGCACTGATCACCATTGTCTGTATTATGTACTGATCATCACTGTCTGTATTATGCACTAAACATCGTTGTCTGTATTGTGCACTGTTCTTACTCGCCGTGTTCGAGTTTGTACTCCGCTGGCTTCTTGCTCCGACATCTTCAAAATATAACGTGTAGAAGGTTACAACAACAAAATGTGGCAGAATAAAAACTGTTTGAACACATAAACATTTAGTGAGCACACAGACATACACCTAGAAGACTTATTTCTCACCTCGACTGGTGTTGTGAAGTGAAAAATCGTTAGTAATTTGGCAAATGTGTAATATAGTACATGGTGATTTTGCGGGCAGAGGAAGGGAAATGCCAATATTTCTTGTTTTAATCAAGAAATTTCACCATTGCCTGTATTCCTGAAAGTAAATAGATGAAATAAACAGCCGAGAAATACACTATTGCAGAATAACAGTCGAAACTTTAATAAAACCATTACATAATTTTCATGGAATTTTGTGTGTCTTTTCATTGCATGGCATTATGTTCCGGAAAACTTGAACTATTGAACCAGCAATACAAAAATGTTGAGAACATTTGTTTTATTAATCTTAGCTTTAGGAGCGGAGACAAAAAAAGATCTGTTGATTTTTTTTCCAGATTTGCGCCTCCGTCGTCGCCGCTCCCACTTCCACCCATCCCACTCCACTAATAGAAAATTGTTTGTCATGCATTGTTGCTGCCGCAATTCAACTGCACATCAGGGCTAGAAATGTTCCAGTGACACCCTATCCACCATGAAGTGAGAAACCAGCTTGTGTAGTGCCTGTTGCACTAAACCTTTTTAGCTTGTCCTGCCTCCTGGCCTATACCAGTCCACTGCTGCTACGAGATACTGTAGGCAGAGAATATTAAAACCACTACAAAAACTAATTACATTTATTTAGTTCAATTTTTTTTACACTAATTGGTGGGTGTGGACGGGTGGCCTAATGATCAAACAATCTAGACGTATCTCTTTAACCGCTAAAATAAATACCGTGTTTTAGTTTGTCGTGTCAGCTGCACGCGCTCAGGTAGGGATAAATAACACGGTAATGGTATTGTCTAAATGGTGATTATACCTCGCTGGTGGACCTATACATCCAATTAGAAATACAGTACAGCTCATAAATAATATCAAACGCATTGCTGAATATTTTGAACATAATTAGATTGGAAGACATCCAATCGAATTATGTTCAAAATAGGCAACAGAATATTTCTTAAACCGTGTCCAAAAGTGTACTAACCAAGATGTTTCTGTTTCTATTTTATGAATTAGGCTGCACTGAATGGTAAAACAAAGTCTGCCATATCGCACTAAATGGCATTGCTATTGAAAGGCTTCACATGAATCTGTAGGCTGTATCAAAGAAACAAGGTAGTCAAAGCGCTTACAAATCTCTCTGAGGCTATATACGTGATATGTAGTCAAATATTATCTCAGTTTATTTTCTCGCGTATCCAGCTGCTAAAAAAGATGGCAGCGAGATGGAAAGATCAAAACACTAGTTTTACTGAAATTTTAAGCAAATTTCAAAAAACGCGACACGCATTAAAGGCGTATTAAAGATATTTTAAACACATTTTCCTGAAATCTGTTGCTACCTTAAGTATCAACGTCTTTCAGTCGAATTTGTTTCAAAATAGTCGGCAAAATATCTTTTACATCAAGAATAAAGAATATTTGTATATCTGGCATTGTCAACCTTTTTAGCCTTTGAAATCCCAGTGTCTCAATTTCAAGACAAGGGTACAGGAAAGCTGCTGAATATTTTGAAACTAATCTGTTTGGAATTTGTTGGTGCCCTTTGTAGCAACAGCTCCGAGTCAAATTAGTTTCAAAATAGTCAACAGAATATCCCGTATATCATAAGGAATGTTTGATACCTCATTTTCAAGGCAACCGTTCAGGTAGGCTGATGAGTATTCTGAAACAGATTCGACAGAAACATGTTGATGCCATAGGCAGCCACAGCTTCCAGTCAAATTAGTTTCAATATATCCAACATTATATTTCTTAGATTGTAGACGATGTATCGTATCTGGTCTCTCGGGTTCAAGGAGGTCAGTGAGAATAATACCCTCATATCCCAGTGGCCTCTATGACACCTCATCAACAAGAAAATTTAATTGTTTATTTGAGATAGAAACCTTCTTCGCAATAGCTTATTAACGCTAATGATCACGTGCATATTGATTTGATTGGAACCATAGTACAACTCAGAATTAATTTTTAATGTTTCTAAAACAAAACTGTAACATATTAGTTAGTACAATTTTGAACACGGTGCAAGAAAGGGTCTGTTGAATATTTTGATTATAATTAGAGTGGAAGACATTGCTGCCCTGAACATTCAACAGTACCTTTTATTTTGCTTTGGAAATATTGTACACAATTTCTCAGCTGTACTGTATAATGTCATCTTAGTAAGAACCGTATCCGTGCATATGGTGGCGGCACGTATAAAACAGGACACAATGGTCTAATCATGAAATACGACAGCGATGTTTTCAAACGTAAAGTTGGTTGGAGTTTTGAGCGCAATATCGGCGTTAATATGGCGTACAGAAGGGCAAGTACAAGTGACACAGGGATTTGGAGCCGCTTTACCTGTGAGCGCAAACACGTTCGTTCGCGGCGGTTACCGCGGTGACATAAACGGCCTCGATGCGGTCAGTGTTGTTACTGTAGTGGACAGTAAGTATACAACCATAAGTCTAACTTATAGTGATGTCATATTACAATTTGCCAGTTTCCACCTGGACAAATTGCAGTATTAACCCCTTAACTCCCGAATTTGTTCACGAAGATTTCAATTTTCTCATAGAAAATGTCCATTTGGAGACCACGAAAAGGTTATTTTTGAATATTTACCACTGTAATGACTGGCTCGGTTATCGAGCCAGTCACTCCAGCGATAAATTTTCAAAAATAGTCTTTTTTTGGTCTGCAAATGGGCATTTCTCACGACCACTGCTGAAGCCGTTTTTGGCGGATGTGAGTGTTAAAGCATTAAATAATCATTCAATGTTTTTATCGTTCATTAGAGGCATCGATCTTCATGATACATCACGAATGTAATTAATGTATATAGATATATATTTGGTGGAACATGTATTTTCACTGTTTTTTATGGTCGGAATTTATAAGACTGTTAACCCCTTAAGGCCTTAACCCTCAACTTTGTTCGAGAGAACTTCAATTGTCTCATGAAAAATGTCTATTTGTAGACCAAGAGAATAATATTTTTGAAACTGTACCACTGGAATGACTGGCTCGGTTGCCAGTTATCCCAGTGACAAATTAAAAAAAAATAGTCTTCACTTGGTCTGCAAATGGACATTTCTCACGACCACTGCAGAAGCCGTTTTTGGCTGATATGAGTGTTAGAGGGTTAATTCACAATTTCCCACCAGAGCAACTTACAATAGTAATCATTCAATTCATTTATTACACCCGTACTTTTTTACAAGTATGTGGGTTTTTGTTCATTAGAGGCGTCTTCATGATACATTTCATATAATTAGTGGAACATGTTTTTTAATGTTTTGTCCTGCGGTTTTTTTCATGGTCGAAATTTATGGGACTTTAAAATTATCGTTTGTCACCGTTGTCACGTATAACATCTAGATGCAGTCATCAGTGGCACAGAGACTAGGCCCACACACTAACCCTAGTCCAGTCAAATTACAGTTTGACGCAGGACAAATTGCAATAGTAATCATTCGTACGTGTTTTTTTTTAACCTTAGCGGTATTTTCATGATATATCAATGTCATTTTTTATATTTGGTAGGGCATCGGTTTTTTTTATAGTTTTCTCATGGTCGGAATTTCTGGGACGGTGAAATTATCGTTTATCAACAGGACGAATTGCAATAGTAATCATTCATGGTGTTTTTTCCGTTAGAGATACGTTCATGATGCAGCAAAAATACAATTTTATATACTTGTAATTTTATATACTTGTAATTTTATATACTTGTAATTTTATATACTTGTAATTTTGAGCTTTTCGTAGTTTCTCATGGCCCAAATTTAACATGCGCCCGAAGCATTTATATTTATGTATTGGTGAATAATTATGATATTTGCATACATGTCTGTCCTGATGTTTATTAGCGTGACCTTGCAGATGGAAGTATTCTTACTCGGCTAGTGTGAATTGTTATATCTCTGATTGGGAGCGAGTGACCATACTGAAATGGCACTGCCCGCTACTTACATACAAATAGGAAGGCTAACATAATTTAGATATATTATACAAAGCCGCTAAATCGGATGTCTTCTCTCAAGCTTTCTTTATTAGCAACAATTGTAACACTTTAAAGGTTGAAATTTGTTCAAAAATCTAAATATTTACTTATTGAATGTCTACTTGCAGTCCAAGAGCAGACTATTTTTGAAAATTTACGACTGGAATGACTGACTCCATTACCGAGGAAGTCATTCCCATGGCAAATGTTTATAAATAATCTTCCCGTGGCCTGCAAATGGGCATTACCCCCCAGACCACTGCAGAGGCCGGCTTTGACCATTTTCGTCATGAAAGGGTTAAACTACTAGAGTGGGCGAGCGTTGTAGCCACGCCCCTACTTCAGACCATGTGCATATTATGTAGCCATAGGGATACCTTGTGACTAACAACATTAAAACGAAGTCGGCGGTAAATTTTCCAAAACAGCTTCTGAATGAAATTGTAAACCGGAGGATGTCAATTGAAACAGTTGAAATCTGTTATTCAAGGTTACCATCAAAGCCGTTCGTGGGTTCAGGTGAATATACAAACTCAAACATATCTATATGATATTAAATAATAAATATGTTAAATATTCTAAAAACAATTCGGCGGAAAGCTTTTGCTGCCTAATGCTGGGTATGCACCAACCGATTATCCTCGACCAGAACAAACTGTCCGCTGTCTTCAGTTGTCTGACAGACGCGCACTTACCAGGGTGTCCTACCAACTAAGGGTCATACAACAACCGACCATGCCGTTGGCAGTAATGCCTGCTCCTAGATACCAAACTATGAACTCGCCTCCTAGCGAGAAAAGTGTTTTATTTTGCTTCCATTGTCAAGTTTGCATTGAACTGAGCATTTAAATAACAAACATCGATACAATATCAAGTCTATTTAGCGCACCTTTAGTTGTTTCTTCTCTAGTTTTGAATATATTGAAACCAAATTAATAGACTCCCATTGAGATACACAATTAGAGTTGATAAAATTGGTCACATACTCTTAAGAAAATATTGTCATATTACAAGATTTTGTGTTTTGACACGTGAGCTTCTCGATCCACTCACAGATCCCGACGACGTTAGAACTTTTATCACACTCGTGACAAGATGTTTATTCTTCTCACAGTGTAGAAGACAGGTACATATTTGTAAACAATCTTGTTGTAAGCTGTTATTGTTTTTGACAGCAACAATTTACAAGAAGTTTGTTTGCAGGCTGACCGCCAGCTATCGTAAGAAAGGTAAGGAAATGCATCAGCTGAAAGCTCACTAGCGTTTTCAGCTTTTTAAGAACGCGCCTTCATTATTATCATCATCATCAATAGCCATGCTTGATGAGATGATGGCTGACTGATGATGATGACTTGAATAGTGCAATAATAACTGTAATCTAGCTGTGGTAACTTTAAGAATACCTGGGAATACGGCCACGATGATACAATGGACCTTTCCAGTTTTTGCAATGTTCCGCCCATCACTAGCTAAACTCCACCCACACCTCGCTCATGTAGGGATTGATCGATCCCTGAACTCCATGACTATCAATTTTCAGAAAACTATACAGGTAAGCTTTTCAATATTTCGGAACTAATTTGATTGGGTTCTGTTGCTGCCTATGGTTTCAAAATATTCGACAGAATGTTTATTAAATGGTAAGGACATACAATTCGTACAACGTGTCGGACTATTAAGCGTTAACGACGGACTAAATCGAGTCATTCGTGCCATAATTAAAAATGGCGCCATCCTACACGTCGCTTAGTTAATTATGACGTCACTTGGCGTCATATGCCGGATGGATAAACTGGAAAGGTCCATTGCGGTCAACGGTTCAGTAGCCCATCGCCTCATGCTTAACTGTTCACACAATCCTATCACAGGTGCACATTCCATGGCAACATTCAAAATAATATCACACGTTTAATGTAGCAGATTTAAGGAAATCTGCCAAACCTGTTTATTTTTATATTGTACTGCACTGACAGCCTTTGCAGTGGCTACCAGTCAAATTAATTTCAAAACATTCAACATGTTTCTTGTACATGGTTTCTCTTAAATTGAGGTATGTGTATTCATATATGTGATGGGTTAAATGTACACCACTTTCCAAAAGGGTGATCATGCCATGAAGCGTCGTCGTGATCGGCATGGCAGCTAGGCCACTTGCCATGCCATGAAGCGGCGTCGTGAGCGGCATGGCAGCTAGGCCACTTGCCATGCCATGAAGCGTCGTCGTGAGCGGCATGGCAGCTAGGCCACTTGCCATGCCATGAAGCGAAATCGTGAGCGGCATGGCAGTTGGACCACTTGTCGTGCCATGAAACGTCGTCGTGAGCGGCACGGCAGCTAGGCCACTTGCCATGCCATGAAGCGTCGTCGTGAGAGGCACGGCAGCTAGGCCACTTGCCGTGCCATGAAACGTCGTCGTGAGCGGCATGGCAGCTAGGCCACTTGCCGTGCCATGAGGCATTGTCGTGAGCGGCATGGCAGCTAGGCCACTTGCCATGCCATAAAGTGTCGTCGTGAGCGGAATGGCAGCTAGGCAACTTGCCATGCCATGCCATGAAGCGTCGTCGTGAGCGGCATAGCAGCTAGGCCACTTGTCATGCCATGCCACGAAGCGTCGACGTGAGCGGCATGGCAGCTAGGCCACTTGCCATGCCATGGCACGAAGCGTCGTCGTGAGCGGCATGGCAGCTAGGCCACTTGCCATGCCATGTAGCGTCGTCGTGAACGGCATGGCAGCTAGGGCACTTGCCGTACCAATAATTTGCCGAAGAAATGGTTTCGTTAAATCATGAAAATACAACTATTATTTACTTGTTATCTATTTAACCCATCAGACCAAATACAGCAAATAATGTTTTATGATTTAAAAATTAATCTGTTGAATATTTTGCACAAGGCAGCAACGGCTTCCAGTCCAATTTTTTTCAAAATACTCAACATATTCTTTTTATTAGCAAGAATGCATGAGATGGCTTCTCAGAGGATCTAATTTTCAAAAATTTTCAGTGAGGAAACACCAAAATCCCTTCATTTGGGAGGAGGAAACCCCCTCTAAGCCCTCCCCTGACATTGCCCTACGCATCTCTAGTAGCTGACGACGCCCATGATATTATGCTAGTCGCGTGGTCAACTGCGGACTACAATACCATTCCACGATGCAACTGAGGCCACTACATTCTGCAATACGGGGTGACAACTTATTGGTTAACAATCCAATTTTTTCGACCGATAGCAACCAATACACCTTTGAAACAGGGTTTTAAAATAAATGTACCAGGTACCTATAAATGGCAAGTTACCAGTCACAACGATGGAGTACCATGTACTTAGTGAGTTGTTCGGTCAAAATCATTTTGAAAGGAAATCAATATCTATATTACGTAATTATGGAAACAGCAACACCCTGAAACCGTGATCGGAGACCTGACCCGTATCATACGGCACCGGCTAAATTTTTCTGTCCCTCTGAGGACTCATAAACTAAATTAAAGTAAGGTTTCTAAAGCGGACTCACCGGCTCTTATAAGTCGCGCCAAAGTCTACTGGTGGCGCGATAACGTAAAGAACCTTAGTACCGACGCCAATTTCGAACTATAACATCCAAAATTCAACTGTGGGCCGTTTCTGGCCGTAAGTGATATCTCGCCAAACCTTGTCCGAGCCACGCTGAAAAGTGATTGAACTAACTAACTAACTGTTTTGAACTGCACAGTTTCACCGTGAACATTGCTTTTGTCGCCTCATCTGAGCTGGTGGCGACGATCGTCGTGTGACCGTTATATCTACACGCCAAATGTATTACTATCCGAATATCTTCACCGGAACTTCCAGCCGTTTCTTCCATTACAGCAAATTCTTCAACATTAACTTTCTGCTGTGTTTTCATTTGCGTCAATGACTGAATGGCTCCAACATCGACTGCGCAAGTCTTCTTGAACTGTTCTTCGCGCTGATGACTAACAGGCGCCAGCAACTGTTCTTTCCTTGACCTTTTGGGCTTATGACTAATAGGTGCTTTTTTACTGTATAATATTTATATTTCTTTTGCGCTGATTACAAGTAAGCGCCAAAAGGTCAGCCAGACCATACTGTTAAACTCTATATTTGTAACACGACGAATTCCGTTTTTAAACATAAAATACGAACTCGCTTAACTAATACTACAGACTTTCAATAACTGCACGAGTTACATTTTTTAACCGGCAACACTTTTTTCACTAAGGACCGTCTCTCGTGCCTGAACCAATAGACACGAGACGCGGTACCGTACCCATAACTTAATATTAGCTCAGATATCTCCGTTAGGATATTGTAGCCAACCGAAGTAGTTGCTCCAAGCGGCTATATGTATTGCCAAGCTTGGTTTTCGGTGCCATGCATTGTAACCAGTGGAACACCAACTAAAAGAGTCTATACATGCCACGCGTCTACAAAGACCATTTAATTACTTTAGCAACGCTCTCTCTCACTCTCCCTCCCTCCCTCCCTCCCCCTCTCTCTCTCTCTCTCTCCCTCTCTCTCTCTCTCTCTCTCTCTCTCTCTCTCTCTCTCTCTCTCTCTCTCTCTCTCTCTCTCTCTCTGCGCCAACCTCGGACCAACCTGGCTTTACATTGCTCTAGTAATCCCCCCTTTGGTTAGTTTATAGCCAACCCTTGGTATCGGAGAGGTTCCTCGATGGCTAGAATCTAAGCGAGGACGACTCACGTACCCTCCTCAATTAGCTCCCAGGGAACGAGTCTCATGCAGCTCATTCTTGGCAGTCTGATGGTGGCAAAAGACGCTGATTGCTGACTAACTCTACAGTGACTGGAAGGGCCAAGTGAGTCTTCACGCCTTCAAGTAAGGTTACCATAGTCTGCCATTAATTTCTTCGGTCCGGTCGTAACTAGATATGGTGCTTATTTAACGCTTTTGTGCTGTCCTGTCTTTGTCTTGTTATTTGTGGTTGTGCTGACATGCAGTGAGAAGTCGCTCATGGGCTTCAGACTCATCGACTAAATAACTTGTACGCACCGTCGGCTTGCGGTGTCCCCTCAATAAGCCAGACCCGAGATGGGGGTTTGGGCGAGCTACGCAAGAAGGCAAATCATTTTAGAGTTAAGTAGGCATACGTTTGAGACCTAACCACTATATGTCCGAACTTTAATAACTAAAGGTTAGTCTAGCTCCTCAAGAAGGACTGCCAAAATAACATGGCGCCAACGAAACAAGCTACTAGGGAGTCAACTGTTCCAATTTCTGTTGAAATATGTGCACCGTCTCCCTATAAACCCGCTTGCATCCCTTGACATATAACAACACATAGATAATTCAACACACTTGCTTTGTTCTTAATAGGAACCAACCGATTCTCCTCCTCGGCAACGGTGTTGTAGGAATTTTTCTGTGACGGAGGCTTGTACGAGGCACTTTCCTCTTGCAAAGCCAATTTATTCATTACATAGTTTATATTAAACGTTAGGCCTCACAGGGCTATCACTTACTCGGATACCTTGCCTATACATATCCATAATAATAAGTTAGGTATTTCATGTGAGATACACAAAAACGGCGCGACTACGCCAATTCAGTAGTAGTGTCGGGAGTAAAATGATACCACCTCCCTTAACTGGCAGCCATTTGGCAATCCGTGACCCCCACCGCCCTCTCAATCCCTTGGCATAGGGTTGCATGTGGTTGGTGTATGCCTCTAGAGGGAGGCCCCCAGGGTTGCAGGTGGTTGGGGTAGACCTCTAGATGGAGGCCCCCAGGGATTGAAAGGGCAGTGGGGCCACGGATTGCCGAACGGCTGCCAGTTGAGGGAGGTTGTATCATTTTACTCCTGACACTACTACTAGGCAAAATGATACCACCGGCCTCAAGCCGGAGCCGTGACCACCACCGCCCTCTCAAGCAGCGGAGACCACGGGGTACCACCTCCCTCAAATGGCTGTCAGATCTGTGCCCCCCCCCCCCCCCGCCCACTGCCCTCTCAATCAGCGGAGACAGCTGGGGCATAGGGTGCGGGAGCCACCACGTGCCCAGACAGGCATCCACAGGGATATACACCATCCACAGGTACTGATCGCCACACATAATAGGGTCTGAACGCCCATTTAGAGACGGGCATCCACAGGGATATACACCACTCACAGGTACTGATTGCCACACATAATAGGATCTGAATGCCCATTTAGAGACAGGCATCCACAGGGATATACACCACCCATAGGTACTGATCGCCAGCACCATACATAATAGGTCTAAACGGCGAGACAGGGGACATACACCACCAACAGGTACTGATCGCCACACATAATAGGGTCTGAACGCCCAGTTAGAGACAGGCATCCACATGGATATACACCACCCACAGGTACCGATCGTCAGCACCACACATAATAGGTCTGAACGCCCAGACAAGGGATATACACCACCCACAGGTACTGCTCGCCACACATAATAGGGTCTGAATGCCCTTTTAGAGACAGGCATCCACAAGGATATACACCACCCACAGGTACTGATCGCCAGCACCACACATAATAGGTCTGATCGCCCAGACAGAGGATATACATCACCCACAGGTACTGATCGCCACACATAATAGGGTCCGAACGCCCATTTAGAGACAGGCATCCACATGGATATACACCATGAGTACTGTTGCACAGATTCACGCTATTGCAAAGCAATTCAGCCTTAGAGGCTACTCTAAGGCCAAGAAAGCCGACCTGCTCCAGATGATCGACCAGGTCCGTGCCGAGGAGTGGCAGAAGCGACTCTCCTGAGCAATGAATATGGGAAGGTTTCGAGCGCTTACTGAGGATCCTTGGAATCCCTAGTAGATACGTGAGTTTCGTCAGTTGGACGAGGAGGTGACTGCAAGCTTGCGAGCCAAGGCTAGAGCGAGGCGGATGGAGGCCCATTCACTGGAGTGTTTAACTCTCCAATGCATGTGGCCCCTGCACCCTATGCAGGCATCCACAGGGATATACACCATGAGCAATTCAGCCTTAGAGGCTACATTAAGGCCAAGAAAGCCGACCTGCTCCAGATGATTGGACAGGTCTGTGCCGAGGAGTGGCAGAAGCGACTCTCCTGAGCAATGAATACGGGAAGGTTTCCAGTGCTTACCAAAGAGGATCCGTGGAATCCCCACAAGAAAGCGCAGTGGATATGTGAGCATCGTCAGTTGGATGAGGAGGTGACTGCTAGCTTGCGAGCCAAGACTGTAGCGAGGCAGATGGAGGCCCATCCACTGTAGAGCTTAACTCTCAAATGCAGGATCATTAAGCAATGCCGAGGTCTGAGCCCAGCCCGGAGCATCAGAGGGCCGAGGTCTGAACCCTTAGCCTGGAGCATAAGGTGACCAGCGTCTCGGCGAAAGGGAGACAGAGGATAGAGCATGCCAGTCAGTACACTGGACATTCTTCAGAGGTCTAGAAGGAGACTGAGCAGGCCGGATCATGCAAAAGATCCAACAGACTGTTCAGAACTCCTTCTACCTCCGCTACACCCATACATATCGCATCCATAACAACGAAGACGGTAGGGTGATGCTCTTCCACAAGAATGCTCGAGGGATCCCATGGCTGAACACGATAGGAGCAGATGAGGACTGGGTGGCAGCAAGAGAGCAAGCTCGCCTCAACACAGACCATATCAATCGACCCAACACCAAATGGGCTTTCATTCGATCAATCAACGTTGAGGTCAGGGCTGTCATCGACCGCCAACCTCTGCTTGGACAATACCCCTCCCAGACTGGCTATGGCAGAAGAAGAGTATGACTGTCCTCGACACCTACAGGGACAACATGTGTCTCTGGAGATGTCTAGCAGTCCACCGAGGAGCGAGAGCTGATAGAAGTACAGCTCCTGCACGAGAGCTTGCCACACAGTTCTATGGCAAGACAGTACCTGATGTCCGCAAGACCTTGGCTGGATCAGCTGGACAAGGTAGAGTTCTTCGCCAAGATTGGTATTCAGGTGTATGAACTAACTGAAGAGGGCACCTGGCACTTGATCAGGCAAGCGGCTCACTACCGTGACACCATGACCATCGGAGTGTGGGACCGCGATGCCTTCTACATCAAGAACATCTCCAAACTGGCACATACACTAGTCTGCAGTCACTGTCAGCAGAAGTTTACACAGGCATGCCATCTTTAACGCCACGCTGATCACTGTACAGGCGGCAAAACAAAAATTGTGTGTCCTGGCGAGAAGGTTGAGGCGCCACAGTCTGCGTATGAGAAAGCCTTCTATCCGCCCCAACCATCCAGTTCAGCGGCTACTCATTGGATCGAGTATGAGTCGAGAAACAGAGGTGTACACATACACCATGTAGAGTGTGGTCATGGTGGCGAGCGTTGAATCGAGGGTGCTCCCATAGATGGTTATGATCCGACGACCAACACCATTTACCAGTACCATGGCTGTCACTGGCACGGGTGTCCACAACACCAGCGAGGTGAAGATGCCGAACAAAGATACCGCAAGACAGTCCTGAGAGAGGAGAAGCTGAGAGCCTCTGGATGCATGCTTGTGGTACAGTGGGAGTGCTGTATAAAACGCTGCCCAAGTGTTCCTAAATGAGTTCGGACTGTCCCATACCCACACTTCATAGTTTACAACTTCGAAGCACTCCTAGATGGTATCAAGACTCATCCTATGGAGACTCTCACGATCGACATACCTATCTCTGTGTCAGTTGGCTGCTCCTTAGAGGGTGCCACGAGTGAGCCCACTCACCTCTGCAATCCTGACCCCAAAGAACTGATCAGAGAGTTCACGCTGGAGATCCAACGGCGAGCATCTCTAATCCGGACATGGGTTAGGGCACAGTACATACCGACAGACCAGGACAAGCTCCCAAAGCAACAGCAGCGACTGATCAACGAGTGGTTTGACCAAGTGCCTGTACTGGGGTTCAACTCTGGGCGGTATGACCTGAACCTCATCAAGAAGTACTTTGTCGATGAGCTGACTGACAGTACAGGTACAGTGAAAGTCGCCAAGAAGGCTAGTCAGACCATGCTCATCATAACACCTGAGCTATGGTTTCTCGATGTGCTGAACTACGTTGGCCCAGGAGCCTCGTATGAGGTATGGGTCAACGCTTACGGGTGTACACAGCAGAAGAGCTGGCTCCAGTATGAATGGTTTGACACACATGTTAGGCTCCACTATCCAGGGCTTCCTAACTACTCAGCATGGACATCTAAGCTCAAGGGTGACTACCTCTTGATGCGAGCAGAGTGGGAACAGTGTAACCAGACATTCAGTGAGCATGGAATGCGGACATTCGCTGACTGGCTGCGATACTACAACAACCTGGACGTCATTCATCGAAGCCCTAGAGCGGATGCGAGAGTTCTACACAGAATGAGCCCCCACCTCCCTCAACGTCTCTCCCAGGTGTGTCACTGCAGTACCTCCTATGTGGAACCGCTCAGCACATGCCGGATGTTAGCCTCCATTCACTGGACAAGGAAGCCTTCGAGATGCTGAAGGGTGCTGTTGTTGACAGTCCTAGCATCATGTTCACCAGATACCACGAGGTCGGTGTGACTCGAATCCGCCAGAGTGCGCATGTCTGCCAACATCTACTCGGCTACGACGCAAATGCTCTGTACCTGTCAATGATGGCCAAAGAGATGCCATGTGGTAAGGAGAAAGTGCGCCATTGGTCCGGTGCCAGTGGGGTAGCTAGCTTTAAGGAGGCTCTCCTAGCAGACAGCTGGTTTGGGTTTGGTAAGGTGGATATAGAGGTCCCCAAGGCTCTGTGGGAAAAGTTCGAGGAGATGCCTTCTCTCTTCTATAACCGCGAGATCCCAGTAGAGGCAATCTCGTCTGAGATGCTGGCATATCTAGGGCGAACAGGGAGGAAGCGGCCCACCACCCAGAATCTGGTCGGTGCCCTCTCTGGCAAGAAGCAGCTGCTGTATGCCCCGACCCTCAAGTGGTATATAATCCATGACCTGGAGATCACTGCTGTGTACCACACCATGGACTATGAGGCCAAGCGCCCATTCGAGTTGTTCGTGAAGAATGTTACGGTGGCCCCTCAGCTCGGGAGATGTAGATAAGAGCAAAGCGCTCTTGGCAGATCTCTTAAAACTCCTCGGCAACAGTGCCTACGGGAAGCTCATTGAGGCCCTAGAACGTCATAGCAACACCAGCTTCACGAAGGATGAATGCATGGTAGACAAGGCCCTGTGTAGTGCATGGTTCAAAGATCTCGAGGAGATCAGTGAGTCATACGAGCTCCAGAGTTGCAAGCTGAGAATCACAATTCGAAGGCCCTTCCAGGTGGGGATAGCCGTTTATGTGCTCACAAAGCTGCGAATGCTGGAGTTCTACTATGACTTCCTCGATTGCTACATAGCTCGTGACAGCTTTGAGTACCTGCAGATTGACACTGACTCTGCATATATCGCTATAGCAGGCTCCAACCTCGACGACGTCATGAGATGCAAGCAGAGTACCAGGCTCATAAGCGGGACTGGCTAGCTTGGGACAAATGGTCTGGACGGACTCCGGAACTGTTCAAGCTCGAGTTCGAAGGCTCTTCTGGCATCGCTCTCTGCTCCAAATGCTACTACGTGGAGAGTACAGCTGCAAGTAAGTGTTTGGCTAAGGGAATGTCAAAGCAGCAGAATAAGGTCTCTTGGCAGAGGTTCTACAGCGCCCTACATTGTGGGGTGGACAGAGCTAAAAACCGAGGTCTATGCATGTGCAACCAGGGTATGGTGACATATGTGCAGGAAAAACTCGGACTCTCCGCTTACTATGATAAGCGCCATGTGTTGCCAGATGGGGTCCATACCGAGCCCATCGAGTATCATATTAGCACCCTAAGGGGTGGTAGCTGTGTGTCAAATGGTCACCTAGGCACTCCGTGCTGGCATGCCAGGTAGTACAGTGTAGGCCGCCCCTCTGCCTCCACATATCTGTTAAGCCTGTGAACATCTATCGACCAGTTGGGATCTGTTGCACGCCGTCGACCACCTTCCAGGTCACAAGGCTCATACAGGTACCGAACCAGAGCATCAGGTGGTAGGAACTCCTCTCCCTTATTCGCTCCTCTAGAGCTGTGACCAGCAGTGTCTGATAGCCTCTACCAGCTTCTTCCCAATTAGACTAGTAACCTTGGCATTGGATCTCTCCACCACAGCAGGCAGCCCTCTCACCCATACTCTAGAACGTTCACTCGGCGCGGCCATTTCCTGGGTGTATTGGTGTTGGAACAGTCCCTCTGCCAGTGTCAGATTCCACCACTCAATGATAGCCTGGGCACCCTGATGCCATACCTCACCTCGCCTAACTGCCACACCGTGTTTCTGCATGAGGGCTGCAGTCTCCCCTCTGAACTCCTTTTTTACCCTCATCCATCTGCAACAATTCCGGCCACTGGAAGGGATTTTCCGAAGCCTCATAGACACCCTGGAATGTCTGCGCCACCTGGCCAGCTGACTTGTCTGTGAGCGGTACTGCCACCTTGTACCTGCTGGCGACATCGACGATGGTAAGGGAATACTTGTAGGTCTTACGACCAACTGAGTCGTGTGGAAGGAATAGAACATCTGCCTGGTGAACTCAGTTCGGGACAGTTTCCTCGAAATGGGCATGCCTGATGTGCTGTGGACGAGGTCTGTATGTCTGCCACACCGCCTGGTGGCTGAGCCACTGGCTAACTGTCTCCAATATGAAGTTGTGGCCCTTGTGACGTGCAGCCTCGAGTAGTTGAGGGGGCTCATGGTAATATCCACCAGATTGATAGTAGAGTTCCTCAAGAAAGACGGTTGATAAACTCCCGGATTTCATCACTGATGTCCACTCCCGTCCTGTCATGCACAGCCTGGGTGAACTCTAAACAGACAAACAGATGGCCATCATTCATTCGACCATCACTGAAGACCTCCTCAAACACCTCCGTACACTGGCATCTAATCTCTGCTGGATCCTCACTGAACAGTAGTTTATCGACCAACCCTCGGAAGTTAAGGGACTTGACCAGGTCGTACAGAGACGCCATCCTTATAAAGTATGGCTTAAATGTTTGGCAGACCAGATGGCCATGAGTGCTATGGCAATGTATGGTAGCCAAGGGCCTGCGACTCCGAAGAATGTACCTACTCCTGAGGCGATGGCTGGTATGGCTTCAGAAATCTTCTTCACTCCATGGAGAGCATTGTTGGCGATCTTGCAGACCATCTCGCCAGCCTTCATTGTGAACAGAGCGATCAGAGCCCCAACTGCTGCCTGCGGCCCGATAGAACCTTTTAAGTAAGTGTGATAGATTCCTTTCGCTCTGTGTACTAGCTTGCAGGATTCAGGCTCTACATCATCATATTCACCCATGGTCTCTGCTACATCGTAGTCGTCTGCATCATAATCAGCCTCCTCATCATAGTCCTCCTCATAGTCCTCGTCATCTATATCCTCGACTGGATTAGCCTCTGGTTCATACATCGCTCCAGGGGTCCGTCACTGGGGCAGCTATATAGTAGCTTTAAACTATAGTCTATAGCATGGGCTCCACAATCTTGAATGTGGGCGTGTTTGCCTTAGTGAACTGGGGACTCAGCTTCGCCGGCAAGAAGGTGGCAGAGGTCGAGTGTAAGCGTCATAACCAGGCGATGAGAAGCTGTCTAAGGAGAAGTCTTGGAGCATTCATCGTCGCATCTGCGGGCTGCTCAGTGTGCACCTGGAGGAACAGCCTATCCTGCATGGCAGCCGGATTCACGTGTGTGTTCTCGAGGAGGGTTAAGAGTGGAACTGCCATGGGCTTCTCGACACCGGGCCATAGTTTGAATTCCGTGAACCCCTCATTGCACCCTAAAGCATAGTACCCCTTTCCTTTTGCATAGATGGTTGGGCCATGAGCCAGCGGACCTAGGACTCGGTCTCATCGTTCACATAGGTGGTGTCCACGGTGCTGTTGCTCTGCACGATCTCCCACCTGTTCAGAACCTGCGGAAGCTCTACCGTCTGTTCTATTGTGCTCTGAAGCTTGAACTCGAGTGGCATGCTCTTGATCTCGTGGATCTGTGCCGAGATTGCAAAGTCAATGTACTTCCCAGCAGCAGACAACGGGTTCTCATCGTGTATACTGGGTCAAATGACTGTCAGGCAGTCCTTCCGAGGATCAGTGCGGTGCGATGTCGCAGGTTCAATGGCCCCATCTGGATGTTGCACATACTGCAGCATGTTTAAGGTCTGGGTATATAGAGGATTTCTCCAGCAGATTGTCTATGGGCAGCAGGACAAGTCGGCATGACAGTGACAGCCACGGTGTGCACTGTCCCACTGTGACAGGGTCCGAGGACTGCTTCGTGACATCAACATTATCCACAAGCGAGCCAAGGTCACACCTCCGTCTGATGCAGAGATACTGGCCACCATAGAGGAAGGAGCACCAGCTCATAGTACAAAAGAACTCCTGACTCAGATACTCTACCGGAGGTTTGACAGCACCCAGGGCAGGACACTCGACCTACCTCCTGTGGCCCAAACAACAGTCTGTTATTCTAGCTCTCCAAAGGGCGAGGGTCGAACCCAAAGATCTACTAATGGTTGGGAAGTGGGCTGCCGCATTTAGCCTCCATAGCCAGGAAGAGCGAGATATGTTGGATATCCTCCAGTCTGGAGCAAATAACTACTTCAGGGAGGAGGTCAGTGCTGCTGTAGCAGAGAGCCATGACACCGGTAATGCAGAAGGTACTCAGGAGGGGTTCAATGTTGGATGCAAGGAGGCTGTTGAGCACATCTTCAACGAAAGATGTCGCAGGAGATTGGCCAGTAATCTGCCAGCATTTCTGAAATTCCCAGATAACTACCAGGACTACCTCATCAAATCCGCTCGCAAATCAGATGCTCATCGCACATGGACAAAGTGAATCTTATGTGAGAAGTTCTATAAGAAGAGAGTCCTAGACGGCGACAGTACGGATTTGATGAAACTCCCAAAATAGTAGCGGAGACCGCTGACGAAGGTCCTCAAGAAGCGGAGACCATGGATGAAGTAGCAGAGACCGTGGACGAAGTAGTAGGGACTGCACAGCCTACTGATGAATGAAAAAAAGTTGCAGCCGAGACAGCCACGGTCTCTGCTCAGTCTGTCAGTGATAGTGCATAGAGCAGGCTGGTTTCCTGGCTGGATTCAGCTTGTAGGTGAAGGTCTGCACCTTTTCCAGAGATGGTTTGAAGTGTGACAGCTCACCTGTCTCCTTGTTGCTGAAGATGAAGCGGTACAGCTCAGCTGCCCTCTGTACACCTGCGATCAAGTCCCCTTTGGTCTCCTTGAGGGTTAAGCTGTCGTACATGGCCTCGAGCAGGGCCTGTCCACACTTGGAGCTGAAGTATAGCAACCAGACATTGTGGCAGATGTCTGGTGAGATCTCACAGGTGTACTTCTGAAAGAGGATGAAGACAGTTATCTTTGTGTGCCGGATGCGCCTGGTGATGTAGCTGAGGTAGGTGACTGTCTTCTGGTCCATTGCAGGGTCATCGGTAACTAGAACAAGTGGTTCTGTCAGTCGGGATGCCAGCAGCTTCTCCATCAGTGCTTGCAGGTTCTGCATCTTGGTGATTAGGCCATTGTACCATTGTTCATTACTGTCAACCACCTCAGCGGCGGAGTCAGACACCAGAAGGATGTATTGAGAGTGTAGATGTTCAGCCAGGAGAGCCCACAGCAAGATGCTTTTCACGTGTTGTGACAGGGCAATGATCACCACCAACTGGCCAGCACCAGCCGGCCTACTGTCGAATGGTACAGACATGCATGCGGAGGATGGTTAGCACTTGGTCGGCGGTAGCCTTGTCTGTATCTGGGAGACTAAACGGCAGTAGTTCCTGCACCAGCTCTTTCACCTGCAGAGCAGGGAATCCTGCACCTCTGGCGGATACAAAGGATGCGATGGATGCGTCAAGGATGAAATCCCAGCAGCAGCTGAGAAGATAGCGTAGAGGGCCTGTGTCAGCACCCACAGTGTCTAGTACATCCAGTATCTGTATGATACATGCATGCGAAGCCATGCCTATCCTGTGGTCTTAAACGGCAAACCAAAGAACCCTGATTTCTTCACGTCTGGTAGCCGGAGGCTGGCGGTAGCACATGTTTGGCCGTCGACAGTGATATGGCTCAGGCTGAGGGTGCCTATCTTGAGATTCTCTCCATCCTGTCGGAATGAGCTCCGTGGTTTCACGGGATCCTTAACCAGGTCCTGTACATAGGACTCAGCCATAACCGCGATGGCTCCAGCCTCATCGACTCCGAGCATACCTTGCATCGTCGCCCTCTCCTTGATGCCCATCCCCTTGTATACAGTCTTGGCCTTGTTAATGGCCGATTGTCCTACCAGGTTCCCGATGAGATCTCGGGCTGGGATGGTACCACAGATCTCCCATGGGTCTCCCTTCTCATCGAAGTCTAGGAAGCAGATAGAGGCAACAGTGTCCTCTGAATCGAGGCATGCCTCGCCCAAGTGAGCAAGATCGCCTAGCTCTTTGCTTTCTGGGTCTAGTCACAATATATATATACAGACCACGCAGTCGGTCAAGGGAATAGGTAGCAGTGCTCAGGGTACTGGCCCTCTCTGCAGGGGCACGGCTTGTGGGTGGTCCACCATTCCCGGGCATTGGCGATCCTCAGTCCACATGCTCGACTATGGGCTACACACCACCCTCCAGCATGCCATGCCTCATATGCTGCAGGGGTCTCGTAAACGTAGGCGATGGTGATCTCAGCCATTGCACTCGTTGATAGCCCTAGAACCGCGGCCTCCATTAGTGTAACACGTTCACCCATGCTCTTGGTGGTAACAGTGTAGGAGGCACCACTGAGGGCGATCTTTGGGATTGGGGTGAGTTATTCCAAGACAGTGCCCGGCCACCCCATCCACCACTGTGGTGAGAACAGCTGCAGTGGCAGCAGGAAGAACCTCATTTCCCCCTGTCATCTTCACCATGGCCACACTCGCCGCCACGTTACTGGCGACATGGACTGCCAGAGGTTTTGCTTTGGTCAGTAACTTCTGTGTCTTGGTTCGCTGCAGGTTCTCCACCTTCTGAAGACTTGCCTGGCTCTCGGGCAGTTGCTTCATGATCTGTACCCTTGGCGTCATTGTTTAAGCACTGAGTATACAATGTGGTTAAACGTCTGCATCCCCTGTCGAGCGAGCTAATAAGATCTTCCCAGTCTGCATCTGCCAGGTGGCTGGGTTGGTACTCAGGAATATTCATCTCTCTATTGAGACATCTTAAACATGTCCGGGCTCACGCTATGCGAGGAGTACTAAGATGTCTTCTGGAGGGAGTTGAAGGATTACAAGAAAAAGACACCAGATGAGCTTGCTCAGCTCTCCGGTGCTGAGCTGACAGAGGAGCTGACATCTGAAGCTCTATCTAGGATTTGGCAATGAACAGATCTGCTTCCTCGAATACCTTATCATGGGCGGGAGTATCTGTCAGATGTGTTCCACCAGTTGCAGACTGCCATGGCCTCACCTGACTCAGAGCTGAACAAGGCTCTGTGATACTACAAGATGGGAAAAGGATGCGCTGCCGAACCCTCCAACCCTTGGATGTGCATGTTGGCAGCGGGTATAGGGGCTGTAGGGCATGCCAAGCTGGTTCAGTGTGTCACCATGATCCCCACTGCTACTGTAGAGAGTCAGGATAGTCTTATACCTGATTTGCTAGCGGCGGAGTAGGCTGATCTCGAGGAACATGATAGCTAGGCCTCACACCACACGTAGAGCTACCACGGGAAGCGGTGTCATGTCGACTGGCTGCAGTATCGGGGCGCCTGGAGCTACCGTGTCGAGTGGCTGCAGTGTCAGGTCGGAACGACTGTATGGCTCATACAATGTGTAGGTGCGTTGATGGCAGTGTTGAAGCCGAAGTGGACACCGGGGGAACTCCCCTCGACTATCATGTTGTCATAGCCCCTGACTTGGAGGTCCTCGATGTTCACGATCATGTTGCTCGGAATCAACCATAGGTGTGGCGAAATGGCAAAGTCAAGTTTGCGATGGGCCTTCTGCAACCCCTGCTGGAACTTAGCAATAAGACTACTCAGGTCTGTCACGATGATCATATCATCAACGAGACTGATGAACATGGCATGGACCTCTGCTCCGCTGACACTATCTATGGAATGCTGCAGCTGGGTCTGTACCATAAGGAGGCAGTAGCACAGTGCTTCCAGGGACTGGTTGATCTGAACGATCCCTGCTGGTGTGAGGCCTGATGTGGTGTGTGGGACAAAGTACTTCTATACATCTGGATAGTCCTGCCGCAAGCCAGTAATGTGATTATTTTGCATCAGTGCTCCAGGGTCGTAGTCTGGATCGAACGAGAATGTCACTGTCTTCTGATGGCCTACTCGTTGGGGGTTCGATAGGGGAATCCTGAGTAGTCACGTCTCAGTTCACCGTACATAACCCCTAGACCACTGTTGTCACCACCATGCCACCGATAGTCTGGGTGAGCGCTGAACTCTCTCTCTCTCTCTCTCTCTCTCTCTCTCTCTCTCTCTCTCTCTCTCTCTCTCTCTCTCTCTCTCTCTCTCTCTCTCTCTCTCTCTCTCTCTCTCTCTCTCTCTCTCTCTCTCTCTCTCTCTCTCTCTCTCTCTCTCTGTAGTCTGCTGGCCGCTGAGATGCTATGACTGTTGAGGCGTTAGTATCAGGGAGGCTTGCACCCAACTCATGGAGGATTCGTTGCACCGTGAAGTACACATGGGATCTGAGACAGCTGGCGATGAGCACAGCTTCAGGAGTACCAGAATAGGAGTGAAGCAGGGTGGAACTTACTCCACATCCTGCCGTGGCACACCACGCGGCAAAGTTCAGCTGCTGATTCCAGTATGAGAGGCTTGGAGCAGCCATCCAAGTATGAGCTTGCTTCGTATCCTTGATGGTGATGGGGCGGTAGGTCAACGGTCGTGGGTTGACGGAGAAGCTGGTTCAGGACCATCCATCCACTGTGATTGAGAACAGTGCTAGCTCTGGTTTATCATCCAGTAGACCTCTCAGGCCAGTTAAGGATGTACCCAGGAGGGGCAGTTGGCTCCGGATGACTGTGGTGAGGTTCAGTGGGAAGACCATCTATACCGGTTTTCTTAAAGCTACCGTACAGGCAGCACACTATTTGTAGTCATCTCGACTCCAGAGCCCAGCGAGGCGACCTCGCCGTAACATCTCGTTTTTTAACTCCTCCATATCAACCCACCGGCTGGAGCCTTTGAGGTATTGCTGTCGCACTTTAGGCTTCTCCGTGTGGTACAGGGCTTGGATCTTCAATATATGGTGGTACTCTTCATCGGTGACCTGGCCATCCTCGACAGCTTTGCTGACAGACTCGTCGATAGTCCGTAGCATACTCTGTGCCAGTGCCACGTACTTAGCATGCTTCTCCAGCCTCCTTGTGATCTGCCGCTGCCCTATCCCAAGCCTGTGGCCAAGACAGTGCTGGCTAGTGTCATGCCACCCAGCGGGATGGCGATGATGCCCCACCCCTGTAGTGAGAGTGGCCACAGCTGCCACCCCAGCACTGGCTCCAATCACACCCACAGCAGTGGTTGTACGCACGAGGACATTGTAGGCTGTCTTATATCGCCTGCGTGTTCTGTTGTACTTTTCTGCCTCATGGGCGAGATTCTGTCTGATGGTATCTATCTGCTGGAGTCGCCAGCCGTGGATGGTACTGCCCTCGTCAGCCATCAGGGAGGGGTATATTTCTGGTTGCTTCCGCCACTATGATTTTGCCATAGTATAACTGGAGATTAAACCTGCATCACCTGCAGAATCTGCTCATGAGTCCTAGAAGGATACATTTTGGAGAGCCTGGCGGACTGTGCCAGCTTGCTGGTTTCGAGACAGACATCTATTAGACAGAGGTCATCCAGCACTATGTTGGGTGCCAGTAGCTTTCTGAGACATGACATCTGGAACTTCACCTTATGACCAAGATAGTAGGTCCACCGCTGGATGGCTTTCTTGGTCTTACACTCCTGTGCCATCTCCTCTTCCCATTGTATGACATCTGGCTCATCCTGGTCTGTGAAGACACCTGGCTCATCATCATATGTGAAGACATCTGGCTCATCGTCCTATGTGAAGACATCGTCCCGCTTACTCTCTGGCTCATCCTCGTCTGCTGTCTACACTGCATCGTCCACAGTCTCCACTACATCTGGCTTATCATCGTCTGAGAAGACATCATCCCGTTTACTCTCTGGCTCATCCTCGTCCGCGGTCTCCGCTGCATCATCCGCGGTCTCCGCTACATCTGGCTCATCATCGTATGTGAAGACATCATCCCGCTTACTCTCCTCCAGGAGGCCCGGCCAGTATCGTGAACCTTCACTGTTCTTTCGCCACCTTGCAATGCTCGTGTTCTGTTGATACCAGCTCTCCCGCTGTAGTCGCTCTCCTTCTTGTTCACAGATCTGTTGTGCGAGCATCTGTGCAGGGGTCATGAAGGGGCAACCCTGTAGCGGGTTCTTCATCATCTCGGCAAAAGTAAGATATTCCTGGTGTGATATCATGCCAGGTCAATGAGTAATAAGAGGGTAAACTCTAAATGGGCATCCGATACCCCATTCGTTCTGGCATATATGTTAATCAAGGGGCTGTTAAACAGGTGATTTACAGGTGTGAACAGGCTAGGACTGATAGCTTTCCATAGGTTGCTGTTGGCACCTGGGAGATACTCTATCATGTCCCGGCCAACTTCTACTAGTGAGCTGCTATGTGCACTGCCCAGAGGTTGATGTAGCACATCGGTGTGTATGTATGTTGTGCCCAGCTGGGGCACCTCGAAGAGGACCCATTCTACATGGTACGGTACCACCCGTCTCCCCTGAGGGTGAGATTACGTTCTCACCAACGGAGAGCAGCAGTTGGACAATTGGCATGGTTATATGTCCTGTTTAAACCCCTCCTATAGCGTGTTATGGAACCCAGATTTGGTCACTCGACTGGTCTTGCTAACCTGGCAGATGTGTATGCAGTTGATGCTGCCAAGGTAGAAGAGAGTGATGGCAAGTCATTTGCCCTACAGTACGAAGCAAGCTCAAAGGCATTCTCCCTCCACCCCATTAGAGGTGATGGGGTGGAGCTGCTCACCGACCTCAAGGATGTGTCGAAGGAGTGCCTGGGTTGCAACATAGATGGGCACAAGATCATGTTTCTTTACGATTTTCCAAAGAGGAAGTACATCCTCGAGCCGTTAATTGAGCTCTCGGATACAGAGGTGGTAGACATCAACACCCTAAATAATTACCCCAGCTTTCATCTGGTCAAACCCTATTCGAGCGGTGCCCCGCCGATGACCCATGATTGCCTGCTATTGACCCTGGCAAAAAACCTGCAGTTCATATTTGAGAAGAATGAAGTGTGGTACCGCACTGGACCTGGGGGTCAGCAAACATGGTTGCCCCTATATAGGCCTCCCGCAGTCATTGACATAGAGGTTACTCCCCTCTCCACTGTTGTGAAAAAGGATGGGACAGTTCGAAAGCTCTACAATCGGGGATCATCCTTCCTCACCTACATAGGTGAGGTATCTCCCTGACGAGGGTGGGTCACCAGATCGAGGTTACAGGTGGAAAGCTCCAGCTGCATCATCCATTCGATGGACCAGAAGAAGCTGTTAACCTCCAGGAGGGCACCCTACGGGTAGATGGTGTGTCACATGTCTCCAAATTCAAGGGTGCTGTTAAACTGCTTCAGCAAGTCAGACTCACTAGCCCACAAATGACTCATATAGTCCTAGAGCTACGTTTCCTAGCCGGTGGCAGAGTGAAGCAGCTAGCCCCTGCCCCTGAGGGGATGAAGATCACTATCCATCCGGATGGAACAGGGCTCGATCTGGCACAGATATTTCTCGAGGGGTTCACTCTGTTCAGTTTAACTCTTCATATATATGGCCATGATTCTTAGCATACTGCTCGTGCTGGCGTCTACAGCAGTGACCCAGGGCGCTGAGACTGCCATGATATTGGATGCCAAGTGGGCCCACTTCCGGGATGACCTCCAGTACAATCCTTTGGTCGACCCCTTGCAGAGAAATATTTACGACCACTTTCACCCACGTAAAGAGATCGAGTCTGTCTGCCACATCTATGGAGTGGAGAGGGTAGGCCGTGTTTGTCTGCTGGAGACCCCTGCTCAGCACCAGATTCTCTGCATAACAAGTGCTAATCACTTTAGCCTCCTCCCAGGTGAGCGTTGTCAAGTTAGATGGAAGCCCCTATGGGTGGTCCCACCATGCCGATGCGACTCTGGCAGGCAGAGACTATGTGTTTGTCCGAGCCTACACATAATAGAGAGAGAGAGAGAGAGGGAGGCCAGCCTTGTGGTTGATGGCGATCAGTGGTGCAAATCACTGTGGAGGCTTGTCTCTAAATGGGCGTTCAGACCCTGGTAGTAGTAGTGTGATACTACCTCCCTGGCAGCCGTTCAGCGATCCGTGGTGGCCCCCACAACCTATGCCCCAGGGATTGAGAGGGCGGTGGTATCATTTGCCTAGTAGTAGTGTCGGGATTAAAATGATACAACCTCCCTCAACTGGCAGCCGTTCAGCAATCTGTGGTCCCCACCACCCTCTCAATCCCGGGGGCCTCCATCTAGAGGCATACCAACGACATGTCTCACCAACCTATGCCCCAGGGATTGAGGTGGGGGCCACGGATTGCTGAACGGCGCCAGTTGGGGGAGGTGGTATCATTTTAATCCCGACACTACTACTACTTCCTTATTCATAATGGTACATGCCATAAAGTTCGATTCGTTCCTTCATTGACAAGCTAAAGAGCTAGCCCTTGACTCGCTGAGCTCCCACCTACACCAGATAGGTAAGTATTAGACCAAGGTAAAACAGTATGCACCATCACAAGGCTTCACAAATAGCTGGGATGACACAGTGGTGTTTGGTGTTGGCGGGGATGCTCGCCCAGCCCCCACTGGAATGTAATCATTCCACCGACCCTAGAGTTGGTCTTTGTACACACCGGTTATCCACAGTCTAGTCTGGTTGAAGATGTCAGAAAATAGGCTCTCGTGAGATTTGTTTACCAAAATCTATTTTTTAAATTTAAACGGCATCTTCATAGTCTCAGCACACAGACAAATAGTGGTGGCAGTAGTAATGTGGTCGGCTAGACGCTATTGTTCTAGAACAAAGGAATTATTGGAGAACAATGGCGTCCAGCTGCCCAGAGGGGTAGAACAATAGTGTTCAGCCACCCAGGCGTATGAGAACAATGACATCCAGCTGCACACAGTCGAGAGATTTGAGAACAATGACGATCATCCGCACACACTTGCGAATCCATATTTAGTATATGTGACTCATGGGAAACCCCTGTTGTAGGTAGAAAGATTCTTCAAATTTATTGTTAAAAATTTTAACCCCTAAAAGTTGGGTATTTTATGTTTTAACTTAGTGGTGCACGCCACCCTCCGTGGCCCCTCCATGGTACTGTTGTATGTAAGGTACAAATAATAGAGTTTAAGAGGTGGTCTGATAATAGGATGTAAAATAGAGTTTAAGAGGTGGTCTGATAAGGGAGGTTTATGACGAGGGTGAGGAGTAGGAGGTTGATGAGGATAGAATTCCTGCTCAGTAGAAGTTGGTTTTGAGGTCGATGCTAGCATACTTGCTTACAAGGCAATGCACGATGTACAAATATTTTGAAAATAATTTGTCTGCATCATCATTAAAATTCATTGCTCAAAATATTTATCAGTGGATCCCTTGAATGATTGCTTCATCATATGTTTATTATGTTTTATAACCTGCTATCTATCGGTAAATGTCTATGGATAATTGTACCGTATGAATATTTTGTAAACGATTTGTCTTAACACGATCAAATTGTTTCTTAAATATTTAGCTGTAACACCATCCAATTACTTTGTCTGGTGCGAAATTTCGTTGTTACGAAGCTTTTAAGCCGCTAAACTTTATTAGTAAACTATGTACATGCTGAATATTTTTTTAAAACGATTTGTCTGGTGGCTTAACTGACCTTACTCGCAAATTGTTTTTAACTACTTTTTGTAACATTTTAGATTTATTGTGTTTAAAATTTTGTCAGTATTTCTCTGAGCGTGCCATGTGTTTATGGAATTGTTTGTCAAGCGTATCACTCTGTATGATAAAAAGATTATTTGCCATGTATGGTTTTGATTTATCCATTCATCAGCAATAGCCGTGAGATCAATCTTTAATCGAGATACAAACATACCATGTGTTAATAATGAAAGAACATGTTAGTACCTCCCATCTCGTTCTATGCGGTTATTTTAGAAATATTCAAAATTACTATTAAATTATCACCTAGGTTCCTTACGAGGAGATTTCACTTTGTAGTTGTGAATGCATACTTCTCTGGACGGTTTTTGAATAAATAACAAAATCGCATTATTGGTCATATTATTGTATCATTTCCTAGGCCTTAACTGAGTGGACATATGCACTAATTCCCTTGGGTCAATTATTAGAATATCATGTCTTGGCGCATTAGAGCCTTTGCATATTTATGATGTGTTCATGCATTGCTCATATTAACATTAAACATGGCCGCTTAATTCACTTTAAGGTCAGCTGATGTTAGATTTTGTCTATGCCTGCTACCTTGTGAACTAATAATGGCGTTGGTATATTAAGGTACCACACATGACCACGACGAAAGGCGTCACTCATGGTGGAATACGAGGTTGAATGTGCCTGTATCGATGAAATCCGGTTCTGATCCATCATCCATGTCTTAAGGGTGTCCTACGTTCTATCACGTACACACCCCACACACACACATGCACCTGATGCACCAACACTCACATGTACTGCACATACCCTCGCGCGCATGATGACACGCGCATGGCGCTATGCGCGTGACATCACGCACATGCCCCTTGTCACCTGTGTATGTATTCCCTGTCCCTTCACATGTACGCCATGCGTGCGTGCGTGTGTGTGTGTGTCTTTTATGCACCCATTGGCGTATGGGTGTATGCATGTAACATAATTTTGGTTTTGGTGGCCCCTTAAAAAGAGGCCTATTTTTATTTTTGCTTTTACGTAAATGTTTTTAATCTTATTTCTGTGATCGCCATTTTCGTACATCCTCGCACCACATACATGGACAACATTCACACTGAAGCCGGCTTTTCGTATGCAACCATTTGTTATAATTGCGTTCGTCCGGATCCACTTGATATTCACTCCAACGGTTCTGGATTTCTCGCATTATCTTATGAAATGGTTGCCGAACTGCCACTTCATTATGCTTATTCCATTCAATGCAACCGCACTTTGATCAGCGTAGAACCGATCGTTCTCCAGTGATCGCATAATTGAGATTCCATTTTTCATTTTGGCAAATTCACAAAGCTGTATGCCTTACTAGTAGCGTGCATTTCACTTTTATAGCTAAGATATGAGCTGTCAGTAAAACTATCTTTTCAATCTGAACACGCCCTTATTTCGGTCACATGTTTTTCCACCGCTGAAAATTAACATCATCGGATTTCAAAACATAACTATTGCATTGCATGTACACATTGTGCCATGTTTGAATGACATTTTTTAAAATAGAAAACTGGAATTGATACGCAGGGTTCAATTATGGATCGCATCATATGGTTTCTCTGTATTCAAATATGTCCACATTTTTGTCATTGTCACGATGTGAATGCAATTAATTTTGGATCTTTTATTCATGATAATTATAAAAGAAAACATAGCACATAAATAATTATAGTTTAAACATGAACTTTTTTTCTCGGTTTATTCATAATCCTGTGCATCAAAAGTTTCACTATAGAGTAATTTTTGTCTCTGTTTCTTAGTGCCCATAATATGTGTTTCATTTGTACACTGCTCGAATGATGGTATAAGAAATAAACACAATAATATCCGCAAGTTGTCATCATGGCTGGCTGAACACGTTCGTTGTTCAAATAATAAAAGTGTCCATTTTGTACATTTGATATCATTCTTCCGTCAGAAAGACATCTTCCATAAAGATCAAAGTATTCACCGTGTCAATTTCTAGTGTAATAAACAGCCACCCAATGTTGTCCGGATTTATTACTGGGATGCGTGTTTATTACTAATGACACCAGGTGATATTTAATATGTGCGGGTACATTGTCAATTGGAAAAACACCGAGAAAGTGTTCACATGTTTAATGTCACCGAATAATAGATCCTCTCTTTCAAATGTATTCAATATATTTGTTAATAATCTGTTAATGCGTTAAAGTCTGATCCAATTTCTAATGTATTATCAAATTCAGCATAGCAAATTACATTTGTTGTAGTGGTAAGTGCTTGAGCAAAATGGAAGACCACTCTTAACGAACCAGTGTGTGTAGGGTAGCGATACTCTGAATCAGCTAGATCTGGCGTAAAATCCCATGCGAAGAACGTGGTTCCATGTCTGAACTGTGACTTATTTATCAGGTAGCATCGGTCTTTGAATAATGCCCAGTACCACTGAATAGTGAGAAATAAGCATCCGAGTAAATGTCGTCGCTAAATGATGGGCATATTGGCGATGTTGTAAACTCTTCTCCATTTATATAACACGTTAGGTAGGTAGTGTTATTGTTATCAAACTTGAACAGATTTTTATGTACTGCACCATTATGCGCATCATTAGGTACAAAAGCGAATAATACTCTAGTAGGAAGCTGACCAATAAATATACTATCTCTATCGATGCTCATAACACCGCTAGGTGATGTGAAAGACTTACACACTACACTGCGAATAGGATATTTCATGCTTGTCTGTCTCAGAGTAACAGCATGCACCACTAGCAGATCTGCTGATGGAATAACTTTGCATACAAATAAGTTAGCTGACAATATTTTCAATTTAGGCCTCACTCCTTCTGTGGTCATAATGGTGAACAAATCTTTACTCTTCTGTAGGCGTACTCTCAAATCAACGGAACTGAGCAGGAATCGGTCCTGCAGAAACATATCGCTGTGTATGCGGCATTTTAATTGGACTGTTTTACTCTGAGCCATCATTCTTCTACGTGCTTGAAATCCTAAGTTAGTATCGGCAATATTATCAAATTCTCCAGCATCATCTATTTTCCATCCGGCAAGTTGTAGATGTGGTGCGGCATTACTGCCATAATTTAGTAACGTCTCAATGTATGAGGGGTAAGCATATTTTTCGTTCAAGTCACTGACATGCTTTCCATTAAAAAAACCATCCACTTGCCAGACCATCGTATGCAAAAGATTATTAGCAGGCGCTATCATGTCATTTGCCTCGAGTGTCTTCTCATCACCATTTCGATCTAGCTTTACTAGCTTAACTTTAATTGAAATATAAGATTGCGTAAGATCTAAATATCTATCAGCAGACCCACTGACATAAAACTCGATCGGTCTACTATCTGATAAACTCAATACAGGCTGAAACTGTTCACATTTAGCGGACTCCAATGTTCTCACTATGGGACGTGTCTGAAAAATGTCTAATTCGCTCTTCGAGCACTCACATGTGTGATTAAGTTCCATGTTTTGTGAGGGTTTTTTGTTAATTAATTAAAGATATCAGCTTGTTTTCTCTGCCGTCTATTGCGACCCTTCCTCTTCGGTATCGCACACATTGACTGAGCATTACCTGTATTATTCCACATTTTATGTTTAGGTTGAGGTGGTCTTAAACCACCACACACTGCCGTTAGAGCTTCCAGTATCAAAGATCTGGCAACACCACGAGCTCTCGATTTTAATGCTGTTTTTTTACCTAGGCATTTCATCCTCAGCTAGGCCGATTCCAGCACTAAGCGCTTGTTTTCCTACAGATTTAGGTACATTTTTTGTGATAGGTATTGCGCGCCAGTGCTGGGGCGCTCATTCTCCCTCCCATCATTGTTGTCATCATCTGAAATGCAAACAGAGTACACTCTGCGAAGCTCCGCCCTTGAATGGTACATTGTCCTTGAATGGTACATTGATGCCAGTTCTATCCGTTATAAGTATTCCAATAGTATCGATGTAGTTCTTTGACACAGAGCGGTATTGAATATCAGGAAATGTTCACTGACATATATCTTTCCCTCCATCTGAACTAGAAACGGGTATCACTTAGTAGCAGTGTGGAAGTATCACCTACCACGCTGTGTGAGACTACGTCACAGCATATATACGCGATATAACCTTCACGATTTGAATGAAATGATTCTTTAAAGTCTGTAGGTCCCATATGTATTTTTCCTCCTTCGAATCCGATTAAATTTGCTACTTCTCCACCTAATCGTATAGCGTAATTATCTTTAACAGTGAGAGAAACGAGATTCGCGCGATGCAAGCAAAAATTGGAAAAAAATCTTTGTGTCTAAGTATTGTCTTGCTCTCTGTCTGTCCATTTAGATAGTCTATCATATTTTTCACTACATAGTACCCTTTCGGCACGCTGATAAATGGAGCTTCTGTTTGCACATAAAAAAATATTTTTACCGACATTATTTGTTCGATCATTTTGCACATCTTTTCCTCGATCATTTTGTGCCGATTTTCCCCGATCAGCAGGACGTGGATTACCGAAACCATCTTTTAAAACTAACGGAAAAGTCATTGTCTTTTTCTTTTCTATTTCTAATGCACTATCGTCATCTTTGCTAATTTCTTCTGTCACATTGCTAAATTTCTTCTTCTTCTTCTTTTTCTTCTTTATCTTGTTCTTAGTAAATGCATTTATTTGCACAAAACCTTCCTCTGCAACAGTAAGCCAACTCCTCGGATACAGCACACTCGAGAGGCCCACCTCCCATTCGCCATCTTATGTTAATGGAGTTTGCAGACGAGTTCTAAACTCTTCTTCTTCTTCTTTTTGATCGCTGGTATCACACTTGGAGAGCCGTTCTCAAGATGAAATCTGTGGTTTTCTGCAGTTCTTCCACAGGCCCATACAGCTTTTCAAGAAAAGAGGTTGACAAAGGCCAGATCTCTTCTCTCAGCAGCTGATACGTACTGCAACATTGAAGTATGTGCGCTGTGGTCTGTTCTGCTTCTCCACAAGGACAAGCGGGCGATGTCGTAAGGTGGAACCGCCTGTACATGTGTTGGTTTAGTCTGTTATGTCCAGTTCTGAGACGAAAAATGGTCACTTGCTCTGGCATCGAGAGATGATGGTAGGCATCTTCTGATTGAGGTGTTCTATAGAGTGACTTGATGATAGTCTTCATCTCTGTATGCGTAACCATGTTTTCTGTCTGATTCTCTTCTGCACCCACCTTTGCCATCTTGTCTGCTTCCTCATTTCCTTGGACTCCACAGTGTGAGGGGATCCACTGCAATGCTATCCGAAAGCATTTGATGGTTTGTAGTGCTTCTTCAAGTTGTGGCAGCTTACCTTTGGTGATAGCCTCAAGGACGGAGCGGGCATCAGATAAAAAGACAATCTGTGCAATAGGGTCTGCAGTTCTGCTGGTGGTATTAGCTGCATGGACCAGTGCTTCGACTTCAGCTCCGTAGTTTGTGCAGTGTTTGCCTGTCGGTATTGCAGCTGACTCATGTTGTCGGTTTGGATACTGTATGTGCAGTCCGGCACCTCCGCTCCTAATTGCATCTTTGGCTGATCCATCTGTGTAGATCCTTATCCATGTCTCCTGAGGGTACATTTCTTCCAGCATGGCTAGGGTCAGGGCCTTCTTGCTCACATCACTGTGTTCATCTTTGGTTGTGAGATGAGGTACTGTGGTGCGAATAGTTATGCTCTCTAGTTTGTTTTCCCAGGGTGGAGGATCAAGGGTGTGGTTTGGGTCTTCTATTTGTGCTGGCAACATTTCTTGGTGTTTCCTTTGAAGTGCTTTTGTCTCTTTCACAAAACTTTTAAGTCTTCCTGATGACAGCTGTGCTTGCCTGATCTTCATCGGGTGGTTGTTGAACGATTTGAACTTTGCAGCTTGGATCAGTGCTTTGCATTCCCTTCCTTTACTAAGTGGGGGGATGCCTGCTGTCTGCTCCATTTTTTCTATTCCACCAGTGATGATGCGCAGTGCCTAGTTTTGTACTCTGTCGAGGCTGTGTTGATGAGATTTAGCTGCTGTCATCCATGAGCTGGATCCATACTCAAGGTGTGGTCGTACGACACCTAGGTAGATGGTCTTGAGGATCTTTTCATTGGCACCCCACTTTGCTCCTGCCAGCTTCCTCATGATGTTTAGCTTTCTTCTGGCCTTTGCCTCTGCATTCTGGATGCGCTCCTTCCATGTTAATCTTCTGTCATAGGTGACTCCCAGGTATGTCTGCTGGTTCTCGTACTCGAGTGGAGTACCGCCCAGTGTCAGATTGCCAACCTTGGTTTTGGTGGACAGTGAGAATAGCATGGCTGATGATTTTTCTTTGTTGATGGTAATACACCAGCGATTGGCCCAAGCTGTAATTCTCTCCAAGGCGAGCTGCATTCTGTACGTGGCAGTCGTTGTGTACTCCTCGATGCACCAGAGTACGAGGTCATCTGCATAGAGGGCTGCTTGGCTCCCTTTGGGCAGCTCTGCTACAATATCATTAATGAAGAGTATGAACAGAGTTGGTGATAATACTTCGCCTTGTGGTATCCCTTGTCTCAGCAATACATTCTGTCCAGATTGTCCATCCACCAGCACCCTAGCTCTGCGATTGTGTAGGTATGACTTGGTCCATCGGAACATGTTGCCACCGATGCCTGTGAGCCGGAGCTTCACGAGGAGGCCATCCTTCCACGCCTTGTCAAATGCCTTCTGCAGATCAATAAAGGCAGCTAGCATCACCTTCTTGGCTTGAAAAGTGTCCTCTATGACCTGTGCAAGATGTGTTGTTTGATCTTCTGTGCTCCTGTATCTTCTGAAGCCAGCCTGTTCTGAAACTATATTGTTCTCCGACTCCAGGTACCACTGCAACCGCTGGTTGACGATGCACTCCATGGTCTTGCATATGCAGCTTGTAAGACTGATAGGACGGTAGCTCAACACTTTCGTCTTGTTCTTCCCTTTTTCCAGAATAGGAGTCATTCTGGCTTCCTTCCATCACTGAGGAACCTCTCCATTGGTCCAACTGAGATTAAAGATATCTAGCAATTTGCGGAGAGATGCATTACCAAGATGTTGGATCATTTCATTCGTAATGCCATCTGGCCCGGGAGATTTCTTCTTCTTCAATTGGTGGATAGACTTTTTCAGTTCTGCTAAACTAATGTCAACTTTCATTGCATCGTGAGTGTTGGTGTCTGTTCTTTCCTTTTGCTCTTTTCTAACCTCTTTTTGCTGCATTCGTGGTATAGAAATGTTGCTTTCTTTTGCATATGCCTTCGCAAAGGCATTTGCAGCCATCTTTCCTGACAGTGTTTGTCCATCTTCTTCAAGAGTAATCTTCTCTCCCCCGACACCCTCATCATTCAGTGCTTTAGTCAGTCTCCATAGCTTTGTTGTGTCTCTCTCTAAATTAAACCCTGCCGTCTTTCCCCTCCAGCTTCTTCTTTTGGCCTCCAGCTTGGTCTTTAGATACCTGGCTTCAGTTTGTTGTAGTGTGAAGTGGTTTTCTTGGATGTTGAGCTGAACTTGTTGAAATACTTCCAGAAAGAGAGAGCAGGACTGGGCGATGGTCGCTTCCTCCTAACTGCGATCCGACCACTCTACTGAGGTTTCTGTGAATGTCTTCTGTACAAAATGCCAAGTCCGGCGTTGTTGTCGAGTGCCACCGGCGCGAGTAGAAGGTAGGCTGATCTGTGGGATCGTTGACAAGTAAAAGGTGCTTTTCATCTTGCCATGCTTCAATGTCTTCTCCTCGTTTATCAAGTGTTCTGTATCCCCATCTCTGAGACTGGCTATTAAAGTATCCCGCAATGAGGAAGTGGCAGTCTGATTGTGTCAAGTGAGAGATTCTTGTCATTAGGGCAGTAACGATTGACAATGTCAATCACAGAGTTGCTTGTTGTTACCTTGATCTTGATATATTCTGCCTCTTCCATAAAGGTTTTGATCTGGCTGGCGTTCACGCTGTTTCGGACCAAGGTGATCACCCCGCCTTTCTTTCTTCCTCTTTGATCACACCGGAAAATCTGGTAACCTCTGATCTTAAATGGTTTTCCGTCTTGCAGGTGTGTCTCTTGGATGCAGCAGATATCAATGTTGTTTTCGTACAGGAACTGTTCGAGCTCTGATTTCTTGTTAGTAACCCCTTCTGCATTCCAGTGCATGATGTTTATACTGGGGTTCTCTATGGGTTTGGTCTTCTCTTTCGGTTGGCCAGTAGCTCTCCATCCTCGTCTCCTGGCTCCACAAGACGAGTTGATGGGACCTCCAGTAGCTGAAGTTGGGCTCCTTCGAGGCGTTGAGCCCAGCGCTGCACCTGCCTGGCGGATCCTCACAGGGCGAGCACCATTTCGTTTGATTCGATCTCCAAGTGTCATTCATTTGCGTTGTGCATAATGCTCTGGTTAGCCCCTCCAAATGTCTGGATTGACACCCAGTGGGTTACACCCCTGCGCCACGTTGAGGCCGAGCATATAGTCTTAAACAGGGGGTTCTAAACTCTGATATCTTATTGTCTGGAAAGAACAGGGTACTGCTATTGCTCGGAAGGGTTATGTAAAACCGATCCTCGTTCATTCTGAGTTGAATGATGTATGGACGTCTTTATGTGTGGACTAGGCAATATATACCCTAGACATCTACTCAAAAGCGATATCCATATGCCCGATTGCCCATTTTGTATATTCAGATTCATGATACATGTAATGATTACGATATAAATTATTATAATTTGAGCTAGGTAAACTATTTCTTCTTTCGGTACTCGCGAACCCATCATTCGCCACATACTCTGATCCGATCTTCCTCTATATATTCATCCATTGTTAATGATGTATAGTACTTAGTTCATTAACCCACATGTTAAACTTAGCTGGGTAACCGAGTCCCTTTTTATTTTTTCTACTTTTAAGTATTTTTTCCACTGGGTACTCTTTATTTTCTTCTATCACTTGCTGTATCTCATCACGATAAAAAGTACCAATAATCTGGTCGCCTCCATAGTCTTATAATTTATATAAGTATGGATATTTGTCTGTAAGTACCTCGCATACCTTAAACAATTCCCTACTCCATTACCCACGAATGCTCTTTCAAATGACATTTTTGCTTATGATATTCTAACATGGTCGCCTTGAGTAGGACTGTTTTTAGATTTGGTATGTTTCTTCATCTTCTTTCCATATATATATATATATATCTCCACACGATTAACTCAGTACTATGGTCGACTTCGGAAGGAGCCATGTGCGTGCTGGAATGTGTGGTGTTATTGTACGCCATGACTAAACTAGGTAATACATCGATATACTTTCGTGTATTCTTATGCGTCATGTATCTGTATATTCGGCCCTTCAGGGTGCGTTGAAAATGCTCTACCATTGCCGTTTTCATTTCATTTTGAGAAGTGTAAAAATGTATTCCAATATCTTTTAAATAGTTTTTCATTACATGGTTTACGAACTCGCGCCCTTTGTCTGTTTGAATAGCGTGTGGGTGGCGCACAGTACGCTCCAACATTGTTTCTAACTCTTTCTTCACTGCAGAAGACGTTTTACTAAACAGGCATTCCACCCATGCATATTTTGAAAGGGCACAACTATGCATAGCAAATGTAACACATTGTTGTTATCTTTTGCCAGCATACCCAGCGAACATAAATCTGCTTGCCATAGTTCATCGACAGCTGAAACTCTTATTTTTCGCCTGTCAAACTTTGTTCTCCACGGTCTGTGAAGCATATATACTTCTTGGTGTTTTAACCATTTGTCGATATAGTTACATGGTATTTTATCTTTGAATGCATTATATAGCTTTTCTTTCCCACCAAAAGATGCATAATGTTTTGGATCAAAATATACTTTTGCCAATTTAGCATCATTCATGACTTATCTAAATTTATCCACACCGGAATTGAATGCCCCTTTTCTTTCCTGTTGCCCACTAGAGAACTCTTTCTACGTATTCTTTTACTCACGGGCGTAGGCGTGTACTCACTGACGCTATCATCCTTTTCTGCACCATTATATATCTGTCTCATCATTTTCTCTTGGCCTACACATCTACGGGCTATGTTTAGGTCACATAGCAGATTAAGAAACTTTCCCTCCACTTGATCACGCATACCAGCCATAAGAGGTTTACGCACATGCGCTACGACGTTTGTAAGCAGGTCAAGTACATTACTTTTTGGGAAAAACGTACCCTCTATTGTTACTTCGCCCAGGTCATTAACGTTAAAACGTTCAGGAACTGAACGTAAAATATCAATTACTCCACTGGCGTTTGTCTTGTATGTTTTTGGTATTCCCCTCATTGTACCTTCAAGTATTTGTGTGGGCAGCACGTCGTAGTTAGTTATGGGTTGCAGAGGTGGTGGCTGCGATTGCTGTCATTGCGTTTGCTGATAATAGTGCCTATACTTATCCAATACTTGTGAATACACTTTTGCTTTTTCATTCTCAGTCAGATCATGTCTAGCTAATATATTGGATATCTCGTTGTCAAGACTAATAGCTTTATGTATTGATGGAGATGTCTGTAGCAAAGATATTTTATTCTGTTCATTTAAATTACATATCAATTCATGAGGAACTAGCGCCATTTTACGTGTATGTTCCATCTTTTCACTTGAACAGTTTACCAATTAGTGGCGCTAGTGTACCGATCACTGCTGGTAATAAGGCTCCTAAAAATCCACCTGTTTGTAGCAATTTTCTTTTACGTGTGTATGGCACTCCGCGACTGGTCAGCATACACATTTTCCCTCTATATTTACTCACCTGCTTGTATCGTGATTTAGTGAGATGAACATTCCCACGTAATATGGTTAGGCATGATTCGCATAGTACGTCCACCAATTCATTCAAACATTCATAGATATGAGTGAGGTTCGCATGTAGCATCCTTATATGATTCAATCAAATACTTTGTATTGCCTGGGTACATCTGATTAGATAAAGAACGAATAGATGATGCATCACGTGGATTCTTAAACAATACCATGTAGAGACAGTTAACTGATAAGTCACGTTGATTGATTGACTTGTGAAAAAGATTTTGTGCGACAAATATTACACTACATTCTCATGGTGAGAACGTTTTGTAAATAGGTCATCCACATTCCCGTCACATTTATTCATCAAATCGTCGAGTACCACCAATGTTCTGCAACTTCTGTCTAGTTCAACATTCACACCCTCTTTAAATTCAACTTCTTTTGCCAAATCGTTATACCCGTCTTGCCATGCACCGTAGCAGTACACACTCCTCCATGGAGGGTGAGTAATGGCGTAGGGATCTCTTATTAGTGCTTTTATCATCTCAGTTTTACCACACTGCGTCGGTCCACAGACACTCATAGTAAATGGGTGACGTAACGCCATATTGCAGTCAAGTGATGTTGCCATTGCGTCGGCACATGCACGTCCATGTATGACTAAGGAGGTATGCGCTCATGCATATATATATATATACTGTAGTCATATGTGGACGTGCGTGAACCGTCGCTATGGTAACGCTAAGATGCAATATGTAGTTACTCTTCTGCAAATACTTTATCAATGCTTACTGGTTAGCGAGCATTAAGAATATAATTGTGATGTCAGATACTCGAGACGTAACTTAGGGGAAATGCTATGATTGTGACATCAGATATTCGAGACGTAACTTAGGAGAAATGCTATGACCATTTAAGAATATGATTGTGATCCGACTTAGGGGAAATGCTATGATTGTGACATCAGATATTCCAGACGTAACTTAGGAGAAATGCTATGATCATTTAAGAATATGATTGTGATGTAACTTATGAGAAATGCTATGATTGTGACGTCAGATACTCGAGACGTAACTTAGGAGAAATGCTATGATCAGTTAAGAATATGATTGTGATGTAAAATTAGGAGAAATGCTATGATTGTGACCTCAGATACTCGAGACGTAACTTAGGAGGAATGCTATGATTGCGACATAAAATTAGGAGAAATGCTATGATTGCGACGTCAGATACTCGAGACGTCACTTAGGAGAAATGCTATGATTGTGATGTCAGATACTCGAGATGTGACTTAGCAGAAATGCTATGAACATTTAAGTGTATGATTATGACATCAGATACTTGTGCGACGAAGAAGAACAAATCCATGACATCTTTAAATAGTTGCAAAATAAATGCAATATTCGGCGAATATTTTACCATGAAATTGAACAAAACCGTATGACAACGTTTTATTTAAGTATGCTGAGGTGCTTAATGAAATCACCTGGACCATTCT